>CM043123.1:2380226-2950627 GCA_023701765.1 Hylyphantes graminicola
GCTTTGTTCTGTAAAATTTAAAATAAATATTTTTTTATAATTCATATTAAAATTTTATACTTTGTCTCTTTATTCCTATAAATACTTTAATATTTTTTGAAAGAAAGTTAATCTGTACACTGTAAAATAAAAAAAAAAAATTGGAAACGTTTCTGAATATATGGGTCAGCCATAAGGTGCATGTAATTTTCAAAAACGTTTTTAATTTACAAATCAAACTTTTTTATTTATTCTTCCTTTTTTCCAATACTTATACGATTTAAAGGATGACTGAAAGTAAGTGTGATTTGAACCTCAACGCTCCTGAGAAGGTTCAAATATTGAGGCAACCTTAAACACTGTGCCACAGGAGTGTCATTATGAAGCTTTCTTTATTGCTTGTAGTTCGTGTAGACAAGGATAGAATATGAAATGATTTGCATGTGCGCATCAGAAGCATTCAGCTTCTTTAATTTTGTTAACAAATTAAATGTTTCCTTACTGATCAAATAGGCCATTTAAAAGAGGTTTCTTATATTGTCATAAACATTTGTGTTAAATGTTTTTTAGTGTAAGGCGTGGCATAGGCACTCTCTTACACAAAGTTTCTAGCTTTTCAGCTGTAACCTTTGAGCACTCACTTGGTGTTTTTCGCACCAATGATTTTTTTTAGAGTGACAATAATGATTATATTCAATGATTTTTAGTAAACATTTGCTCATGTAACCTGTAACAAGTTAATTTATCAAGCTCATATAACAAGAAGTTATCAAATTACTAATATAGCCTTCTTTTATCTTAAGTACTCACCAAAATCCTTATGGTAGGAACTGACAGACTGACAAGCAAATGCCTCTGAATTCATGCATTTCAAACAAAAAAGAACTTCTTTAAAAATTGGATGAGAAGAGAAAGTTGTAGGGTGAGGGACAGATCGACAGAAAGTCAGATGTACAGGAAGGCGGACAAACATTATAAAATATGCTCATATGATTGTTATAACTTTAAAAAAATTAAATCGGACAGTTTTAGATTGGAAATTAAAATGGATATGGTTGGACGGACAAAACGATGGACAGACAGGCAAACAGATAAAAAGAGTTCTGTGAAGTCCTATCTTCCAAACAAAACAAGAAGTTTGAAAATCGGAAGGTTAGTACAGAAATTATGAAACGTGCATGGATCAAAATTACCTTAAAAATGTCACTTAGCATGTTCTTCCACTATTCTGAACAACTGAGCGAAATCTGATGCACTTCAGAGGAAGAACATGCTAATTGCATGGGGTGTCAAGTGCATTTTAAAAATTTCGTGTTATTACGTAAATTACAACTTAGCCAAAAACCACCAGCATTTTGAAGAACCAAACTTAAGTATCATGCCAAAAAGCTATGATTTTGTGAATGAGAGAAAAGTTGCAAACTAAAATCTTTGAATTCATTATCTCGTTTTCACCTTTTTGTCACTTTGCACGTTATTCCACTAAGTTCTTCAATTGCTTGCTTGTGCGATTTTTAACAAGTTTTTGTCTGTAAAATTTTCCTATTAGTATAATAAATATTTTTTTGAATCTTATTGGTTTTAGGATTGTGTTGAACAGAATTTTGATGACAACAAGGTTTTTGTATCCAAGAATAGCTTCTTTGCTGAAGAATTTACATTGAACATAAAGAACCAGTACTTAGTTGTCGAATCTAAGTTAGGTAAATATATTTTTGTCTATTAATGGTTCATATTTATCATAGTAGAGCGTCTCAAATACGGATTTCTCAGGACTGCGTTGATTCCGGTTTTTGAGTCGTATTCTGTTTTTCAGCTGAGATGAGAGGGGTAAGATCCTTATTAGCTTACTTTCGTAATTAGTACATGCTGTGTCTGTCTTATTTAATATATTATAATTTTTTTTTTGCTCATTACTATGCAAATAAAGAAGCAACAAACTTTAGTATACTAACATTAAGTAAAAGTTGTTCAAAATTGATGCACTCTCTTCGATTTGTTACAATGCCATGAATATTTGGAGTTTGCATGTTAAAAGTGTAAAATTTCAGCTTTTATGTACTACATGTGTAGTTTTAAATTATTGTTCAAGGATTAAGAACTCCAAATATTCATGATCTATTGCATTGTAACAAAACAAAAATTGTGCCTCAGTTTTTAACAACCTTTCCTTAACGTTAGTATACAAAAGTTTGTTGCTTCTTTATTTGCATAGTAATTTTCAAAGCATCCACAGATGATGGCTTATTGTAGTTGTTGGTTCTCGGGGGAGTTGGTGTATGCTAGTAGCTTTAAGAAAGGGCAAGTCGGCTAAATATATGCACACAAAAGAAAATGTTGGCCCACCACATTGTGATATATCAGGGGCCCTCTGTTTCTATGCAAGCCACGTGCTTGTTTCTTAAAAGGGCAATTTTTTCCCAAATAATAAAGAAATATTGTAAAAATTAAAAATACATATTAAATAATACACACAGCATGTACTAATTACGAAAGTAAGCTAACAAGGATTTTACCCCTCTCATCTCAGCTGAAAAGCAGAATATGACTAAAGTTTGCTTGTTAAAAGTGTAAAATTTCAAATTTTATGTACTACATGTGTAGTTTTGAATTATTGTTCAAATAAGATAACTAATTTTGACACTATTATCTTGATTACGCAGATAGCAAACAGTTAGTGCTAGGAATCATTGATAGATGGTATGAAAGTTACTAGACACCAAAAAGCATTATAAATTACTAGGATAACATTGAGGAAACATTGCTTAAAACACCAAGATACTTTTTTACATTTGTTTTGGGATACATTATTAATAGTCTGAGAAAACATGACAAAACCAAACCCTTGATTAAAAAATAGCCAAGTTCCAAAATAAAAATTCAAACAATTAGATAATTCTTTCAGCTAAACTAGTATTTTTCTTGATGATTTTTAAATTCCTGATAATAAATAATGATGGATGATAATAAAAAAAAATGATGTAAATAATTTGTTCGTTTGTTAGGTAAGTTTGCCAAAAGCCAGAATCTTTTGTACAACAATTTGAAACAGAATTAAAATTTTGCAATGTCAAGTGGTGTGAATTCAGAGCTGCCAACTGTGGCTCTTGTGCAATGTTATTTCAACTAACCTGCCAACTCCCCTGATTAAACACTGCAATAGCCATATTCTGTTCGGCAAGAGAAAGCTTCATGTTTTCGCCTTCGAAAATAGCCGGCAATTGGTACAAATGAAAATTGATGAAAAGAAAACCGAAACCCAAAAATTTTTTTAGGTCATTACAGATTTTGGACATCCCGGACAGTTGAATTTTTTAATAAAGATTTTAGATTTTATTCATTATTTAGGTGAAAGCAATGAATTTGATGCTCGTTTAAAGATCCCTGATATATGTTGCTTGTTTGTTCTTCATTTTCAAATCTTCAGAACTATGGATAAAAAGTTTCTAAAAAATCTGTGGGACGTTCACAAAAAAGTAAGTCTTTAGGCTATTAAAAAAAATTCTTTTTATTTAACTTGTTTTAATTTTTGTATGGAAAGTTTCTTTAATCTAGAAATGCAGTTAATAAAGAACTGCTTGTGTAGAGCAAAACATTCATTTTATAACACTGATTGTGTATAATAATGACATATCTACAAAAATTCGGAAATTTCGGTACCTTTACTTGCAATTTAATTATTTATAATCTTTCTTTTGAGCTTCTAAAAGTAAGAATAATGTTAAATATTGAATTATTAAAGTTTGTATTCTTATAACAGAAAGCATTCCATTGCATTCTTTAAACATAAGTTCAAAATGTTTCTTTTCTTTTAAATCTTCATTATTTAATAAATTTGTTGCATAATTTGGTTATTGTTTTGCAGATCCCAGCTGTACCTTTGATTAGTAACATTTTATACTTTCCTGATATGTTTTTACTTACACGCCTTCCTAATTTGGCTAGAGTTATTGAAAGGAAAGCTCAAGAAGCAGTTAAGAATTCAAGAGTTTCCTACTTACAACAACATAATCAAAGTTTACCCAAGTAAAATGACATGTTTTCAATTCTTTATATTTATTTTTCATGTTAGAACAACTTGAATCTTTTTATGCTTGTGAACCCTCTTTGGTTATCTGTTGAGGAGCTTATTTTTGGTTTAGGAGTCTGTCTCTAAGCGAGCGCTTCAATTATATATTAAACTATGCGATAGTTATTGTTAAAATTTATCACAGTAGAGGTTTTTTAGCAACAAGAAATTGTGTATTGCACTAAGAGCTTGCTAGAGCATTCTCTAGAGATTTTTGTGCATTTACTTTCCACTGTCTCAATAATTTTTTTTGTTAAAATATAAAAATATTTTCTTATAAATAAAAAAATGTTTTTTCATTAAACTATTTGTAGTGAGCTGAATCATGGGCTTTTTTTTAAGAAACCTATTTTTTTTACATACTTAAAGTTTATTAAAGCATTATTTAACATAATTTTTTTTAAAAAATATTTTTAATGTTAAACACTAAGTCCACCTATTTTTATTTGGTATTTAATTATTGTCTATTTTTAAGTGGGTTAAGTAAGTTATAATATTGTACTTTTAGTTATCTGTACTTTTACTACATTGTAGAGATGTACAAAATTACTACATTCAAGCTTTAACGTGGATGATTGAGATGGATTCTTGCTTAAATGACACTGGAAAACTTCCTGATGATCTTAATAGAAAATGTAACCTTTTATTGCAGGTACATTGCTTAACAAATTTCAATTTGTTTGTTTCATTTTCATTTGTATCTTAGAAATCTATTGATGGTTCAAATAGTGCATTTTTTTTAAAAAAAATTGTAACCTCCTGCAATCTCGCATGAGGTTTTGCAAAATTCGATTTTGTACTGTAGAGCTTATGTGTTTTTTTTTTTAATTGCTTTACTATTTTTTTAATGAAGATTGGTTATAAAAATTTGAATAGATCATAGTTCCGTCTATGTATTTATGGAATCACAACAATAAAGTTTAACAATAAAATAGCAAAATAGAAACCAATAATTCAATTAAAAGAATATTCAGTCTATGACTGATGTTGTCTTGAAGTTATATTAAATTTATCTTATTATCTGAATTAGATTTATCTTGGTCCAACCTTGCTGGGCCTCTGGCCTGTTGTTGGTCGACAATTTTTGTATTTGTAAAACCAACATATCCCTAGGGTTGAAAGTAAAATGTCTGTATGGCACTTTTCTTCTTATGTGTTCCATGTTTTATTTTTTTACTCCTTTTTGGTGAGGTAGGAATAGTTTCCGGTTCTACTCTTATCTAGTTGTTGAGTTCAGATAGTCACGATAAATATAACTGTATTACATTTTGCAATATTAAAGTCAAGCAACTGTTTTCCACAATTTTAAAAAAAAAATTGAATCATATGTTGAACTGAGATTTGTATTTAATTATTATTTTTTTTTTCAAAAATAGTCGTTATATAGAAATAGTCATTACCTATGTATAAAATAGTTTTAGCAGAAAAGTAATTTTGTAAACTATTAAAATGTGCATTCTTTAGCAATTTTTTTATTGCATGTACCTTAGCAGTTGAAAAATTTGCATTACATGTTGGTATTCAGTGTGGTAGTTCTTAGATTAAATCACAATTTTTTTACTTGTTTACTTTTATAATTTTTCAAACACGTTTTCAAAATGTGTGCTTACAGAATTCAAATCTTAGTTATGCTCGGTTCAAGGTTGAATGTACCACAAAATAAGTTTTCTTAAGATTTAGCATAAATTTATCTGTAAGAGCTGCCTAATAATTTCTGTTCACATCAGTAGCTACAAGAAGTTCCAAGTTTTGAAATAATGTAAAATATCTTTTTAGGGACTTAAACTGGCTTGGAGTATTAACCACCTAGTGAAAACTGTGACAAATCTCCATGTTTTGTTAGCTAAACCAATGACAAAAACTTGTGTTTTAGCACTTTGCAAACTAGTAGAAATGTTAAAGGTAAATTTGAATTATATTTATGTACTTATGTGTAGATTATTAAAAATCTTTGACACATTTAAAAAAAGTCAAATGTAAGTAATGTTTTCATTAGTTAAAACTATCTCGTAATGTTGCACTTCATTCCACAAGTGTGATCCGAAACTTCTTGAAAACCACTTGGTGTATGATGTCATTAAAATTATAAAAAGAAGGAAAGGAAAAAGAAGGAATTAAGAGAATAATTGTATTAAGGAAAGACTTTCCAGGTTTAATAAATTTTATTGTTCAAACTATAAAGGAATTACAGTAGGGTCACGGTTATCCCAAATTCTGCTTAACCTAAAGGCTCCGGAATTTTTTGTGTGCTAAAATATGAAGTGTACGCATAAAAAAAAGAAGTACACAAAAAATCTGTATTTACAAAGTTGGATTTATTTCTCAAAATATGCAATAATCTTTTTTTTACTCATTAATTTTGGTTCGTTTTAAAACAGCCCTGTCCTACCTTCTTTTAAACAAGAGAACGTCTGAATTACTGGCTTCATTTTGCTCTTCTATGTATCTAAGATTTTTGTAACCAGGCGAACACTCTATGACGTCAAATTTTCTCTTTGCCAGCGTTTTTCTAGGAGTGAAGTGGATGATTCCCGATTATCCGAAAATTCTTGTGGAATCTTTGATTAACTGAAAGTGCTTCGGTCCCGTACCTTTCGGTTAAGCGGGACTCTAACTGTATTTTAAGACTTTAGAAACACATAAAAATTTTTTTTTTTAGGCACTTCTTAGTAAGTCGAACCCTGCCATAGTGAACCTGGGATATAGTGAACCTTTCCAAACTTCTATTTAACTAATGTTATTTTATATGGATATCGTGAACTACTTAGAAAAAGAGTTCACTTGTAGTGAACCTAAATTTCCTATTAATATTTTTTTCAGTTCTCCATATTTTAAGTTATACCATATATATAGTGGCAAGTGACCGGGGCAATCTTTAACAATGTGGATTTCAACCTGTCCTTCAGATCTTAGTGTACTCAAACTGCACCTGTTTCCAAGTAAACATACCCCTTTCTTCTACCCTCTGGGTTCCAAGAACCATCCTTTCTTTTCAACCCATTATTCATGTCCTCCACCACACTCATACATACTTGTGGATTCTTGGAAAGCGTGTCAAACTGCAGTGTTCATTTGTGTTGCAAGCACTTACCCCCCTACCCCGGAGTTAAATGAAGCCATTCTCCTCCCCATCCATCTATTCTTTATTTTCAACCACCCTTTTAAAACTGGCATAAGTGAAACTGTCCAACTGTCCATTTAACCTGTAATTTTCTGTTTCTCTCTTATTTCTTTACGAAAAAAAATTAGACGCATTTTGAATAGAAGGGGACCGTCTGAAAAATGGTGTCTTCTGTAAAGAGAAAAGCCTAAAAATTACGATTTCTTTTCTACAAATGCAGATGTGTTTCGTGAAAATTTAAATCTTAGTTACTATTTAACCAAATGTATTTTTATTCTATTTGAATAATTATTAATTTTTGAAATTTTTCTGAAATAAATATTTTTTTAATTTATTAAATAATTTTTAATTCAATTATTTATTTAATCCAAGATACAGGGTGTTCCATAATTGACCGGAATAGTATAGGACGCAATTCCTAAATATTTACCCGGCCCCCGCCAATGAAAAACGGCTAACTAATTGGCCGCCCTTTCGGTCGTGCATGAAATCTTGCACTGGAGCTACACAAGAATGTAGTACTTTTAGTTTGGTTTGTTTGAATTTACATCTGATAAAAATTACAGGTTCAACTAGTTTTCAAAAAAAAAAAATTAGGATGCTGTTCATTTTGATAGGTTGTTGCATTATTGTTAAAAAAAACTTGATGTTGACCATCAGTTTAAACATAACAATTATTGTATTTTTCATATTTATGCTGGGTAGGTATGTACATATATATTCCGGCTTGTGTGCATGATCAGAGACCCGCTTATTGGTTGGTTGGTTGGTGGACATATATTTTCAGGCTTGTGTGCTTGGTCGCAAGGACCCGCTTATAAACCATCGTCAAGTAGGACAGCACAAGACACACACAAACACTTATGACAGATGTTGCCATCTGTCGCCACCTCCGCAATTTAGACATGTCCCTGAAGGGTAGGGAAATTTTCTCCATTGACCTGTACCCATGGTGAACTGCGCAATGACCGCCCACAGGACTTTCGGACCCAACAGATTTTACGAGCACGTACTCCGCATATACTCGACAAACACAAACATCCATGCCTGAACGGGATTCGAACCCGGACCCAGCAGCTCCAGAGGCACCCGCTTATAAGATTTCGTCAAGTAAGACAACCACAGAAGGACTTATTACTGACAGAGAAAGGAAGTACACCCAGGGCGAAGGCGGGAATCGCACCCGTTACAGCGCGCAGACTGCTAGCGTAATTGTCTGCGATCCAAACCATTACAACATCCGGGCACCTGTTTATTTATATTAATAAAAGGAAAAAAATAGTAAACAGCACAAAGAAGGAGGGTTTGTATGGCTTAACGGTGCATGTATGTGTAGTGGTTCTGCTATTGTTTTTTATGGGTCGATCCTAAAAAAGAATCGACCCTTCAAAAATTTGTTCATGTGTTTGCAAATAAAGTTGAAAACAAACGAAAATATAGGGTGGGTGAAATTATGTGTTTACTCATACTACGATATTTTCTACATATCCGCCATTAGCAGCAATAACGTGACGCAGTCTTAGAGCAAAATTACCGGCCGCCTGTTTGAAAATTTCTGGTGGGATGGCGTCACATGCAGCAGAGATGTATTGCTTTAGTTCCTCAATTGTTTCGGGATTGCGACGGTACACTTGATCTTTTAAATATCCCCACAGAAAGAAATCACAGGGGGTCAAGTCTGGTGAAAGAGGAGGCCAATCCATACCACTTCCTGTATGTGTGGGATAGTCCAATGCAATCACACGGTTATTGAAATGTTCGCTCAAGAAATTAAACACGTCGGCCGTGCGATGGGGTCGGGCACCGTCTTGCATGAACCACGAAGTGCTTTCAGCGTCATCTAAGGCATTTTGAATCGCCACAAATTCACGAAGAATCTCTAGGTAGCGGAGGGCAGTAATAGTTCCGGTTCTGAAAAAGGGGCCAATGAGTCCTTTGGACGAAATGGCGGCCCAAACCATTACTTTTGGTGGATGCAGAGATGATGGAACTGCAACATGGGGGTTTTCTGTTTCCCATATGCGCCAGTTCTGTTTATTAACGTAGCCATCCAGCTGAAAGTAGGCTTCATCCGAAAACCAAATGTTGTCTACATTTATATCACCAACATCAATCATTTGCACCATATCGTTAGCGAATGTCTCCCGTGAATTAATTGAAGCAGCGGTGAGAGGTTGCCGAGTTTGAATTCTGTATGGAAACATGTGCAAGCCCTGCCGCATGAGTCGCATACGTCGACGTTGGCTTGATTTGAACCGTAGCTGCAACACGGCGGACGGATACACAAGGCTGCTTTCGTATTACTGTTTCCACCAGCTGAGCATTAGCAGTGGTTGTTTGCGAAAATCTTCTCCCGACAAATCCAGCTCTCTCATCATTCACGTTCCCAGTTCGTTGAAATTTTTCAAACAGCATCCTTATTGTGTCGAATTTTGGTCCTTTGGTAACATTAAACTTCTTTTTGAAACTCCGTTTTGTTGCATTAACATTGTGTTCTAGGCGGTGAAATTCCAACACCAAAAAAATCCTCTCCTCTAAAGAATAAACCATATCTTCACAGCAAGCTGGAGATTAATGAAAAGCACACGCTTTCAGCAGAAAGGCGATTTAAATATTCCCCGACTCCTCGCGACACTTTTCCCATCAGCCAATCAGGTGAATCTGGTGACTGTTCGCTACACTGACGTCATGGTTCTGTTTTGTTGAAGCCAAATGTTCATGTCATATTGAGCCAAGTTGCCAAGCTGTAGTTTATTTATTTTACAAGCACGACATTTTGATTTTCAATCAGAAGTATAATTAGTATTTGACAAAAAGTGGAAATAGAAATATTTTTTTGACATTTGTTCTTATTTTTTCGATAAAAAATGTGGAAAAGTCGTTTTTTTACAAAAAATTGTTACTTAGAGCCCATTTTCCACACAAGATTTATTTATATATCTTAGACAAAAATCATTTAGCACAGCTTTTAGTTCAATTTTAAGTGTTATAAATAAGCAATTTTTATGGATTTTCTTTCTTAAATTCAATTTATATACATAAAAGGCAAAGTCCTAACTCACTGATTGACTCACTCAACGCCTAGCCAAAATTACTGAAGGTACAGCTACCAAATTTTATTAAAATATTCTTTTTATGTCGCAGGTGTCACTTGAATAGCGATTATAATTTACCGATGGAGTACTGGCCAGTGGGGAAGGGATCAATTGGTATAAAATAATTGTTTACATAAAAAAAATATCCGTTATTAAGGGTACACCCGTGCAACGCCGGGTTTATAAAGCTAGTACTTTTATATATCATTTGCAATAAGTAAAGTAGATGGGTAAAATTGCCTCTTTTGTTCTAAATGTGAAAGCTAAACTTTATATCACCCTTTAATTTAATTTTGAAAAAAAAATTGGGTAGTACCCTTTACAGCGCGCGGACTGCTAGCGATATGGCCTGCGATCCAAACCCCTCGGCCATCGATCCCCACATGACACCCTAAATTGTCTCCGTGTTGGTAGATGGTGCGATTGGTAGGTTCAGTCTCTACCCTACTATGGAACTAATTGGTCCCAACACATGCACATTTCGACAAACTGTACACTTCTATCGCAAAACGTTTAGCTCCTTCCAATTTTCAAACATCCAGCTCGAATTTGAAACACACCAAATTATTTAAATCGAAATCCAAACACAAAAATTCCATTTTCGTAGTTATTAATCATTTTTAGCTGTTTTAGGAACTGTGATGTAACAGAATCTGCAAATTGTAAAATTACTAGGCAATATGTCGATTCAACCAAACCGAACTCAAAACAAATGCATCCCTTCGTCAACACATTCTCGTGCTGCCCTAGTTCAAGTATGCAACCACGACCAAAACCCGTGATCAATTGGCTTTTTACTATTTTTCGGAGGGGCCGGCTCAATATTTCGGAATTGCATCAATTCCTATTCCGGTCAATTATGAAACACCCTGTATATAAAACCATTATTATTCTTGTAAAAGATTTATATCGTAGAAAACTTCATTCCAGAAAAATTGGATATAGTGAACCAATTGTTGGTTCCGTAGAGGGTTCACTATATCGGGTTCAACTATATTATATCGCTTAGCATTTGATTTTGTTATTGTTTATTATAGTACCAACCCAACAGATTATAACTTTTTTCCTGGTTAAAGTATTTTTAATTTAGTTATTTTTAATTAGTCTTAGTGTTTTAACTCGTAAAAATTGCATCAATATAAAATTTACAATATCTTTTCAGGCTATTCAAGGAACTTACCATCGCCATACTGTTGTAATAAGTGAGTCTTTGACACATATAGTACAACATCTTGGCTATCTGGCATTATCCATTATAAACATTGGAAAGGTTAGTTTGTAAAAATAGTTTTTCTAAATAACTTATCTGAATTGCCATTTTAAAGAAGTAATTAACCTTTTTTATTTTCTTAGAAACTTTTATGTTGAATCTAATTATTCCAATATTTTGAAATTGTTATTGGAGCTAAATGTAGACTAGAGATATATGGACATACCCAAGAGGTAGGAGGGGGGCAACCTAGTGAATTTTAAAGGAACATATTGCTAAAACATATTTTAAAGGAACATATTGCCTTCTAAAGAGGGGAAACAGTTCTGACAAGTTATGCAATTTTCCCCATAGGAAAAGTCTTAACATATGTCTCATCAAAAGAGGGTCTTAAGAAACGTTTATTTTTTTAATGACAGAAGGTTCAGCAAACAAGGGGCTTGTCCAGGGCAGCAACTAAGGAAGCAACCTTTATGTTGATGGCATACACATAAAAAGGATAATTGATTCGTAAATTAGAACTATGATCTTTACCTTTTAAGTTGGCGATACTTTTCTATAAAATATTACTTTTATAATGGCGATATTTTGAAGTAATAGATTTAGTTTATAAAATATTCATAGGATGGTTACATCTCAATAAGAAGTTATTGCTATTATTGAAAGAAATATTTCCATTTTTAAAACAAATTAGTTTCATCACATGTATTCTTAATTTGGACTATGCTTATTAGGGTGTCCCTTATTTAAATATTTGACAAAATTAAAAATGTGCCCGCTTATTTTTTCCTTTTAGGTCAAAACACGTAGAATGCAAAGAAGAAATATTTTATCGTATTTATCATGCTATACTTAGGGGAATATTCCATTTTGACCCATCTCAGCCTTTCTAAAGAATAGTTATTACATAGTCTTCTTATTTGCATGTACTGCCTTCTTTTTAAAGATTTTGTTGATCTTAAAGCACTGTAATATGTGTTTACAACCAATTTAAGAATTCTACTGTGCATCCTACTTACGTGAAACACTTTGTATATATGACTTTCTTTGTTCTGTATCTTGAAAACCGTTAATTGCACCAAAGAATATGTACTCTGAAAATAATGCTGATGTTTTTATCTGATTTATTTTCAAATTCAAACATTTTGTATTTCATTTATGGAAATGAAAGATTCAAATCAGCTGACTGCAGATCAAAGAGTTTTTTGATATTTGTGTGGAAAATTAAAGTAAATCTACCTACAACGATTATGTGCAACATTTGCTAAATCATATCGTAATCGCAGTACTTTTCTGATCGGATCTACCAATCAGCTTCAGTGACTAATAATATTTGCTTGTTAGCAGTGTAATCACATTGTGGTGTTGTATTTTTATTTTTAGTTTTCTTTCTGAAAAGATTGTTCAACACAAACTGGAACTCCTCATAATGTTAGATTTTTCTCAGCCTAAGCGTCATAAGATCAGGGCTTTCTTAGTTTTAGTTCAGGACAGATCCGTCAAAGAAACCTTAGGTACTTTGTTACTTTCAAAAATTATTATGGCTCATGACACTGGCGTTGCAGAGTGAACTTAAGTTCCCGGTATTGATTTTAATTTGAAGTAAAGATCATTTCTTTAGCGTTTGCTAATCTAGCATGCCGAAAATTGAGATTCCTTTTCAAGGTAAAATAGCACAAGAGCAAAAAATTATTAACTTCTTAGAACATACATTTATTAAAAAAATTGAATTTGTCAAGCAGGCGTAAAAAAACATTTAATTTGTAAAGGGTCAAGGTGAATTGGTATTTTTTTTTTTCATTTTCTCATGAAACGATCAATCTGGTATTGTTTTTTTCTTTTATAAATCGACCAAAGGAAAAGGAAAAATAACCTGCAATCGATAATTTTTGAATTACTGGTAATCAGCAGTCGCTAGCACAAATTCACCTCCCTACCCCATTGTAGAGACTACTGGCAGGGCTCTGGGGAAAGTTGGCAGGCATGATCTTCTGCAACTTTTGTATTGACAATTTTATGTCTGACAGTGAAGTGACAGAAAGCAGTGAAATGGGCCAAAGTGAAATTTTGGCCTTAATTCAATTTTTAAATGAGATGCGGCACAACCCAAACCACCTTTGCGTAAAATCATTCATTTGAGTTCCAAGTTATTTGTTCAGTGAAATTCAGCAGACCTTAAAAGATACATCCTAATCAATTACACTGGTCAACAGTGAAAATGCGAATGAGATTAAAGTACCCAATTCTGAATGATTTCGACGTGCTAAACACGAATATCACCTTAAAAAATTAAAGTTAGCTCTTGTTTTTGAGTTACGGTCGTTTTTTCATTGCATAGGATACAGCGAAATGCAGGAGCGCACCAAACGCAAAATTAATTAAAGTCAATTTTGTTTACAGAAAACCTCCGAATTTGAGGCTTATACAGATTTTATTTTATATTATCAACCTGAGAGTGGTAAGAAATGATAACTTTCAAGGTTTTTGCAACCATATTAGCAGCTAAATAACCCTTCTAAGCAATGTAATTGTTCTCATCTCAAGAGGTGCAGAATAAAAAGCAATAAATTCCTTGTATTTCGCACTTGGTTGTTTTAGAAGCTGTAGAATATCAAAAATTAGTATTAGTAATAAATCTATAATTGTAATGCTTTGTAAATGCATTAATAGAGCAAATAACTTCTGTTATATTTGCGGCAAAGTGCAATTTTTTGAACACAAAAAGGGTCATCACTGCAAAAGTAAAGAATGCATATCATTTGTATTTTGGTTTCAAGATGGGAGACTAGGAATAATTTTGGGACTCCTCACTTATGTAGTTAAACTTGTGTAGCAAAGGCCCTCGCCAGATAAGACGGTGAAAAATGCCCCCATTCCAATCGGGCTAATTTTTTTTCTGAAAATACCTCATAGTATGGACAACTTCTCAGCCAAGTTTCAGCTCAAAAATATGACGCATTTTTGAGTAAAAAATTAAAGTTTTTTTTCTTTTTAAATTGATTATTCCCTGAATATATTTGATAAATCCAAAAAACTACTCATGAGTTTTTAGATATCATTGAGTAGTATTCTCAGAAAAATCCGCTCATAAATCTGATCGAGCGATCATTCTTAAAAATGCAATTTTATTTTTCAAAAAAAAATTTCATGCCAAAATCGTTTGGTCACAACTTAGGATTTTGTCTCTACATATTCCTCTATTATCAATCTATAATATATTTTTTTTTCAGATTTTTAAAATTATTGGACGATAGTTTAAAAAAATAATTCTTAAAGCCTGATTTTTTTGCTCTAAAATCCATAGATTTAGAAATAGCATGCCCACCGATTGCGCAATCCCGTACAACGCAATGATGCGTGATGAATCCACATTTCGTCGTTTTCGCAATGCATCACGGGATACTGATTCACAAAAATGGTTTTTCCGAAGAGTTACATACAATAAAAACTGCATTTTTAACTTGCTTCTTTTGTGAATATATACCTCATGCCTTACAGAAATTATCAATACGCATGCAGCTATAAAATTATGCTAGCGAAACTTGTGAAAAGTTTTAATTAGTTAATATTGAATATATATCTTTTATTAGTCGAATTATCTCATGGTGCCATCTGGTGGCGTATGGCATGCCATGTGCAAGAGCTTGCGAACTGCCTTATGGGATAATGGTTAACAAATGGCTTCACCTTTCCCCCTAGAGGCAGATCTGCTACTTTCTAAATCTATGCTAAATTCTTTAGTCCGAAAGAAATTCTCCCAGATTGAATTTCCCCGCCTTTGTTAGGAGCGCTATCTGCCGAGTAAGTAGTGCGAAAAGTCAGGTTTTAAGAATATTTTATTTTTTTTAAACTATCGTCCAATAATTTTAAAAATCTGAAAAAAATATATATTATAGATTGATAATAGAGGAATATGGAGAGACAAAATCCTAAGTTGTGACCAAACGATTTTGACATGAAATTTTTTTTTTAAAAATAAAAATGCATTTTTAAGAATGATCGCTCGATCAGATTTATGAGCGGATTTTTCTGAGAATACTACTCAATGATATCTAAAAACTCATGAGTAGCTTTTTTGGATTTATCAAATATATTCAGGGAATAATCAATTTAAAAAGAAAAAAAACTTTAATTTTTTACTCAAAAATGCGTCACATTTTTGAGCTGAAACTTGGCTGAGAAGTTGTCCATACTATGAGGTATTTTCAGAAAAAAAATTAGCTCGATTGGAATGGGGGCATTTTTCACCGTCTTATCTGGCGAGGGCCTTTGTCACTTTGACTTCATCTGGGACAACAGATAGTGCCGTATGCTATATAAAATGTAATGAAAAAAAAACAACGGAATGTAATTTTCTGATTAAAAGGGAACCAACAAATCAGATTAATGACTTATTTCTGCATCATCTAATCAGTTAAATGAGGTGTTATTTAGAAAAAGCTAAATGTTAAATAGCCTAACATTCCTTCAACTATGTGTCCGGTCCAACACGACACTACTTACTAAAAAGTCTCCAATATTTTTTATAGTTTTAACGAGGATAATAGCCATGCGTCTGCTAAATATGCTACAGCTTCTAAAAACAACCATGAAGAAATGTGAGGAATTTATTGCTCTTTTTTTCTGCACCTTTTAAAGTGAGAACAATTATGTTGCCTATTGGGGTATTAAGCTGCAAATGTGTGTAAAAATTCTTGTAAATTATCATCTCTTACCAACCTCATGTTGATAATATTAAATTAAACCTGTATGAGCAAAAATTAGGAGGGTTTCTGTAATCAAAATGGACTTTAATAAATTTTGTGTTTCATGCGCCCATGCATTTCGCCGTATCCTATGCAATGAAGAAAACGACCGTAACTCAAAAACAAGAGCTAACTTTTATTTTTTAAGGTGATATTCGAGTTTAGCACATTGAAATCATTCAGAATTGGGTACTTTCATCTGATTCGTAGAAAAATTTTCAAATTTTGTTGTCCAGTGTTATTCAGAAGTTACTAAAAGATAATAAACTGGTAAATACAGCTATATTACATAGGATTTGTGGTGGCAACACTATTGCTTGTATTTAAAATCAAAATTATGTTTGCTTTACCAATTTTGATGCTGCCATGTGGTAGCCTATTAAAAAACAAAAACTAACTTTATTTAAACTATAGACAGTTCTTTTTACATGGCACATGTAACTTATATACAATTTTTTTAAAACCTTAATTCTGAGTGTTTTGACCTAAAAGGGGAAAAAATGAGGGGATGCATCTTTTTTATTTTGCAAACTCATAAAATTAGTAATACAAATAAGCTTATTGTTCTTTAAAGGTTTTTGTTAAATATTTCTTGTTTTTATTGAATTTTAATTGCTGTTCAATCTTTCAAAACATATTTATAAAAAAATGCTTTTTTTTAAATTACCAAACTTTGAAAATGTAGTGTTAACTATTTTAGCGTAGCAATAACACATTGTCGAATTGCCTGTTTGATGTTGTAAATTTAATTCAAACTATTAATTTACTAGAGTGTAGCATATAAAAATTAAATTACCTTTTGTGTGTGTGTGTGATTCCAATATTTTTTTTTATATATATCTTGTATACCTTTTTCTTATATACTAGAAAAGACTGGTTACTGATAAGAAATATAGTGAAAGAAGATTGGATGTTCTTTCTGCTCTTGTTCTAGCTGAAAAGTCATTAAATGGTCCAGGTACGTAACATAGGTGATTCAATGTATAGAGCAAAATATCAGTAAAACTCTGGTGAAAATCTTTCAAGGCACCAAGTAATTTGGACATTAAATCTAGTAATGCAATAAATTTCAATTTAACTTTTTGGAAAATGAGGTACAAATTTTATTAACTATAAGCTGAACACAAATATGTATCAGGCAAAAAAAAACACTTTATAATTTTTTTTTATATAGGATCAAAAGAACGCCGACTTACAGCATACCTAGCAATGGCATTAGGAGTGCAAATGGTAACTATTAGTATTAAGTCAATACCTTACACACAATTTCTTAAGTTATGTAGATAATAAAATATGCAGTGGTAGGCAGAAAAGTTTTGAGACTAATAGTAATTTTGCTCTAGTGCTTCTATATAAACTGCATAAAAGCTTATGTTATAAACAGGGATATTTTACCTAGCAATTAGACAAATATCACCCTTTCTATCTTTACTAGAACACAATGAATTTTTTTTATTTAAAGATTAGAATATGCGCTATAAACGCATCTCACAAATTTTCTACAATATCAATGTGGCACCGAAAAAATGTTTCCTCCATTCTCAGTCTGTATCAATGAAAACTAAATTAACATGTCAATAAAGAACAAGTTTAATAATAAATTTTAGTAATAAAGATATAAATGAAATGAAAAAAACTTGGACATTAGTTTATATTAGATTACATTAAAATACCTTCAAATATCGGCTCAATTATCCTCTTCAATTCCCTGTTAGAGGAGGATAATCTTCTCCTGGCCAAAAATATGCAGTCTAATAATACTTCAAGGTTAACTTGTTTTGAGGCCTAGTAATTTTCAAAAAATCCACCTATGGTGTTGCATTGCCATGATGGACAGTTCCCTGGCTCTGTGTGATTGGAATACTTTTTTTTTTACTGTTGTAGCTCTCCGGTTCAGGGCAAGTGTATTTTTATATATATCTTTTTTTTTAGAATTCATTCAAGGAAGATGAAATCATAAGTTTTGCTGGCTTTATGAAAAAACTTGATTTTATTTGTGAATTGCGCCAAAAGTATGTAGTTTTTTATGCTTTGTTGATGCCTTTGATAATCACGTTAGTGAGGAATGTCTTAAGGGGAGAACATAGTTAGCGAAAACCAAAAAATCGAACTTTTGAAACCTGTATTTTCTGATAGATGGAAGCCTGATCTATCGAATGAGACCAATTTTGTATCGATCGGTTAATTATTTCTTATAAAAAAATTAAAATTATAAAAATAAACAACTATGCCACGCCTCCTTTGAATTACTAATTGTATGCTTGTATTATTAGTGTATTATGTTATAAAATAAGATTTTTTTAAAGTTGATTTTTTAAAACTATTCACTGGCTCAATATAAGAAAAAAATTGCTGACGGTTAACATGAAATTCGGATAACACGAAATGTTTCGGTGGTCCATTTGAGTTCGTGTTAACAGGATCGACTATTTGTTTTTCGCGTTTTTCTCAAAACTATAATTTTCAACACATCAGTACACTTTTCTCTAAATCTATTAAATATTTCTTAATAGTTTTTTTGTGTGTTATAAAAAATTTTTAGATCTATTTAAGTCGCCTCATTTTGTCTTACAAATTAAAAAAAATGTTTTATTATTTTACACTTTTCTGCGTTGAAAATCAGAATTTTTATTAATTTAGAATGTAATGTTTTTTTAATCAAATTAAAAAATAATTTTAGGCAAAAAAACAGGTGACCAATATAAATCTAACTGTTTACTTGAATTTTAAACAAGTCTTATGTACATTCATTGTATATTTTTTGTACAAATGGTACCGAAAAAATACTTGTACTTTTGAAAATTCGTAATTGTATGTTTCAAAAGATGTCTTTTTTCTAAAAAAATATTTTTTTAAAATATGATTCAAAGGTATAAATAGAATAATAAAAGTACCATTTATAACTTGGTACAATTTTTTTTCTTTTTTTAACATAATTTTTAAATTATTTAGAGACTTTCGAAATCTATGCTAAGAATTACTCATTTTTGCTGTCGCTAACTATGTTCTCCCCTTAAGGGAAGTTGTATTATTCTATCTTACCCATGGTTGTTTTACTAACTTTAAGAACATTTTTTTAATGGACTGTATTAGATATAGTTAAAATATATCATTATGAATTATTTTATAGTTTTTTCCTTGCATATAGCTCTTCAATTTAAACTGAGGATATTTCACAGTATAAAAAAATACTTTTACAGTGATTTTTTTAAAAAATGTATTGAACCCTCCCCCCCCCCAAAAAAAAATCTGATTTTAAGCTATATAACTCTTTTTGGGCTGAGATATTTTAAATTTCTTAGTTTAAATCAAAGAGCTATTAATGGGGCTGAAATAATAAATCAAAACACATTCATATCTTTTATAGTTCGTGAGAAAAAGTTCCTAACTGTTGAAAAACCTAATATTTCAGAAAACGCAAAAAATTAAGGTATAGGTAAGAACTGATATACAGAGTTTCTAAAAAATGCTTATAAAAAGAAAACTGCTAAACAGAAATCGATAATCTTGGTCAAAAATTAAAGCTATAGATATGCAGATTAAAAATAAAAGAAAAACAGAAAATCAAAAAAAAAGAAATTGAACTAATCACCCATCCGACTTCCCTTAAGATTTTACAATTATAAAATTTATCAATGCATCACATTGGCTTAGTAGCATTATATCTGAGTAACAGTATCCTGTGAATTAAATGTGTGAAAATTATAGTTTTTTTTTATTTGGTAAATTTTGATTAACCAGAAAAACAAATTTTGCAGAGTCAGCTTACAAAGCATTCCAAATGAACCGAAATTAATTGTTTTAAGTTACGTTTTAAGAATATTTAAATTATCTAAATTTTGTATGAAGATCCTCTGTTGTCAAGGAATAGTTTTACAACCTTATTCACAAAATGTTCAGAAAAATGACAATAATTGAACCCTGAGAAATATCTAGTAATATCTCTGACTAGATAGCTAATTTATATTGTATTAAATTAACTTATTTTTCATTTACAAATCTTCAGAATACAGGAAGCTTGTGACTGTAGTTTTATGTATTGGCATCATGCAGTATTTCCTACCTACATTGCTGATGTATTTGAAAATGGTCTAAATGTTCATCGTATTCAGGTACCTTTTCCTATACAAATTAAAATACTCTTATTATTATACTGTTAATAATTAAAAATCTAATGATTTTCTTCTGGATTAACTGGAGTGGCAGTCTGTTTATAAGTAAATTCTCTAGTGTGAGGTTAATGACATTGATAAAAAAAACTAGAAAATATGATAAAAAAGGATTTAATATTGGATGAAATTTAATTAAAAAGTAATTAATAGATGTTATTTCAATACTGCATATAAGAATTGAGTATAGAATAGTTAGATGTTTTTTCAAAATTTCTGTATTCAAAGTCATGATGTTCAAAAAGTGTTTGAATAATGTATTTTCCTTTTGGGATTTGTGGTTGCTCTTCAATTTAAGAATAACATCAAATGTGAGTCAAAACATGTGATTTTCATGGACAAAAAATTGTTTTTGCTTAATTTTTCTTATTAGCAAAAAATATAGATTTCCTATTTTTTTTTAGTGATTTGGCTATATTGTTCAAAGCTAGAGACCAGGGCTAGTTTTCCATGTTTTTTTTTTTAATATATATATTACATTTATTTTCTAGAAAATAAGATGCCTTTATCGCCTTCCTCGCATGCTTAACTAGCATTACTATGTTTCTAAAAAGTAAATGTACTTTTTTGCAGCAAGTGGTTAAATGCAAGTATGATGAGCTGGTAAACGTGCCCCGTATGCTAGATAAATTTTCCCTAACTGTCAATAACTGATTTGGCCAATTTTCCCAACTGCTCTTGAAAAGATTTTAAAAATTTTGAAAAACTTTTATTTTTTATGTAGATTTATTGTACACTAAAAGAGCTTAAAAGAATATAGAATACAGGTAAAATAATTTTAAAAATGCCTGTTTATTACACCAAACTATTTTGAAAAATTTCAATATTGGTTATTATTCTCCGAAAATCACTTTAAGCTTACATAAAATTTTCCCTTTTGTGTAACTATAGTTTGGTGCTCTTTTCTAGAGGTTTTTTAAGTATTGTTAAAGATTGGAAAAATTGGATTGACTGAAATTTGGTATGATTGCTTCCCATTTTTAAAAACAGCCAATTAACTCAAAATTTCGGGTGCAATATGCCACTGTTTTACAGTGTAATTATTCACTATCTATGGAGAATATTCAAGTTCCTGGATGCTTTTCAGCTACTATATCCATTCCTGATAGTTCTTAGATCGACATATTATATGAGTTCTGTCAGCTTTTTTTCATTACTATGAAGTTAATTTTTAGTATAGCAAAACTTTTTTATATTTCCTGTTCATACATTACATAATAAAAGGGGTTGCTTCATAAACCAAGCACCCATTTGACACCACCTAACGTCACATTTCTAATATAAGGCCTGGCGGGAAAACTTACCCCATATGAAAACTAGCCCTGGTTTTTTCCCTATTACTAAGTTGGGACTTAGTCCTATTATATACTGTTCACACTTGTTCTGTGTATATATTGAACCTGACTATTTTATGGTTTCTAGTACATGATTTTAGCTCTACAAGATAGTGTAGAATCTATTCTCGCTACTCGCCATGAATCATCATCTGAAGTTTTATTACAGTCATTTCAAAATGAATTGTTTTCAACCCTGAAAAAAGTTTGTACCCATTTTTATTTTATCAAATTTTTTGTTAAAAACATAATATATATGCTCGAGTATAACCTGACTCCATATATAAGTCGACACCCCCATTTTTAAACCAAATATCCTTCCAAAATCAGTAACCCTTGTATTAGTCGAGGTAGGAAATAAGACCAGAGCGTTTTGAAGGAAATAAGAAGAAACTAGCTCATGACGGGACCATATTTTAAAATTTTATTTTGCAAGCAAGATTTCAACTCCAATGAAAAAACAGGTTTCGGCTTTCAGTGTCCTTGACATTGATTTCCCTAAATGGAGAAGCTAAGTTCACTGAGGCGTGAAGACAACGTTGCTAAGGTCAGGGACCAGCATTGTTTTCTTTACACCTTAAAGACTGGTGGACTAAACTGTCCCGTGCCAGAGCTACACATCACGCTGAGAACTAATGTTGAGAACTAATTGTTATGGAAGATAATGTGAATAGATACCAATCGTATATATATTTAATCATGAGAATATAACTGCTTTTGTGTCTTTATTTTTAATAGATAGTATTTGAACCTTAAGTTTGATTGAAATTTAGTTTTAGTTTGAGGATTGAATGTTTTTTCTTCGGAAATTTGATGTCTCGTGTATAAGTCGACCCCGATTTTTACTGCACTAATTTTGTCCAAAATTTCTCGGCTCGGCTTATACACGAGTATATACGGTTATTTTTATTAAGAGGAACCAGTTAAGTTACTCTGTAAATATTGTTGTTCAGTACTATAACTGCATCTCAAGCCCCCCCCCCCCCCCCTCCTACTTTAATTCATGTGTAGGTGCATGACAATTCTGCAGTTAAAAATTAAAAAAATAAATTTCAGAGTATGGTATCTCTTTAATTGAAATTAGTTAAAAAGAAAACAGGCTGTTGATTAAACCGTCAAAACCCCTTGCATTAAACAAAACTGAAAAGTAGGCAATGATAAGGTTTATGATATACTTTTTGTAAAAATAATTTTACTACAATAAAATTAAGGTTTATGACTATTTTTCTTAAGAAAAAGGATTAAATTAGCAACTCCTTTAATAATTTTCTAAGTTAATATGAGTAGAAAAAGTAATGTAAAGCATAAAATAGCAATGTTTTGAAAACTAATTTCTTTAAATTGTTGCAAGGACAGCTTGAAAATTGCCTGCTCCAAAACTGTTCTGTATAATTTTTATTTCTTTTTTAACCCTCTTTCAGATTAGGGTGTCATGATTTCTTCATTAAAAAATTTTCCAATCGAAAACGTCTGGCTTCTCAAAAGTTTCCTTTTAGAACGCTAAACATAAAATGATAAATAATTTCAACATGAAAATTAATTGTTTTGTACAAGATAGTTTTTTGTGCTCTTAATATCTTACTCTTGCTTCGAAAAGTTTCCAAATTTTGTCTTGCAACTATGCGCTAGCCATGAACTTGGAACTCAAGACTATTTCAAATCTGAAAAAGTCTGGCCTCTAAAAATTTGTTATTTAAGATCTTAATTTCTGATTAAGTATTAATTTTGAATTTTGGTGCATGTTTAATGTCTCAAACACGATTACAAAAGAGAAATCGAGACATAATTACAGATGTATATCTGTCTCGGCCCTTTCAGTTTTTCTGAGATAGGATTTTGTTCCTAATTTATTAAATTTTGATTTCTTAACTAAATCTGAAATTTTAATCATTGAGGAGGATTTAAAAAACTTTTTGGAGAAAAGAAATAATTACAAAGTTAATGAGAGCTTTTTTTCCCATCCATAAGCATGGTGCTTAAAAGAAAAACCATAATTCAGAAATAATACAAGATTGTTGGTAAGCATAAATCTGAAATTTTAATCATTGAGGAGGATTTAAAAAACTTTTTGGGGAAAAGAAATAATTACAAAGTTAAGGATAGCTTTTTTTTCCCTCCATAAACATGGTACTTAGAAGAAAAACCATAATTCAGAAATAATACAAGATTGTTGTTAGGCATAAATAGTTGGTACTATAAGTTATGTTAAATTAGGAAAATGATATTTTTTTACCAGGTTAAGTGTAAAAATTCCCATGAAAGCAAATTTCTTGAAAATTGCTTTATTTTCTTAAAGTAATACTAAACTAATTGAATTTTGGTATTGCAGAATTTGCTTGATCCACTGTGCAGTGATATCGAAACTGAGTTACGCCTACATTGCCATTATCATTTACAGTTGGATGATCGAAATCCATTTAGAAAAGAGAAAGGCAATCGTAAAGACTTTTCTCATTTTTTGAATATTTCACCTATAAGACTTTTTGACCGCTTTATTAATATTAAAGGTAAGTTAAGTTAATTTTGGCAATGCAATTTATTAAAAAAAAATATGTATTAGTGCAGTCCTTTATTAAGATGAAGATATTTTATTTTCAAAATTCCAAATATCTTGTCCCCTTAATGGAGAATTATTAAATTACTTCTAGAACTTACTGAAATATTCCATTTACCAGTAATTCTATACTGCAAAACAGGTGTAGCAATAAATTACTGGTTAATTTTGGTTATCTGTGCTTATGTATTGCCGAATGAGGAAATAGGCCTGGGCCTTGAATTATGGTTGAACTTTCATTTTATGATTGATCCTAGAACTATTTGATGCATTGAACATGGGATGTCAGAGTGGCACCCTTGGTAACTTTAAATATTGCCCTCTAGGAGCAAAAGTCAGACTTCCATCATCACAGGTCTCAAAGGCCAACAGAAGCTTCTACGCCAATCCTGCCATCCAGGCATACGACAACAACAATAAACATACCACAAATATTTAATTTTGATCAACCGATTCTTTCCTTTGAAACAAAATGGGTGGTTTCAGTTTTTTTTTATTCTGTGAACTTAGTCTGTGTGTTATTCTTCGATATTTTAAGTTACACAAGGGTGGCACTCTGGTACCCCAAATATTATAACTCAGTATATAAACTAGTTCTAGAAACAATCATAAAATATTAGTTGTACCCTATTTCAAGCTCACATGGGTCAGTGACCATACTATATCATTAGTTTATTCTTGATAAAGGAAAATTCTGGAAAATGCTTTGACTAATAATGAGCATTTATATTATTTCTCTTAAAACTCTCTCTCTGGAATTAAATACTGGATAGAACTAGAATTCAAATTCGAGTTGTATTTGACTTAAGCTTTTTACTATCTCAATTTTTTTTTTTTAGTTTATGTAGAACACTATTTGGATAAAATTTTTTACAATTTGACAACTGTGGCACTACACGACTGGAAGACATACGGCGAAATGCGAAGTTTAGCAAAACACAAATACGGTCTTTTGACAGTAGAAGGGCATTTACCTAGTCAAACACTGGAACAGGTTTGTACAATTTTTTTGTTATTTATAAAAAGTTTGTATGCACCGTGGTGCTTACTAATGGGCCAAGCCATTCTTTAGGCCGAATGGGGAAGCAATCATGTTTTTGAAAAGAAAAAAAAACCATGTCTCTCCCAATGAAGAGTTGATTGGGTTTGAATTCTATTGCTAAACAGTGTACCTGTATGAAAAATAGCAAAGGTAGTAAAATAATAAAATGGAAAATAACTTAATATTCACAACTCTTCCTGACTTACTAGCCCTCCGTCCTTCAGCCCTCTATTAAACTTGCATTGTATCCTTTAATTTGTAAATAACATAAAAGAAGGGCGTCTTTGTACTGAAAGAACCTTTGGAAAACTGCAGTTTTGTGTGTGGATTGTGTATGTTGGTAATTAAAACTTTTATATAAGCAATATGACTGCTTATCTAACCAGTAACTTATATGTTGTACCTCTTTGTCTTTAGTTACATTTATTATTTCCATTTAAGCTTCAGTGCTTTTCATATGGGGCTAATGCTTGTTTTCCACCAAAAACTTATCAAAGTTTGGTTTTAAAGAATACAAAGAAATTAGTTTTGATTATTTTGATTTATACGTTTTTAATATTTATTGATTTTACAGGGTTTAGATGTTTTAGAAATAATGCGGAATATTCACCTCTTTGTTTCAAACTACCTTTATAATCTAAATAATCAGGTAAGCAATTGATAGATTTTGTTTGGTTCTTTTCCATAACTGAGAAAGCAAGAACTTTAACTGTGTTACTGATTGTATTTTGTCATATGGTAAAACTCTTACTTTTTCTTGTTTACAAGTATTTTTATGTATATATCACTGTGTGTGTGTCAAAATGTATTACTAAAAATAGTAATGTATTTATTTTGTTTATTATTTAATGTGTCAGCTTTATCGCCAGTTGGAAACTTTCTTCTATTAATATTTTTAATTGACTTTTTGTTAGTTTTAATTATCTATAGCTTTGTTATTATTTTTTGTTTAGATGTGTTTTAATATGTATGTATAACCAGATGTAGGTATAGTAAATTATTAGAAATATTGTTTGTAAAGCAGTAAATATTATGCACTGAAATGAAAGTTATTATGTCATTCAAATTGATGGTAGCATGTTAAATCTATTTTTTACATTTTTTTTAAAAAAATAGAATAAAATTTGTAGATAAATTTAATTTGCATTTATTCAGACTTAATTAAAACAAATCTATTGATTATTTACTGTCTAAAATCCTCCAAATCCTCACAGGTTCTTTCTCAAGTTGGATCTATATACAAGTTATGTTTGTATATGTCTGTATACATTTTTTATACAATTATTACATTCCTTAATCAAGTAAATGTTATATTTTCTAGATCTTTGTAGAACGCTCGAGCCATAACAAACATTTGAATACAATAAATATTAGGCATATAGCAAATTCAATTAGAACTCACGGAATTGGAGTAATGAATACTACAGTAGGTTTATATTAAATTTTTATTTGATTTTAAAAACCCATGCCTACTTTTAACTAATACCATATGTATTTTCCATATATATATTTTCAGGTAAACTTTGTGTATCAATTTCTTAGAAAAAAGTTTCAAATATTTTCACAGTTTTTGTATGATGAACATATAAAATCAAAACTGATCAAGGACCTTAGATACTTCAAAGAAAATAAGACTCAAAATGCGCAAAAGGTAAATTGTTTCTCTTTTAATAATATTTCAAATAAACATGGTTTAAGTTCAAAAGAACATTTTTACTCAGCACATCATTTTATTAAAATTTCTATAACTTTATAGTCAATATAGGGACAAAAAGCAAGTTGTCAGTAGTATTATTAGTCATATATACGTCATAAAATTAGCTTTTAAGGATCATACATGGATCAAAAAATAATTTTATAATTAAATTTTTGTCACTGTAGTATTTATTGTTAATGTAAAAACTTGTAAAATAATAATTTACAAATGTTTAGGCAGCTTTGTGCATGGAATTACAAAAGATGATTTTTAAAATTAGTTATTTAAATTATATTGTTGCTAATTTTATTAACAATTTAATTCATAAATTAAATCAATTTTAAAACATAAGTTATCTTGTATAATTTTACACTTCTAAATTTAACTTTGCCAAATTGATCAATTACTGAGTTAACAATTTGTTTTGTTTTAATATCAACAAAATCACTACTAACTGATTTGATAGCAAATATTATCTGCTTGAATTATTTGTACTAACATGCTAAAATCATATTACATCATTGCTTCATATGAAAAGAAAATTGCTTACCCTTATACGAGGTACATGCGCAAAGTTAGTTCCATTTGTTTATGTACAAAGCAACATGTACAGATACAGAAACAAATTTATTGTACAGAAATCTACAACACTTCTACTACTATTCTACAGATCTTCTGAAATTTTGTAGACACTTGTCATAGCATAACACAAGTTTTGCATTCCTTCTTCATAGAAGGTTGCCGCCTGTGTTTTCAACCATGTGGTAACATTTTTTTTAGCTTGCCCTCATTGTTAAAGGGTTGTACACAAATACACATGTTTACTGCAAGACCATTAAGAATTTGTGCCTTAGAATACAAATTAACCCTCTAATGCATGAATTTTTTGTTTCGTCCCAAAAAAATATATTTGTATCTCTAATGCTCATACATCACGGGATTTCATTTTTTAAATTTGTTACCAAACGGTAACACCATGCATTAAGCGCAGAATAAATGCTTAAGGGATCATAGGAGCCTTACAAATGTGCAAAGAAGGAACTACAAAGTATAGTTTGATCTTTTATGTAATTTTTTAACTACTCAATATATAAGCATAATTTTTTTTTATATGTAATTCTACAAGATTTTTTTAATATGAAACAAATTTTAAAATTTATAAAACTTTCGCCAAATCTAAAATAAATGATATTAAACATAAACCTATTTGAACACATTGTGATTAGGCTTGCACGGCAAATTGTGAGGTCAAAATTGGAGACATGACCAAGAAAATGACTTTATATTGTACAAATATGTACAAACAAAGACTTATACCAAAATTCTCAGCTCAATTTTAATTAGAAATTATTTTTAATTTTTTTTTAAATCAAAATTTTAAAATTTTTATTAATTTTTTTAGAAAAAAGTTCTTAAAACAATTTCTAATTAAAATTGAGCTGATAATTTAGGTATAAGTCTTTGTTTGTACATATTTGTACAATATAAAGTCATTTTCTTGGTCATGTCTTCAATTTTGACCTCACAATTTGCCGCGCCAGCCTAATCACAATGTGTTCAAATAGCTTTATGTTTAATATCATTTATTTTAGTTTTGGCTAAAGTTTCATAAATTTTAAAATTTGTTTCATATTAAATAAATCTTGTAGAATTACATATAAAAAAATTATACTTGTATATTGAGTAGTTAAAAAATTACATGAAAGATCAAACTATGCTTTGTAGTTCCTTCTTTGCACATTTTCAAGACTCCTGACCCCTTAAAGTTCGGGGTACGAATATTTATTTTTATTCAAATTATTAAATTTTTCACTTTTTATGTTTCTAATAAATTATACTTAAAAATAAAGCTTATTGATAATTTTATTATTCTATAAGAAGTTGCAGAGGCACACAGACACATAGTTTTAGGTATAAAATCTTTAATGAAAACGTGTATAACAAACAAAAAAGAGTATTAATATTTAGTACATTTCGATTTTGTTAAACAGGAAAAATTAGTTATTGAAATAATTATGAATAGTAGTTACTTTTGAAACAAAATTAATGTACAAATAGGAAGGCAATAGCAGGTTTAGTACAAATAGCAGGTATTTATGAATAAAAATTTACAAAAAATCATTTTTAAACATAATTTTTTAATGGCAGAATGATACGACATAAAACAGTTATTTTTACTCTTAAAATCAAGTAGTACCAAGCATTTTAAACACTGAACTCTAGTGAATCCGTTACAGAGACACACGCAAATTAGCAAACAAAAGTTGTGCTTAATGCATGATGTTACCAAACTGTAACACATGTAAAAACCAACTACAAACTACCAATTTTGAAAAGAATGATTAGAAAACTACTAAATATATTTTAAAATAACCCTCTTGAACTATAATATTTTTTTCAAAGCAATTTAATTGTATTTAGTACTAGTATTGTTACTTTGAATTCTGCCAAACACGTAAATTCACAACAGTTAGAAACTTCACTTTTTAATTTTGAATACACTTTTACTACTGTCAATTATGAGGGTTATTATTAACTAAAACTTTAAAATGGAATGTAATAGATGAAAAAAACACAAATTTGTCGAGAGGGAGGTCTATTTTTAATAGAATAAAGTGGATTATGTAACTTGTTACCGAACGGTAACACTATGCATTAGAGGGTTAAGCCCTGAGGATTACTGTCGATATGGATTTTTTGCTCAATAATGCCCAACCTCGCATTGCCAATGTAACAAACAACTCCTACAGAATGAAAAATTCACAAATTTTGCTTATCCCTTTTTACATGTAACGATTCAAATATTAATGGTTTTTTTTCCATATTTTTTAAGTATGAAAAAAAAGCATCGAACTATTTATTATCAATTTTACGCGACAGATTGTTGAGGTTAAAAATATTTTGCATATATAACTGTTCTTTTGCATGAACATTGGGTATGTAAGTTATCACAGTGTTGATAATGTAGTGATAAACTACCTAGTTTTTGAGTAAAAAAAGTAGATTGCTAATTATTAATATAAACTGTTAATTATGGTGTTAAACATATTAATGAATAATAAATGTTTATCTTTTCATTCATTTGTAAAATGACACGTAAAATACATGTATCGCATCATTTTAGTATCCCTTTGATAGAGCTGAAAAGTTTCATCGAGGTATTCGCAAACTTGGTGTTACAAATGATGGTCAAAGCTACTTGGATCAATTTAGACTTCTTATTAGTCAAATTGGTTAGTATTTTTTTAATGCTTAAGACTACTTCATACTTTTTTAAAAATTAATATTACAGTTGAATATTTTAAGATTTACTTAAGATTTTTTTTGTTGCATTTATATGAATTATGACAAAAGCGATTTCTATTTCTGGTTTGTAAGTGCAGTTTAGGTTTCCTTATGGAGAATTAAGTCAATCTTAATCTAGTTTTTTTAGGGCTTCAACTAAAGAAAGTGGAACCATTTTGTTTCACTTTCTTTAAAATAGGGATATTATTTTCTATAAAATGTTTTGGTTATTAAAGTGCCAATGCCAATTAAGAAATGTGAACCCAATTTACTAGTATTGAGGCGTATTGTCATTTCTCCTTTATCAAAATGAGCCAAAAAAAAAGTATGATTAGAGTCAATTATGATGGAAAAGAAGAATTATGATCTATATAAAGTGGGTGTAGGGTTGTCACTGCTTTAAAAAAAACATTGTGAAATAGAGAATTTATATGCTCCCTAAAATTGAAACAAAATATACCTTGTTAAACTTTTTTTTTGTCTTTTAATGTAGAAGAAAATTATTTAACTCTTCTTAGTGTACTTTAGACTAGAGGTAAGTGGACAGGTTTTACCTTGGGTATAATCAGTTTAAGGCTTCCTGGAGGCACTGTAAAAAGTGATAATATTCCTTTTAAATGTAACCATTAATGGTGAATGTTTGTTTGTCATTTATTGATGCAAATTTATGGCAGTAGGAAAAAAGTTTTCAACATCCAAGTAAATTTTTCACATTTAGTTTATTTTTTAAAAATATCCATAGTTAATCATTGTAAAGAACAAAAATTGTTTAGTCGAAAGAACATACTTTTTTAGGTTTATTTTTGTATATATATAGTACCCTATAACCCAATATGGACACACTGAAGAAATTAATTTTTTTCACCCCTCTTGTACAAGTTGCAGGACTTTAAAAATGTGCAATCACTATCCTTGGACCGTTGCCTATTATTATTAAAATTAGTGACCTTGCGATGTTTTTTGTTTAATTTATATAATAAAAACAAAAAATGTTGATAAGTGTCAATATAAGGAACAACCTGTTCCTGTTATGGATAAGCATGTCTGTATTAGGGAAAAATGGCTCTTTATATGGCAAGTACTGGATAGAAAAGCCACACATTCAAGGGATTATATAAGAAAGGTGATAAAAATATTTATCTTACAGCATTACGAGAAGGGTGGCAGAGTAAATATCTTCAAAACGTCCACTTTAGAAGGAAGGAGATAATTTTCAGTTGTGGTCCTTTGAAGACTTTCAAAGTGCAGTTATATCACTAATATAAACATTAATTTATTCTGAATTAGCTAAATAGAATCCCATTAAACAGAAATGCCACAACTTTGTGAATCTGTACATTTATTCACTGTACACCTAATGAGGACATAAGATGTCCATATTGGGAATCGAATGTATTTTTACGAAATCTTATAATAAATATATGAAGGAAAAATTTTCAAGTACTATATGAAATATGAATCAAAAATATGTTTTATCAGCTTTCTAAAGCACATATCCATTTTTCAATCTTTAAAGTAATTTTGCAATATATCATAAGAATATAAACTTTCCTATAGTTAAGATTAGCACACGCACCATGAAAATGCAAATTAACTTCAAAAAGTGGAAGATCAGGCTCTTTTGCACTTTTTAAGCTAGAATATTTTTTAACTGTTTTTCTTCACGGATATGTGAAATTTTCTCCTTGATTAAAAATTTAACTTGAAAGATATTAGGGGTGTCTATATTGAGAGCATTGTCCATCTTGGGTACAGCCATTGAATTTGTTAGACAATTTAGAATCCTAGTTAAGTATAGTTGTATTGGGTACAGTTCTTAATTTTAAAATTAAATGTTTTTTAAAAAAAGATAGGCTTTAAATTCTTCAATATGGTAATCTTTTGTGTCTGAGATAAAAAAAAATCTGCAGTATATCAGATATATGTATGGTTCAGACACGTCACTTTGACCTTTACAATTAAAAATTTTGGCTGTTTTTTCAATTAAGTTATAAAAAATAAGTTGACTTGTAATAGTTGTTATATTGATTAATGAGAACTGTTCTTTTTTTAATTCTTTTGTAACTGCTCGAGAATTATGTAGTAGAAGTCAAATCTTTCTATTAAGACTTAATTGGACATACAATGTTTTACATTTTGTTGAAGTTATTTTGATTATTTTTTTGTATATATTTTTATGTGTTTGGTTATCAACTAAAAATGTTATGTGCTTTCAAAAGCATATGAAATTTTTTTTAATAAGTAGTTTGTAGCAATCCAGAATGCCATGTACAGGGTGGCCCAAAAGTAGGGAAACGGTTAATGTGGTACAGCTGTGGAAATAAAAAAGTACCCACTTGAGGTTATTTCATCCGTTAGTCACCCTATAGCATCGGACCTTTTTGAGATTGTGAACAATTAACATTCTGAGTTCATTGCACGACACAAAATTTGCATAAGGGACCGTCTTCATATTAAAAATGTTATGAACTTTGAAATTTCCAATATAAACACCCAATTTTAATAAATTAGAAAAGTTAAGCTCCCTTGAAAACACTTAAATCTAAGTTTTTGTTACATTTGAATGAATATTTCACGAGTTATTCAATCGAATCACTTGTTTACATTTTAGGGACCATCTCTAAAATGACAAGCAAGCATGCATGCAAGGCCGTTTTTATTTACCAATTACACATGTAATCTTATACACAGTCCCCTAATGGGTAATTAAAAAGTATTTTGTGATTTACTCAGCAAATTATGAATAAAAAATTTTAAAAATTGGGATTTCGCTTAAACTTAATGTCTTAAATTTATTTCTTTAAAAATATTAAGGGGTTTCTATTCATATTTTTAAAAAGAAATTGATATAATAATTATTTAAAAATATAAAAATTGTTTTAAATACCCCAATATTGAATGTATTTTGTTTGGGTTTTTATAATATCTTTTCAGTAAAATTTTTTTTTCATTATCTTATATATTTACAGATTGGGATAGTTTTTTATGTGCAACTCATTTAACATTATGGGACCTAAACTTTGCACGTCTCGAATTCCTCTAATAATGCTTAAAAACTAACAAAATTTGGCATTTCGTATTAACATAGGTCATAGATTTGAAATATGGACTCAAAAAGGGGTGTTGCTATTGGAAATTTTAAAGTTAGTAACATTTTTAATATGAAGATGGCCCCTTATGCAAATTTTGTGTCATGCAATTAACTCAGAATGTTAATTGTTCACAATGTCAAAAAGGTCCGATTCTATTGGGTGACTAACGGCCAAAATAATCACTAGTGGGTACTTTTTTATTTCCGCAGCTGTACCATTGTCATACCTGCCCCCATTACGGATTGTCTGTAGTTTCTAAGGATGAGGGTATCAAACTATGGAGTTACGGAAAAACAGTCAAAACTAGGCATAAGCTTCAATATGTTCATGAAAATTTATTTTGGAGATTTTTTTTCGTCTTGGTATTAAGGAGCTATAGCAGTTCATGAAAAATCAGTTTTCGTCAACCTTGAAAGACAATGCTGATGATCAAAACCTTTTATCCACACATTTCATTTGCGGAAATAAAAGCTTCAAAGTGTTTTTTTATATATATAATCAGGCAGAAAGTAAACTTAATCTATCCATAACGACTAATAACATTTTCCGAGTAGCCGGATAATCACAGTTAGTGTTCTTGTTATACCTCTAGTTATGATCAGATCATATTTGTCAACCAGCCCCAGCACCTGGTAATATTTGCTAGTTAGAGGTGTAATGGCAGTAGGTTAGTGCTCTTTTTATAGTTCTAGCTATGATCAGATCAGATTTTCCGACCGGCCTTAGCGCCTAGTAATATTTGCTTGTTAGAGGTTTGTATCATGCTAGAGTCCCCCCCTCCCCCAAAGGCTATGAGGAATGTTGGCAGGTATGCATTGGTAAGATCTTTGGGTTATTTAGAACGGGTATTTGACATAGTCATGCTTAGTTTTGTTGGTTGGCTAAAATAAAGTCGTACTACAGCGTATCTTATCCAAAGAGAAGCGATTCGTGGACTTTGTTTGGTTAATTTTCGAGATAGCTTTGGAATATTTATTTGATGCTTGAGGAATAAGCAAATAATGTTTCCAGAGTATGAAACTTCGAATCTCGCCATCTGCCAGCTATCCTATAAAATGATTTGTGCTGGTAGAAAATTTGTATTTTTATTTATAAGTGCTAAGCTTTTATTTATAAGTACAAACACTGCTAAGAATCTGAGTAAGAAGCACCGACTGTGGATCTATAAGACCAACTGTAAGTATGAAAATGCGGAGACAGTGTGTACCATTACATTCATAAACAAAACAGCGTCAGATTACCCTAGAGCAACGTTACAACACCTGATGGACCAGCTGACCCTTAAACCGCACCTCCCAGTTACGAGGCATTCTTGAGGACAATTCTAATTAGAGTTCTGTGAGACAATGAACAATCAAATGGCTGACCAACCAGTCATGCTTTCTAAAAATAACTGTTGATGTATGCCTAACTAACTGTTAGCCTACTTTTGGGGCACACTGTATTTTTTGGTTCCATGACCAATTCCCAACATTTTTGTTAATGCTCCAAGATTGGACATGTGTTAAATAATAATTTCCACCCTCTCCTTTACTGCCGACACTTAATTGCAAAATTTTTTAATAATAAAAATTTGATTTGCAGGTTTCATTTTAATGCCCATAATTTCTGGCGGTCCTGGTCAAAATACATTTTTTAACCAAATTTGTAGGGCTTATTAAGCTAATTTTTAACCTGTAATATTTTATTTCTAAAAAAACATAAGTTTGGAATAGATAAAGGATTAATGTTACTAGAAATCGATAATATTTTAAGTTCTTTATGGATTTACCAATTTTTTTCCTACACAGCCTTTCTTGAATCCCAGTTTAGGACTGTATGTTCCTCTGTATCATGTAACTTTTAAAAAAGTTTTCTTTCAAAAGACATTTATACATAAAAACTTGATTATTTTTTTAGGAAATGCCATGGGGTTTGTTCGAATGATTCGCTCTGGTGGTATCCATTGTTGTAGCAATGCAATAAGGTTTATTCCTGATTTGGACGACATTATAACATTTCAAGAGCTATGTCAAGAAGAACAACTTTCTACAGAGACTATATCTGGAGCTGTTAAATTAGACTTAGTAATAAATAATTTAATCAAGAATTTTTCTGAAGGCACCGAATATTTTAAGGTATGGTATACAAACTGTTTTAGTTTTGGATTATGTGTTTGGTTTGTTTTTGATGTAATTTCATATTACTTTATTTGCAGCTACTTGTTGATGCTTTTGCTCCAGCTTTCCAAGATATAAAGAATGAGCACATGAAATATTTTTTTGTTATAATTCCACCTCTAGTAAGAATATGTTATTTTAATTTATTGATGTTTCTTTAATACACAAATGAATTTTAATTTGTACTTAAATTAATTTTTGACGTCGACAATTTTAATTAATATATTAATTTTAATTTTTATATTATAGACAATTAACTTTGTTGAGCAATCAATTTCAAGTAAAGAGAAATTATCAAGAAAAAATAAGCATGGTGCAGCTTTCACTGATGATGGCTTTGCAATGGGTATTAAAAAAAATTTGAATTTCCTATTTTTAATTCATAAAAACTAATAATAATTAAGAAAAAATACCTTAGTGTTTTATTTTTTCAATCTAGTTTCAGCTGATATCTTCTAAAAATCATTTTTTTTGTTGAAACTATTTCAATAAACACTTGCTATATCTTACTCAATTCCTTGCTTAAATAATTATACAGTCAAATCATGTTACTGTGGTCCCAGGATATAGTGATCCCCAATTGGTTGCGACCTTTTAAATAGCTTCAACCAAATTTCAATATCATTAATTCATTTTAAAATCTTGTAACAATCAGCAACCATCCAAGAATTGGGTATAGCAATCCCAACAGTTTCAGTATTTTTAGTGTGTGCCCTAGGTTCAAATAAATAAAGCCTTGTATAGCTCTATCATTACATTAATTGAACCAAATCTCTTGCCCGAGTGGCATTTCTTTCACCATATTCTTTGCTCCATTTGTCAAAGGCATTGCCAATCTCGCAAAAGAAGGGGGGGGGGGGATTTAGCCACTTTTAATAATGCTCCTTAGTCTGCAATTGCTAAGGAACTGGACAAGATACATGGCAGCATCTTTTTATTAGTTTTGTTACTTTGACAAAGGCTTAGACTGTGAGGGAGAGTCTTTATTGGTGGCCTTTGCTTTGAAGCCACTATTAAACTGCGTGGGACATAAAGCCTGGTCAAACTTTTTTTTTTCTAACAAGATCAGTGTTTTTAATTATAAACTAGATTTTATTATATTTATAAATATGCATTTAAACAATTGATGTTAAAATAAGTGATATAGAATATTTTGGCAATATTTTGCCCACTTTTTTGGGTAATGAATATTTTTCTAGTAATAAGTTTTGAACATAATGCATTATTGAACTAAAATACTGCAGTTCACTCTTGAGGAAAGTCAAAAGGGCATGCAATGATTTCGTTGCTGCATGGGCCATATATTCTCTTTTGCAAATTCTCAGTACCTAAAGGAATTTATGCCAATTGTTTAGTGTGGTATAAATAATTTTTTTTAAGAAGTCCTGAAATGTATCCAAGAAAAAAATTATGAGGTATCTGAATGTGTGTACATCTCGTATATATTAAAAGATTATTTCATTTGAGAAATTACTTTTTTGATTTTTAAGTGCAGTTTGTCCCATTTACAGAGAATTTGCGATATGCTAGATAGAATCATTGTATTTTTTTTTTTAATGTGCTGAATAAGAAGCCCAGCTTTTGCAAGTGATTAATTTGAAAGTTTTTTAATGCACTTCAGTTTTCTAATTCTATTAAAAGACATTGAAAGTTCTAAGAGTGTTTTGCTACTGAATGAAGCTTAATAAATGTGGGATTGCTAATAACCAATTAGAGACCTAAAGACAAGTGTTAAAAAGCCCTGTTATTGTTTTCTAAAGCCATGTTATTATCAAATTAAGGTTTACAATACAAAGTTTTCCTTTTTAATTGTCAAAAGTTAAGGAAATAATTGAATACTTTTGTAAAATAATTAAAACTTTTACATTTTTAAAAATTTATTTCACAGGTGTAGCTTATATTTTAAAGCTTCTCAATCTGTATCAGGATTTTGATTCTCTGCATTGGTTTCAATCTGTTCAAGAAAAGTATTCAAAAGATAGGGTAAGCTTCTTGTGTATATTATTTACATCATACAAATAACACTAGCATGAGAAAGTAAAAATTTTGTCTCTGCATGAAAAAGCTTTCATATGTTCTAGATCCGACTTGCTTATGGCCTAGGTATAATGATTTTTCTTCAAAGGTGACAAGGATGGAGATACATTTGAAGAGCATTTTAAATTATATATTTTTCTACTTGTATATTGACCTATATCAGAGTTTCAAGAGTGGGACTTCCTAAAAACTTTATGCCATCAAGAAAAAAAGTGGCTGCAGAATGCTATTATTTTTTTTTCCCTTTCTTAAATATTTTTTCTGGCATATTTAGACAACAATTGCCTGACAAAAGTTTAAAGATTTGTTATAGAGTCTTGAAGCTTCTAAAATGTGGAATTAAGTTTGCTTTTTATATAAATAAAATTACAGTAGACTCCCTCTTAACCGGCTTAAACGGGACTGATGGTTAGCCGGTTAAACGAAAATCCGGTTAAACCGGAGAAATTAAATAAATTGAAATTTAGATGTTTATTTGATTGCCCTTCTGTTTATTGATGATATTTGCCGAATATGAAATACATGTACAATTGAAATAAGATGTAATTTTTCAGGTTATTTTATATATTATTAGTAGTATTTTGCATTTTTGATTACATACCTTTGAAAAAATCTGATCTTTTTTTGTCGAAGTTTGAAAATTTGACAGTCGATCCCCACAGTCTTCCAATGTCAAAAAGTCCCCCCCCCCATTCTCCCGAACAAACCACGCGTTTGAAACATGTGCGACACTGAAAACCGATTGAAATAACCAAAAACTTGTAATTTCAGCTATTTTTAACATTTTAAGGGTGGAAATTTTCAGCCCGGTTAAAGCGGAGATCCGGTTAAACAGAAGCCGGTTAAGTGGGAGTCTACTGTATTGTCAAATATTAAAAAGAAAACAATTTTTTTATTTCTTGTGCAAAATTTTATATAAAATAATATTTAATTGCCTTTTAAATTCTGCTTTTTTGTATTTAAAATTAACTCAAGCCACAATTGATCATAGCGATCAATTTCTTTTCTACTGCACGTTCAGAAATACTTATTTGTATGTATTTTTAAGGTTGATGTACATAAGCAAAAAACTGCAGCTTCAGGTAAAGAAGATAGAAAATTGTTGGATACAATGAACTTAACAAGCAGAAGATTAGAAATTTATCAGCAAGTAAGTATACTTAACTAGGATTCTAAATTGTCTAACAAATTCAAAACGAGAGAATGGTGAAATCCATGCTGGGACTTTACGTATACAGGGTTTCTGTACAGATGTAGAGTCAAGCAAAATCATGAATTTGGACATTCAGTACTCAGCCAAGGAAACTCATGATTTCTAACAAAAAAAACAACCAAAACTCATTTGGTGAATAAGTACGAGTTTCAAAACATCTCAAGCAAATTTATGTCATTGGAGGTCCCAATATAAAAAAAAACAAATAAATAGGTCCCAATATAAAATAATAATATATAGGTCCCAATATAAAATAGCCGAGGTCCCAATATTAAAAGCCAAAATTTAATGGAAGGAATTTGTTAAGCTACAGTATTAGTTCAATTTAAAATCCAAATGAATGTAATTTTTAGCTCAAAAATGTGTTAGCTTGAGCCTTAAACTAAAAATTTGACATACGGGACACACAACGCTAAGGACTCTTCTGCATTGTTTTGTGTTCTAAAAATTCTTTGGAGTTTCTTTGCTTTAAAATTCCGTTTTACAATTATATAAGGACCAGTCTTTTAGTAAATAAGAAAAAATTGTAAAGAAATATTAATTTTTTTTAAGTTATGCCCAAGGGACATAAAATTAAAAAATTATGGTAGAATTGCCCTTATATTGTTATATAATAAATTTTTAATTAAAATATGGAAACTTTTAATGAATTAAAACCGTTTCCAGAGTTTTCAGTTTTCTGTAAAAACCAGTTCTGTGCAAAAACAGCATATGTCCAAATCAAATTTTACATTTACTTGAGCCCAATTTAGTTCATAATAGGTAATTTTTGTATAACATCTACAGAAATGCTTGTTGTGGCAGACAAAAAAGTTTAGTATTTGGAAATTAAGAAAAGTTTTTATTGTGTTTTCCTCTCTCTCCTGAAATATTTGAATTTAATGCAGGGTTGGAAAAAAACATGTTTTTTTTTTAAAAAAAAAAAAACAATTAGATTTTGGTTATTGAATAAGTTGTGTGGGTCTAAAAAAAACATTGTTCTTTTTACGTTTTGGTCTTCTATATTTACTTCCATCCAAAATAATTGTAGGCATATGTTTTATATTTTTCTTAGTCAAAGAATCATCGAATACAAGAAATTCTTTGACTATCTGGCGATTCAGTGACTTCATTTGATTAAATCGGATGAGCTAATAGAAGAATTTATAAACTAATAATGTAATAGATTATGTTTGATATTATTTCAATTAACTAAAATTATGTATACCACGATACTAGCATAAATCTCACAAATAGGGACTATAATAAATAGTAACAAACGTCAATAGTGTCAAGACCTAAAGTATCACGCATGATACAAGGTTTACCCTTCCATCAGGGTCTACTATTTATCATAATCTTAATCGTTAAGGTAATACAGCATGGTCATGTATCTTAAAATAAAACCTATATAAATTTTTTTAGACTTTTTCCACAAAGTAATTTCCCATCCATCGTATTTTCCTTCTCCTTGCAGTAAAAAAAATTGTTTTAAACATATTTTTTATTACTATGTTTCAAACATGTTTAAAACAATTGTTTTAAACATAACAACCCTGATTTAATGTAAGGGATTTCTGCACTCACCAATTCATTTAAGCAGTAAACTTACAAAATTACAACTAAATAATACAAAGAGATTTGGTGGTAGAATTATCTTGGTAACCATTCTAATGAACCACCTGTCTTTGTCTCAATGCAGTGGTAAGTCCAAGTATTTAAAGTGAACTTGGTGAAACACATAAAATTAGTTTGATAAAAAAAAATTGCCATAGAATGCATTTTTGTCAAAAGCAAGAAAGTTAGTATTATACTAATATACTTATTCAAATTAAAGTTAAAAATTGTTATGTGCATCAATTCAACCACACATGCACACACATTTTAGTCTTTCGACCCAAATCATCAAAATAAAAGTAATATAAATTTCTATAATATGTTTTTATCAATTCCGAAAAAAGTATTTGTAATCATGACAACAAAAAAAGTATGGAATTAGATGAATTTTTTAAAATTTGTTGGGTCATTTTTTCTAGGAGTTTGACTTATTGAACTATTCTCTAAGCAGTGCTCGAATCTTCTTTCGGGCAGACTTAAGTGCTGAAGAAGAAAAAAATCAAAAATCAAGGTATAAATTATTTTTTAGTAAAATTGTGATGCCAAATAATTTTTTCTAAATTTGCATATTAATTAGCTTTTTTTCAGGTCTTGAATGTTTCAAATAAAATCCTTAAGAAAATGATTGAAGGACTGAATTAAAATGACAGTTTTGTACAAGATTTAAATATCTATAAAGTTACCATTTTAATGCAAGAAAAATAAAAGGCCGTTCAAGATTTGACCAGAACTCTGAGAACTTTTCTAGTCAACATTTTGTTGATTTAGTCTGATTTTTGTAAAGTGCTACCATGTTTTTAATAAACTTATTTTGATTCATTTGTTTATATTTAGTTTTTCCACAGTAAAAAGTAATACTAATTTCTTTTTATCAAGCAATATTCATCAGGCAATTATTTAAAATATTAATGTGCAATAACTTTATATTTTTTTATCAAGTTGTGAAGAACAAATGCAAATAGTCCTAAAAAATTGCTTCAACAAATTAGCATTAAAAAAGTTTTAAATGTAATTTTTTCTTATGAAAAATGCAGGATAGACTTGATTTTTATTTGGTCATATTTATATGATGCACTCAAAAGTTTAGCCACTTAATTTTAGGGCAAAAATTTTCACATAAAAATTTGGTTGTGAAAAGCAGTATTAATAAAGATGAGGTGCATAATAAAAAATAAAAAATGTTAAAGGAAGAAGAGGGAAATTCCGTATATGGCGGAGTGACATTTTGAATTGTAGAATTGAAGTAGTAAAACAATTACCACAAAGCTATTTTCAAAATGTGTGAAGTCATAAATTTAATATTTTTTTTATTATCTAGAATACTAATAAGATAATAAGTATTACATTATATACGTTTATTAACAAGTGAAAAGTTTTCAAACACGTGTGGAAGACGATTTCCAACTAGTTGAAATTCTGGCTGAATTTGCAGAGCCAACACATCTTTTTTTGTCCACTAGGCATCGATCTTCTTTTTCGGGAATTGTGAATATATGTCCTTTATTGCCCTGCTTTCTTAAACCATAATTTGAAAACTTGGAATATGTTTTTGAACCTAATTTGTAAAATTTATAATTTTATGGAAGTCAACATTTTTATGGAATTGCCCAGAAATAATTAGTTTTATTTGGAGAAATGGTAAAAAGTAAAAGCAAAAAAGAATCTGCAGAGTTGGAAAGCAGAGAAGTTAAGAAAAAATCTCAAAGTTAATACGCCTTTAATAGTTTTATTTTGTATTTTTAAGTTAAATTCTGGTTAATTTTATACCCAGCAGGCAGATCAGTGAAAGTGTTTTATACTGTGCAGCTATGAACAGGCCATTTGTATTTAGTCGGCGGCTTCTGTTTCACACCATTTATAGAAAATCGAGATAAAACGGCTATCGATATCAAAGCTTAACTGTCGAGCTCATCTTTACAAGGTAAGTCGATAAATGGATTGACATGATTCGGCATGATAGGCTGCAGAAACGGAAAAAGCTAGTGGCATTGCTACTGGACTGGGCGTAGGAATGAATAAGAGAAAACTTCTAAAAATCAAACACAATTTCCAAGATGTCCGTGACGTAAGACAGCCATTTATCCTGCATGATATCCTGCCAAGTGCCAAGAAACCTGTTCAAATTTGATTCCGAAACTTTCCAAGACTATCATCCGATTAGGTTAAAATGTTAAATGACGAACGCTCTAAAAAAGCTTTGGCTTCTTGTCTTTTGTGATTTGTTGTTTACATTGTTTTCAGATCGTTTTATTAATTAAAAATCTCACAAAACTCTACAAGATACTAAGCCGTAAACACTGTGTTCTTTATAACATTTTTTTTACGAATATTTGTTATGAATGATTATTATGAATCGATTAAAATAATTATTTATCTCTAATGAGTCTTTGTATTTTATTAGTATACTAGGGGGCAAGGCCTCCTGCTCGCTACCGCTCCCCCGAGAATTGCCACGCAATGCCTTTGTTTGCTCCGCAAACAAACATGCAAGACTAAGATATTTTAGTTAAACGATCCCGAGCAGCGGGGAAAGGGTGCAAGACGAAAAAGGGAAGATGCATTGGCTTCGGCTGTTATTACGATGCGTGGGCGGAAACTCAAGACCGATGTCAACAGTTGAAAAATTAGCTAGTTTCCGTGGGACTGCTCCAGGGCATCACGTAGCTCTAGCGCTAAGCAACGATCTCTACCAAAGCCACGGGACGCAACCTGAAGCAGCCCCGGCACAAAACAAGCACACCGCCACACTTACTTTCAGCGTTTCTGACGTTTCTGATTGGCTGAAGCAATTATATGCAATTTATAGTTGAGAATTAAATGATCTATCTCATTTTAAAATTCTGTTTTTGTTCGTAATTATAATATTATTATTAAGGGACAGTTATTCTTAACAAAAGTTTTTTTCATAAGTGTTATATAAGTATTTATTAATTTTTCTTTAAGGAAGCCGAAACTATTTTTAAAAAAAATGGAACGTCTGAACAAGGTTCTCATTACTTGCGTTTTAGTCTTATTAGATTCTTATCTTTAGATTCTTATCCGGGGATATTGTTCTGCTTGCAGAATCAAAATAAAAAATATCTCATTTGTTTATTATTTACTCGGACTGAACGGTATTCGAAATAGCCCGGTGGATTCTTCATTCATTGAGAATACATTCCTACCAAAATATAAATATGCGAAGACTACCAACAGATGGCGCGAATAATAATGATAAATTATTGTCTCACAAAAATAACTGTAACTGCAAATGTGTGCTTATTATTGTTTTGCAACTTTTGCTTTGCCATGTGATTTCAATGCCGCTAGACTAGACGCCAGGGATATGCGATGAGAGTTCTTGAAAGTGAACTAAGATTTGCGCGTATTTTAAAATACAGAAGCAACAAATGTTTTTTTAGGTTCGAAACTCTTAATTTTTAAGGTTAGCTATATTTTTTTTGCATTTAGTGTAAATAAAAGTTACAAATTTGATTAATTGTTGATCTCTTGCCCATAGTTGCCTTTTGTTTAGTTGCAGTTTCGATTCTGTTTTAAGCGTGTCTTTAGGGGGTTCTCGTTTGAGAAATTAACGATTTGAATACAAAAAATTTTTAGGTGCCGAATTCTCCATAGAAACTGTGTTCTTTGTTTTGTTCTCTAACCATTCTCCTCATTTACCTATCATTTTTCTTTGCAAAGACCGCACAGAAATGAGTTATTCCAAGAATGCACTGGTTTGTGTCACTTTTGCGTTTTCATTTATTTTGAGTTGCTGCTCTTGTTTTGTTGTTATGGAGTTAAAACCATCTGATAACAATGGGAAAAGGTGACTGATTCCATTGGATATGCCATGTTGTTGTGTACCTGACCAGTGGCGGATTTCCAAATATGCCGCCTATAGGCTGAACCAAAATTTGCCGCCTATAGGGTAGGTGGGGGGTAAAAAACGATTCAAAAGTTGATCACCAATGGTTGATTTATCTCATTATAACCCATTGTTCAATGAAAGTTAGTGCCCCTAAATTAAGTTTAAAAAATGCTGTATATGTTTTTCATCATTTAGATGTATTTTTTCTGATCTCTTACTTCAATGCTACATAAAATGGGGCTTGAAGTGAAATATTAACAAATACTCCAATGCATTAGAGTATTTAAACTTCAGCTGCATTTTGAAAAAGTTGCCTCAACATGCAAAATTCCGTTGTTGAAAATTTGCCGCCTACGAAAATTTGCCGCCGTAGGCTTTAGCCTAGCTAGCCTATTTAGAAATCCGCTACTGATTCCAAGAATGCACTGGTTTGTGTCACTTTTGCGTTTTCATTTATTTTGAGTTGCTGCTCTTGTTTTGTTGTTATGGAGTTAAAACCATCTGATAACAATGGGAAAAGGTGACTGATTCCATTGGATATGCCATGTTGTTGTGTACCTGACACTTTGCTACTAAAAGAACCTTGCTAAAAAAGGATTTTTAAATTGGGACTGGATCAGATTTACTGTACGGTAACCATTGGCAGGGGTTTTCGGATTTGGCGATATTTTTTTCTTGTGGCAACTTGTCTGACTTCAACTGATGATTCGAATCCCTTGACTTCGCAACGAGGATGTTTTCCGATAATTCTATCTGACCGTTATTTGCTCATTTTGTTAGGGTTTCTGGTTCTGGGAAGTCGCCAGAATACTGACTTTAGGCGCGATTCTGGAAAGTTCGCCAATGGTTACTGTACTGTACAGTACATTTCTACCATGTGACTGATAAAACCTAATTAAAAAGGGGGTAAACCTCATGGGTGCATCACACGGGCATGTGATTTTAACGTTTCTTTGCCGATTTCCCGCTTTTAAGCTTATTATTATTTTTTTTAAATAAAAGTTGTCAATAAAAATTGCTTGTTAGATCTGCTTAAGAAGCTGATACAGTACAAATAGGCTAAAAAAATCTAAAAAAATCATACTAATAAATTAAAAGTTAAGTATTTACTAAATATAAATAAGGAAAAATGATTTAGCATAAAGAGTTCCAAAATCCAATATCCAAAGCCCACCAAAAAGTGCTAGAAAAAATTTGACTTGGCACATTTCAGCTTATGAAAAATTTTATGCATTTGCATTGTGCACACACAGAAATTATAAAGAACATTATTCTTAAACACCAATCATAATTCAGCACCATCTAAGTTTTTATTTTTTTCTATCCGTGCAATAATGAGAAGTATAGTGCGTCTCAAAAGTTAAGACAAAAGACATTTTGAGTCACAAAATTTCACTGAAAAGGCTTATTTGAAAAATGTTTTGGTAGAAAGGATCAGACAAGTATATATAATTAAAAATATCATGAATAACAAAGAAAACACCCAATAATAAATTTTATTTAAATAAATTGTAAAAATCTGCCTCATATATCTACACAAAATCGATTTAATAACGTTTAGTGATCTAATTTTGCATTTTTTTGCTAGAATTGTATTTCTGTGTTTTAATGAATTAAGAAAAACCTTTTACAGTTGAATTTTAACCATTTTGTACCATTCCTGGTCCAATTACATACCAGCAGCAAATATAGCTGTTTCAGCACTTTTAGCCATTCACTAATGTCTTTTGAAAAAAGGGGGTCTGAAAGTAATCAGAACTGTCTATTTCTGGGTTTTTTTGGTGTTCGTCCAGGTCGCTGCCAGTCCTCTAATTGGTCAAGATAGTGTCGCAATTTCGAGTGTTGCAAAGTACCATTACGAAAATATCTGTAATATTTAGGAGGCTAATAATGCTGACATTGTTTCATATAAAAATCTCTCAATCCTCTTTCTGAAATTAAGTGTTTCTTACAAAATAAGATTAAAATTTTTTTTCTCAAAAACTTAATTTTATGTACAACAGATTTTCCGTGCAAAATTGTGATTACCTCTCCCCCCTTGTCACGGTCCATCACGCTGGCACAGACCCCTCCCCCCCCCTTTGAGCGTGACAATTTATGTGCGTCCTCTTTGACAACATCAGGGCAATCTGAATGGTATGCAACTACCTAGATAAAGCTCTAATGACATTGAGAATACTCTTTTAGGCTTCTCTAAAATGTATGTGTACACTTCGTCAACAAGGTGCACTAGTTACTACTAACAATGGAGAGGGGGAGACTTAGGCCAGCTGGTAAGCCGCTTGCCATGTATGTGAAAGGTCCCAAGTCGGGGTATTGCCAAGTAAGCTGCCGACCTATGAACAGCTTGTGCAACTAAAAATATTCCTTATAATACCACATGTAGTTGAAGTGCTCTGTAAAGGTGCTCTAATTCTTAGCACTGTGTACGATGTTGCTCCTATAAGTTACGTTGGGTGAATACTTGAAGGTGTTGTCTTATCATTTGATTGTTTTTCGAAATTAAGACTACCGTCGTCAATAGCCCTTGTATAGCTCTAGTGGAAGGATGTTTCAGTGTAACATTGTCATCATCCCATTTTACTTACATAACTTTATTTCTCTTTTCTTTACTCAAAGAAACTAGATTGATGTGTCTAAACCTAAACATGGTAGATTTAATTAGTGGTATTCTTTTTTATGTCATTTTATTGAATAAATAAAATACTTATTAAGAATTCTTATTCAGCTTTCAGGCATGGAGAAGCCAGAATTAAAAGATTCTGTGTGCTGCAATCTGAGGTCTGTAACTCAGAGTATCAAAGGAGGCGTTCCATTGGATTGTTTAGAAAGTATGCTAACAATATTAATCTTAACAAATATATTTCTTTTTGTAAAATAATTTTGGTACATTTATATACCAGGTGATCCAATAGTCAGGACAAAACTTTAAAATTGAATAACTGAAAAGCAAATAAAGAAAAAAAGATGCGGTTTGCACCAAACGGACTGAAAAGAAGCCCGATTTTGTGTGGCTACAAAAAATAATTAAAAAATAATAATTGTAGTTCTGTTGGCGACCGACAGATGGCGCTTTACTTTTTTATTTTGCCAAAAGATAATTAACAAATAAAACTAAAAAATGTTTACAAGTTACAAGATTAGTTACATTTATGTACAATGAATGTTCCAAGTGCAGTCCATCATTCAGAAGTACCGTACCGCTGTAAGACAAGTCGCCACACCGTTCACAGAATTTTGTCGGCGTTATGACAGACACACTTTGGCGGATGTCATCTTTCAGTGCTACAAGTGATGCTGATGCCTGTTGGTTGCCAAAAGTGTACTTGTGTGGTGTGGTGACTCGTCTTACAGCAGTACTTCTGAATGGTGGACAGCACTTGGAACATTTGTTGAAAATAACTAATTTTGTAACTTGTAAACATTTTAAATTTTATTTTTTAATTATCTTTTTGTAAAATAAAAAGTAAAACACCATCTGTCGGTCGGCAACACAACTACAATTATTATTATTTTTTAATTATTTTTTTTACAGTTACACAAAACCCTGCTTCTTTTCAGTCAGTTTGGTGCAAACCACATCTTTTTCCCTTGATTTGCTTTTGAGTTATTAATTTTTAAAGTTTGTCCCGACTTTTGGATCACCCTGTATATAATTCTATAAGTGTGTGTGTGGGGGAGGGGGGTTCTGAAAGAGCTAGTATAGCATACTTTACTACTTACCAAATTTCTAAAGTATACACAGACTGACAGAAGTATAAAGGATAGGTGTCTGATGTCATACTTTTCTAACAAAAAAACAATTTTTGTTTTAAATTGGAGACTAAAAATGGAGGTTAGAAAAGAGTGGTACTGATGGAAATTTCCAATGTCATTACAAACTATATTTGAAAAACCTATTTTGAATGAAAACAAAAGAAAAGTGTATGCTAAAATCTAAAAAGCAATACATAACCCAATTTCTTTGCTAGTTTTGTCCTTTATTATTATCATTGTGTTTTTTGAAATGCATACCATAGGACATCTCTAATCTGTGTACTTCTCAAATCTGTAAGAATATCCAATATGTAGACCTTTTCCCCCGATATGAATATTTTCATAGCCATTAATATTTCATACAATATGAATATTTTTATAGGAAATTATTTGTAATCTGGAAAAATCATATGTTTGGGATCACGGAAGTCACACCATTTTTTTTTATTTGAGATGTTCTACTGTATAGTTCATTATAATATTTAGTTCACTTTTTGTTTTCCTGTCAGTTTCTTTTAATGCCTGTTTACAAGCAAAAAAAAAATGATCAAGAACTTCAAAATTTATTCATAGAGTCCATTTATTGAAAATTGGTTGGTCAAGGCACTGGCTTTCACCCAAATCAAATGTCATGCACAACTGGCCTACTAAAGCTAGTGGTCATAAAAGTTTTTTTCCTTTAAAATATTAAATAGTATTTTCAAACTTCCCTTAATTGTTTACATCATTATTCACTTGATTATCTAAACCTTACACATACACACACATGAAATGTTTGAGTTACATTAGGAATACATTAGTCCAGGAAGAAGTATAGACAGAAATGCTGGGCATACAATTGTTTACTTTTTAACTTTGTTTGGACAAGTTAGGAGATGAACATATCGAACTCCCCACCTGTAACCCCTAAGCCGACAGGATAGTAAGATTTAAGTCATTTTTCGATTTTTTGCTTAGATCTCCGAAAGTTCTACCAACATGAGCCCAAAATACAAAGTGAATGATGATTGAATTTGCTACAAGTTTCACGCTTCAACTTCGTTTGATAAACGAAATATCTGCTGTCTAATTTTTGAAACAATAAAATCTTGCCTCACATTTTTGCTCTGTTTGACTGGATAACTCTTAAACAATGCACCAAAAAATAACTGATGCTATGGGGGCTCTAACAGAGGTTCTGCTGTATATGTTATGTTATAAAAAAATTTGAAGCAAAAATTCTTCCATAATTAGACTTTCATGGACAGATATCTCAAAAACTGTATGAGACATCAAAGAATTTGATGCACGAAACTTGAAGCAAATTCAAATCTTTCATTTTGTATCTGGGCTCATGTAGATAGGATGCATAGTTTTTTAGATGTAAGCAAAAACCCGGAAATGATGCTTTCAAACACCCCTTTCCCCCACTGCTTAGGGCGGGGACTTTTGATATGTTCACCTCCTAACTTGTCCAAACAAAGTTATAAAGTAAAAAATTGTGCTCCAAGCATTTTCCTCCATGAATATTTTTTAGCAATTGTTGCCTGGACTACATGTAGGGGTAAGTGGTGTACCTTGGACGTATGTGTACCTCGAACCTATGCTGATTCTAGCTCGATTAGCTTAGATATTGAAACAACACCACATGCAGTTAAAGTATTTGCTACCAAGGATCTCAGTGAAGTTCTATCTGTTTGTTTAAAAGGTCAATTTATTAAAGAGGTTTCGAAAAACTAAATTCACAGTTCAAAAGTAAATTTTTGTCAGATTCTTTAGTGTAATTTTATACTCAAACATGTAGTATTTATTCAGAAACGATGGTTATGCAATATAAAGCAAAGTTTTAGCTACAAAACAGTGTGCTTGAAATTAAGTTAAGTCTAACCTTAAGTTGGTGATTAACTATTTTGTTTTTAATATCCAAGTGGTGTACCTCGAACCTCATACAAGTGGTGTACCTTGGACTGGTCCAAGGTACACTACTATAGGTCTTATGTGCTTCAGATTGTTGAAAACCTTTTTTAAAATTCAAGCAAATTCTTTCCTTTGAAAAATTAAGTATTTTAAGCTATTAATATGCAACCCTGATTTGTAAAATCTAGAAAAATGGAAATTTGTAAGAAATTTTGATATGATGTTATAAAGAATTTTTTTTGTAGTTAATTATTTAGATTTATGGAAGCCTATAAAATTTTTACCATATTGATATAATATAGAAAATAATTATTGCATGCTCATCTAAAAAGATATTTTTTGTAATAAATATCTAAGCAGAACATCCTTTTTACGTTTAGGCCTAGTTGAATAAACATAGGGGGAAATATTTGAGTTTTTTTTTCAAATTTAAGACAGAAAGATAGCCAAATGTTTTTCTATGGCATGAAATAACAGTTTAATTTTATGCTGCATTTTAACGAATACACCCGAGAAAGATTGCATTGCAGCTGAAAAAGCCAAAAGGGCACTAAAAAAACTAAGGCAATAAAACCCCTTACTGAGCCAATTGACCTAACATAACAAATTACTACAATCTTGGCTAGAAATAAGAGTAGGTTGTAAAATGTATTTTTCAATTCTATGTGGCTAATAAATATTGGTTTTCGGACTGTAAATCGGGTCTCTATACAAATTAATAATTGGTCCAAGGTACACTACCGGTTGGACCAAGGTACACCGCCGGTGGTGTACCTTGGTCCTAATTACAATTTTCTGTATTTATTTTTTTAATAGTTGAAATCATTTAAATGACATGTTAAAATAAATATATGTTGTATATCACAACATAAATTATTCAGTAAAAATATTTTTATTCACTTTTTGCAAGCAATTAAGAAAATAAAAATTGAAAAGTCAAAATAGGTCCGAGGTAACCCACCTTCCCCTACAAATGAACATATGAAGGAAAATGAATTTTTCTTAATGTCTTGTTTGATATGTGTTTCTAATGATAAAACAGTTTAAAAATTTTGCAGTATTTACTCATTTCTTTTTGGTTTATTATTTTTCAATTTTTTTCTATTTTCTCACAAAATTAATGATATTTTTCTTATTTAGAAGACTATCGAAATTTGATAGGAAGTTCCATTCCTTATAGAAATCTTGGGTACAATTCATTAGAGAGTTTTATACTGGGTATTCCTAGTGTGATTCGTCTCACAAAGTAAGCATAGATTAGTTTTTTTTTTTAAATATATAATTTGTTTAATCTAGAGTCTAGCTATTGCAATTTATGGTTATTAAAATCAAATGTTTAAATCAAAGCACTACTGTTGTTACTGTTATTGATGCTCACAATTTGAAGATTATATACTTAAACATGTACTTAATATTTTTTGATATTTTAAGTATATAAGTTTTTTTAAGTATATATATTTTTTTAAGTATATAATCTTCCAATTATAATATTCTCGATACATTGAGGTTTTGAAATTTTTTTTTATAATCAAGTAAAACAATGTAGTCTGCGTCTTTGAATGTATATTCTAATGTAAAACTATCTGAATACTGTATCATAGGATTAAAAATGGCTTTACTTCATGTAATTTAAAATACCTTGTTGGCCCGAAAAGAACTAATGTGCAATATTATAGCAAAGGCGTCAACTTGTTTACAATGGTATGGATGCTATGTATGGGGAGATTGGGGGGCTAATGGTATACATTTTTTATAACATTTGTATTTCAGCAAAAATAAAAGAATTTTTTTTTCAAGATCATAAACTGAACAGTCCTTTACTTAAAAAGTCATTCAACAGATGCTAAAATACCATATTTTAGTTGCTGCGCATTTAAAAAAAAACCATGTAAATGTTCCATTTGCCCCCATATGTGGAGTCTAATGGGACAGAGTGCAGGGCTAATGCTACATGGTATATGTTGTCTTCATTAAAATATCATAAACTGGAAACAGAATAAAAAATGACATGAAAACAAAATTTAAAGCAAACACCATTTACTTAATGCATAAATAATGAAATTTTATGTTTTAAAACTAATTATTAAAATTGAAAGGTGAATTATCAAAGTTATAAAAATCAAAGATGCTCCTATAATTTTTGTTGCATCACTGGAAAGGATATTTTTGTAACTAAATCTTTTAAAATTCATTCCAAAATTGTTCTCTTCTTTAGAGTAAGTGAATTTAAAAAGACCGTCTTTATATTCAAATAGCTTACCCACAGTTAATGGCTTTCTATTTCAGGAATCAATCAAAGGTAATAAAGAATCGTTTGCTTTCTAGCAAATTTTACCGACTACAAATCATTTATCTTCACCAAGCTCTGTTCAGATGTAATTAATGAAATTTCAGGTGGGGAAAATATGCCATCGATAAAGCTACTTGAGCTTTCACTTATTATACGAAAAAGAAGTTGAACAAGTTAAAAATAAAAGTTTTTGGCAATATGACTGAATAAGATTTTTAAAAAAATTATAGATTCTTCAAGAAAAGCATACAAAGCCAGGTTTATTTGTGTTCCATTTGACCCCACAGTGTTATGATTTATAAATAATCCAATACGAAACCACGTGTATTTCACCACAGTATTTTACACATAATATCTTAATCTGTAATATGTCTTCTACCTTAAACTATAGTTTAATTTATGAAAAGTTTTTAATACTTTAAAAGTATAAAAAAAAGATATGTAACATATCTTTTTTTTATTAAGTAAGTTAGTTAAAAGTTTTTTTTTATTAAGTAAGTTAGCCAAAGTAAGTTACAAAAACATAATGTTTTTTTTTAAACTTACTTTGGATTCCCCAAAACAATTCTTCTATCCACTTCAACACATGCTTTTAATGCCTAATTCTTGGTTGTTAAAATGTCAGAACTGTTGTAATGTAGAAATATTTGTAAAAAAGTATATTTTTTCTCCAATTTTTGTCCCTTGTCCCATTAGCCCCACTCTTTCCTAAAGTTGATTGTAAAAATTAAATGTATTGTTTTAGAGGTAGGGATGGATATCTCATGGCAGAAGCAGTGCCTGATACGTCCACAGCTCATATCGCTAGTCTTATTTCAAGACAAAAACAGACAAGCAAAGTTGTAAGTGAAAGTGTATTATTGATAAATTATTTTAATATAGTTTGTATGTTCCTTACAAATATATACCTTACTGTAAGGGAAACTACTTTTGTTTATTTAAAGTTTTGTTTAGTTATAGGACCCTGCAATTTTTTCTTACTATGCAGCTATGAAAGTAAATGCCAACAAAATGAAAAACCTAGCAAAAAAATATGGACATGGTGTTAGTTGTTATAAATTTTGTTAAAGAAAGTTGGGTTTTGCTCATACAAAAGTAAATCAAAGGATCTCTCGTTTTTTTTTTTTTAGATTATAATTTGGTTCTTTCAAATACTGTTAGGGAAATGTTAGTTTTGATTCTGGCTAATCTGATGTGTGATGTCAGTTTATATTATTTTGATTTCGTGCTTACTTCTGTTAATTTGTGTACCAAAAAATAACCAATACAAAAAATCAAAAAAATTTCTTAAATTTTAAAATATTTGACCAGGTTCATGTATTTCTCAAATTTAGTCTTTTGAAGTGCACAAACCGGGTGTATTTAATTTGTTTTTATTGGATTTAGAAAGCAACTAAGAGGTTTTCATCCAGAAGAGGTGGATTTGCTCCAAAAGATGCTTATAGAGGGGAAAGAAACTCTTGCTTATCTTTCTTACGTGCAGCCAAATCATCTGGAAGATCTTACAAACAAGATTTCAAAGTAAGTTTTCACTATTCTTGTATTTGTTAAGAGGAGAGTTAACAAAAACCAAAAAATCGAATTTTTGAAACCAGTATTTTCTGATAGATTAAAACCCAATCTATGAAATAAGACCAATTTTGTATCGATTGGTTAATTATTTCTTATAAAAAATTAAAATTATAAAAATAAACAAACGTGCCACGCCTCCTTTGAATTACTAATTGTATGCTTGTATTATTTATGTATTACATTATAAAATACAATTTTTTTGTGTGTTGATATTTGAAAACTATTGACTGGATCAATGTAAAAAAAATTCCTGACGATTTACATGAAATTCGGTTAACAAGAAATGTTTCGGTGGTCATTTCAAGTTCGTGTTAACAGGATCGACTGTATTTGTTTTTCGCGTTTTTCTCAAAACTATAATTTTCAACACTTAGGTACACTTTTCTCCAAATCTATTGAATATTTTTTAATATTTTTTTGTGTGTGTTATAAAACCATTTTAGATCTATTTAAATCACCTAATTTAGTCTTACAAATTAAAAAAAATATTTTATTATTTTACACTTTTCTTCGTTGAAAATCAGAATTTTTATGAATGTAGAATATAATGTTTTTAAAATAAAATTTAAAAATTATTTTAGGCAAAAAAATAGGTTACTTAAATAGATCTAAAATGGTTTTATAACTAACAAAAGAAATTATTAAGAAATATTTAATAGATTTGGAGAAAAGTGTACCGAAAAAATACTTGTCTATATATTCTTCTTACGTGGTCAAAAATAAAGGGATATTTCTATGGTCGGAATGGCAACGGCCTTACGGATTCGGCAGCCAAGTTAGGCTTAACTAAAATTATCAGCATTCAAAATGTGAATTTAATCGGTTATTCACTTATATTTAGCATATAACATCTGTTTTTATACCTTAAAACTGATTTTCTAAAATATTTTCATTCAAAATATAGCTAGAAAAGCAGAATTATGTATTCCATAACGTTTAGAAAGTGGGTAACTAAACTAAGAAAGTCTAAAGCGCTGTCCTCACTCTATCAACAACAACACTGACAACACCTGCGTGTGCGCATATACAATTTGTGAAAGCATACGCACGCATAGAGGTACAAATTGTATATGCATGCAAGCGCATGTGTTGTCAGTGTTGGTGTTGATGACATAGAGAATACCGCTTAAAGATATTTTAACCTAAATAATACAGTTTGCATAGATTTAATTACGTTTGTCAACACTATATTTTCATTTGATTTGATTGGATTTGCGATTCAATTGACGAAAGATTGACATTTTTGGCAGTTCAATGTGTACGGAATGCTCAGTGAAGGTTAGATAGACAAAACGAAACTGCAGTTCAAGTATCATTAATACGTTGGTTTAACTGTAGGAACCTTGCGTAGGTTAAACCGTATTAACCGTAAGCAGGTTTAACCGTAGGAACTTACGAAGGTAATCCGATCGTCTAGATCATCAAAACGCATTAGCGTTAGAGTTTCTTTCTGTTCCAGAATATGATTGTGTAGAACTCAATGAAGTTTGTGAGTTTTGCGGAATGCTCAGCGAAGGTTAGATAGGCAAAACGAAACTGCAGTTCAAGCATCTGTAATACGTAGGTTTAATCGTTGGAACCGTACGGAGGTTTAACCGTAAAAACCGCACTCGGGTTTAACCGTAGGAACCGTACGTAGGTTTAACCGCAGGAACCGTACGCAGGTTTAACCGCAGGAACCGTACGCAGGTTTAAACGTAGGAAGTTATGTAGGTAATCCGTTGGTCACGATCATCAAAACGCATTAGCGTTAGAGTTTCTTTCTGTTCCAGAATATGATTGTGAAGAACTCAATGCAGTTTTTGAGTTTTGTGGAACCCTATTCGGGTGGTTGAAGGGCAATAAAATACCTCCTGCAGACCAACAGGAAGTACTGCATTTTAAGACTCTGGCAACCATTATGTCAGTCCGATTCGAACGTGTTTTTATATATTGCGTATATAGATGAATACCTCTATTACGTTTTTTTTTACAAATGTTGAATGTGTACCAGTCAAAGGATTATCCCCCCCCCCTCGCCGTTTTTCAGAAATTGCAACATCTTTGCAACAAAATAATCAATATTACATTATTAATAGATATGTTTAGTAACTTTTTTACTCCATGTGCATGTATGTAGTGCTCCACATTTGTTTTTAAATTGCTAGCACATAATCTTACTTATGTTCAACAGCGAGCGAGCGCAGCGGCCGATGGGAATTGCGCAGCAATTCCTGGGGGTTAGCGAGCGATAGCGAGCAGGGGGCCTAGCCCCCTAGTATTTTTGCAAATTCGTAATTGTATCTTTCAAAAGATGTCTTTTTCAAAAAAATAATTTTTAAAAATAAGATTCTTAGGTTTAAATATAATAATAAAAGTACAATTTATAATTTGGTACAATTTTTTTTATTGTACCATAATTTTTAAATGATTTACGGTCGTATTCACCAGTCACAAGACTAATCCCGAACAACTTAATCCACATTTGGTAGTGCAACTTCTTGATCCGACTTTAATCCTAAACTCGTATTCACCAGTTCCCGATCAAGTTGTCCAGAGATGAACTTCCGGAAGTCGTCTCTCATTGGCTGAAAATTATTTTGTGCTATTTTCGAGCCTTTTGTAGTGTAAAAGAAACGAAGTGAAATAAACACGTTTGTTTACTTGAGCCGAATGTGAACAAAACGATGTATAATACTTTCGTGAATAGAATTTTGAAAATCAGATCTTAGATACTAAAGATGTATGAAATGATCGAAGGGACAAGAATAAAAGTTTTATCCAACAAATTAACAGGATTGAAAAATAATCCTATTCAGCATTCTGTAACTAAGGCAAGGCACACTCATAGGGTTGGGTTTTTCCCGTCCAAAACTTAATATTTGCCATCCCAGCAGGATAAACTGGTAGTCTAGCTCTCCTTATTATTTTCAATAGTATTGTGTTAATTATAGGAAAGAAACAAAATAACAATAATATAAAAAATCCCGTACAGGCGAACTTGAGAAAAAAACCACCAAAAAAATAAGGTGGAACATAATTGGCAATCAGCTGGCATACAGATACGCTTAATATACTTCAAATTAAAGTGAAAAATAGATAATAGAGATTCAAGTCATCGATATTTATTAAAAAAAATATTCAAATGTTGTCCTTTAAAGGCATAATAAATATTTTTAATTGTTTGGTGAATAGGCAGCTTACTATTTAAGTTATGTGCAAGATTAAAGATTTAACATGAAAAACCTATTCCACCCCCTGAAACTAATTATTGTTTGAAAGTCCTGTTTTTTTCCCTCTACCCTCCACCTACTCAAATCCCAACTTTTTTTTAACCCATATTGGCACTTGTATATGCATATTTTTTAATGAAGGCCTGTATCTTTGTGAAAACTGTCGCCTTTCGGCCTTCGGGAGATGCAATGTTAGAGAAGACAAATTTGGACCATATGAAGCCCAAACTTTTGGTGTTTCCTTTTTGTAGAGGCCAATATATTTCTTTTGATACCACACACTCCCATTTTGAGCGAGTATTTAAGCTTCCTGCTGAAATTTGGTTTTTATTCATAGCCTGTGTTAAAACACACAATGGGACAAAATACTCCCTGGGGACATATGTTGCCAAAACTGTTGTGGTATTCTTGTTCTAGACCCTAGGGGGATCTTTATATGTGTCACAATGACCATTTTTAGGCGCACTTAAGCACACAGCTCGAAATGTGGTTTTTTATTGTTCGGCAAAGCATCAGTACATGAAAAAACCAAGTTTCAACCCCAAAAACACTATTCGTTGTTTAAAGTCTTGTTTTTTACCTGTTCATCTCCACCTAGTCGAGACATCACTTTTTTAACCCATCTTGGCACATGTATATGCATATTTTTTAATGAAGGCCTGTATCTTTGTGAAAACTGTCGCCTTTCGGGAGATGTAATGTTAGAAGAGAAGACAAATTTGGACCATATGAAGCCCAAACTTTTGGTGTTTCCTTTTTGTAGAGGCCAATATATTTCTTTTGATACCAACACACTCCCATTTTGATAGAGTATTTAAGCTTCCTGCTGAAATTTGGTTTTTATTCATAGCCTGTGTTAAAACACACAATGGGACAAAATACTCCCTGGGGACATATGTTGCCAAAACTGTTGTGGTATTCTTGTTCTAGACCCTAGGGGGATCTTTATATGTGTCACAATGACCATTTTTAGGCGCACTTAAGCACACAGCTCGAAATGTGGTTTTTTATTGTTCGGCAAAGCATCAGTACATGAAAAAACCAAGTTTCAACCCCAAAAACACTATTTGTTGTTTAAAGTCTTGTTTTTTTACCTGTTCATCTCCACCTAGTCGAGACATCACTTTTTTAACCCATCTTGGCACATATTTCTATAACCATCTTAACATATTTTTGAATGCTACCAAAATAAAAAATATATATTTACTAGAAATGGAAACTTTAGTTGGAAAATCCCACCAACATGTTTTTATGTTTTAAAAAAAAGAAGTATGTCAATAAATATTAATAATTTACATATTTATAAATTTGCAAATTGAAAAATAAATTATGTGAAACACGTTTTATTTTTTCTAAGAAAGGGTAGACATCGAAGTCAATCATATTACAATATTTTTCAAATGTAATCACACACAGTCTATAAATAAATTACAAATACACAGATTGATCCAGAAAAGTGAGAGAGTGATGAATTGTCTAGAACATTTTGAAAATAAATATATCAATATTCATTTTGTTGGTCAAAGGAAAAAAAACTACAAATGTGATAGTTCTACAGATTTACAGATTTCTGCAGATTTACAAATGTCAACAACTGTATTAAACTATTGCTAGACCTGTATGCTTCATAAAATTGTTTAAGAAATTGAATTGTTTGGAAATTAATTGTTTTGGTCATCTTAAGAAATATAGGCTTGCTATTCTGAGCAATATTTTTATTATAAACTTAGGGAGAATATAAACTCGAGGAGTGGGTCGAAATATTTCACATAAAACTTCCAGAAAAAATTTGATTTTTTTTATAAGTGAACTTTGTTTTTAAAATTAGTATTTTTTATGACATAAAATAAATTATGTGAATAATAAAAAAAGTTCAGGGTTGAAAAAAAACTTTTTTGTTAAATAAAACCTAGCCTGGGTAGGAATTATTAAAAAACTTGTTTTTTTTTGGTAGAAAACTAAGGTAAATAGATATAAAAAAAAGTTATTTTTAAGTTTTGAATACAGCATTTTTTATCAAAATTATAAAAAAAATGTTATACACAAACATGTATATCAACAGTCAAACAACAAAACTGTGAATGTGCCAATTCTTGAAATTGACATTATTTGTAAACATTGGGCTTGACAGTGTTTGTGTTTCTATATCTATGCTTTTGCACATTCATGGCTTTGTCATTTGACTGATGATATATGCCATAATTATCTTCCAGAAGAATCAGTTTTTTTTAAAAAAATATTATTTACAAATATATGTAATTAGGAACAGAGAGGATTTAACAAAATCTAGTTAATTCTTTTAATTACTTTAGAAAATAACGAAATGTTATTTTAAAAGTAAAATCAAAATATACTTTCAGGTAAAATCTTACTTTGTGGGCCAGAGCTACTTGACAAAATTTAGTGATTTTTCAATTAACAATAAATAATTATTACTGGCAACCCAGTACATTAAGCCAAGGTAGGGTTACAAATTTATCGTAGCACGCATCCCAACCTGTTTTAGGATTTTCGTTAGAAATCGTAGCATATTCAGAAATTAATGATTTTGGGATGTACCCAGGTTCATTTTAAATAGGTTTGTGTGATGAGGCAAGAGTATACAAACAATATGATTCCTTTCCTTACCTCCTCTGCCTATCATTTGTTGGGTTCAAAAATGGCATCATTTTTCCAATTTTGACCTCACAATTTGCCGCGCAAGCCTAATCACAATGTGTTCAAATAGCTTCATGTTTAATATCATTTATTTTAGTTTTGGCTAAAGTATCATAAATTTTAAAACTTGTTTTATAATAAATAAATCTTGTAGAATTACATGTTAAAAAAATTATACTTATACATTGAGTAGTTCAAAAATGACATGAAAGATCAAACTATGTTTTGTAGTACCTTCTTTGCACATTCTTAAGACTCCTGTGACCCCTTAATAGTCGCTGTCTCCAAGAACACGGTAGTTGTTCGACACATCCATCAGCAAGATGGCTCTCAGATAGGAGTTGTCCGAAATAGTGTACACTTGTAAAGTCAAAGAGCGTCTTTTCTTATTTGTATCACACTTTTGGCTAACCTAGGAAAAAAATATAAATAAAACATTTGAAGGTAAAAGTGTAATAGCAATACATATAATAAAATTTTAACTATTATTTTTTTACTTTCTAACATTGAGAGATGTGTAAAACAAGATGATAAATTCCCATGTTGAAACTTTTCACAATTTTAAACTTTTCAACAACAAGCGTTAAACATTTCTGGCAATCATGTAAACAAACCCCAAAGAGGAATAAAATTATCCACATAACACAGATCCCTAATGATTAAATGGTTCTGAAAAATTAATAGCTCCGTCAACATCCAGAAACTACACAACTTCAGGATGTTGCTAACCTGGAAAAGTCATCGAATAGTCACTAATACTTAATAATCAATATACAACCTTTAATTACGAACGGAAAGTGTATTTTAAGGATACCTTGTAAACTTTATACTGTGTGTGGGAGGGGTGGAGGTAAGGGTCTAGGGTAAAATCAAGATACATTGGGTTAAATATAATTATCAGATGTGTTGACAAAAAAACCCTTCTTGTTCCTACATCTTAACAACATTTACTGGAACTAAGCTCTTGTATAATGAATAATTTAGTAAAATTATGTTTGGTAATGGTAGTCTTTTTTGTGTGCCACACAAGAGCCAATCATATCAGTGCCTAAGGACTTAAAGAGATTCAGAATAGGAACGCCAGAAGCAGGACTCGCACCAAAACTGTGAACACTAATAAAAGACAACTTCCTTAGCCGATTGACAGAATATTGAATGAGCTAGTACCAAACTTTGTTTCTGGTTGTGTTACGAGAAAGATTATTTTTCTTTTTGATTTCTTTGCTGGAAAAATTATTAAGTTATTGTATTAAGCTTTACTAGTTTAAACAATAAAGGCTGGTTGTAAAAATACGTTGTTGTTTTGGCTGCACAAGTTCAAATAAGAATACCGCCTATAGCCTAGAGCATTTTTTTCAACTGGCTGTAAACAAGGTAAAATCCTAGATAATGACCCAGCGACTTTTTCGTTGGTCGCCAATTTTAGCAAATTCGCGGAAGAGTGGTACGTAATCGAGGAAAATACGAATCGAAAGTTATTATAACAAAAGGAAGCGAAAATCACTTGTAGTAAAACCATAAAATATACGTATAAACCATAAAGATCGTCGAAGGACAGTGGAACTGGTAGCTAGAGTAGAATTATTTATCCCCCTTTTGAATGTCGCCGAATTTTCCCTTAAGTCTCTAGACCATAAACTAGGATAAAACAAAAAAAATAATTATCACAATAATGATTGAAATATAACCTACCTCTTGCATTTCTAGGTCCGATTGCGGTAATTTGATGAAAATCAGCCTCAACCTTAATGATTCTGCTTATTGCTGGCTGACCTGCTCCTAAATCGCCGATAAATAGCTGGCCATTTCCATTTTCGAAAAACTTCTGCTTTCACAAACTTCTTTCCCTCCTTTCTACAGTTTCTAGGTGTTGTAAAGTAATTGAAATCATCCTATTCGAAATCTTCGTAACGATCTGCCATTTTCTTCTTGTTTACTAAAATGCTGCTCGAACGCTATTGGTTAATCCAAAACTCCTTGAGATTAAACCACCTCGAGAGGGGGTTTAATCTCGAACACTTAATTTGAGATTAGGTTCACGATTAAGTGCTGGTGAATACCGTTTTGCGGCTAATCGCGAACTAGAACCGGTTCAGAGACTAAACTGCGCTTAATCTTGCCTGGTGAATACGAGCGTTAGAGCCTTTCGAAATCAATACTAAGAATTGGTCATTTTTGCTGTCGCTAACTATGATCCCCCCTTAATACTCAATACTTGCATTGTCTAAAGAAAGTCTTACTTTGAATGCGTAGTAAACCAACAAGCATAAATCACTTGGTATAACAGCAAATGTTATGCATGTATATTGATTTATCATGTGTGTGAAAACATAATTTGATAACTAAGTTAAGAGTTAGTGCTTCATTTTTCCTGAAATTAAGTTGCTTGTTTTTTTTGTGTTTTTAATGTTTAGCTATTGCTTTTCATTTGGGCTGTAATTATTTTACTAATTTTCATTTAATATATTATGTTTGCAACAGAATGCTTTAATGTGTCTAATTTCACTTTTACTTTCAGCCTTCACAAGGTTATTATTCCGGACCACAAAACACAACCCCCTCACTAAATTTTAAGATAGAAATTAAGGACACTAACAGCATTCCAGTTGACAAAACTCCTGTTCTAACTACGACAAAACCTCTGCCTGCACCCCCTACTGCAGAATTACTCTCTCCTGCTGCAAATAAGCCCAAATTAAGAGCTACTGCTATGACAAGAGGATATGAAATTGCCCCTCGATTCCAAAGGCTGCTTCAACAAAAGGTGGAGGCAAGGAAAGCAGAGAGATGCTGCACTCAAGAGTTTTTATCAAACAATTTTTACACAGCAAAAAGTTCTGTGACTCCTCCTCAAACTCCTAGTCCCAATCCACACCCCTATGCTTTCACTGCTTCTTCTATTGCAAGTGGTAATTCCCCCTCTATAACATCACCAATCGATGATATATTTATTCCACCTCCTGCTGAGCCGCCTTCACTGCTGTCTTTCACTGCATCTTCTATTCCTAGTGCTAATTCCTCCTCCTCTAGAGCATCGCCAACTGATGATACATTTATTCCACCTCCTGTTGAGCGGCCTTCACTACTGCCTTTCACTGCATCTTCTATTCCTAGTGCTAATTCCTCCTCCTCGAGAACATCACCAACTGATATATTTATTCCACCTCCTATTGAGCCGCCTTCACTGCTGCCTTTCTCTGCATCTTCTATTCTTAGTGCTAATTCCTCCTCCTCTAGAACATCACCAACTGATGATATATTTATTCCACCTCCTGCTGAGCGACCTTCACTGCTTTTCACTCCATCTTCTATTGCTCAGGCTAATTTTTCCTCCTATCAAACATCGCTAACTGATGATATATTTATTCCACCTCCTACTGAGGCCCTTATCAGTGCACCAATACAAACTAGCTATTCACCTGTTAAAATGGAGAGTAATGGCTTTGCAAGTGCTAGAGCTCTAAGCTCTCTTCAACTGCCAGCCAGCATGAATGCAGAAACATTCAGTCAGCAACTAGAATCGGCTCGTATGTATTCCTTTCAAATATTGAAATATTTAATTTAAGTAGTTTAGGTAATGTGTTGTCTTCTGGCTTTTATAGTGCATCTCAAAGACAAAAGACATTTTGAGTCACAAAATTTCACTGAAAGGGTTTATTTGAAATTTTTTTTGGTAGTATGGATCAGACAAGTATATATAATTAAAAATATCATGAATTACAAAGGAAGCAACCAATAATAAGTTTTATTTAAATTAATTGTAAAAAGTACTCAAAAATCTGTCTCGTAAATATAGACAAAATCGATTTAATGTCGTTTAGTGATCTAATTTTGCATTTTTTTTGCTAGAATTGTATTTATGTTTGATATGATGAATTAAAAAACACGTTTTACAGCTGAATTTTAACCATTTTGTACCATTCCTCGTCCAATTATGTACCATCAGCAAATATAGCTGTTTTAGCTCTTAAGGGGAAATATTGCTGGTGAATGTGATGGGCGTAATATGTATCCATTCCCAATTAGATGTAAATAACGACTGTATGCCTGAAACAACAGTACTGAAAAGTTTTGCCACCAATTCGCACATTTTTAAACATGTAATGACTCATTTCCTGGTAAAAAAACAGCATTTTTTTTTAAATTTAAGACCCAAAATTACAAAAAATTGGTCTGTTGTGCACCGTAACGCGATGCCGAGTTTGCTTCACCTTAAAAAAAGCCCAAAAAGTCCTAAATTTTACCCGAATCCACCCCCATAACATTCGATATTTCCCGTCAAATTTGCTTTTCTCAAGTTTGGAAACATCGTTTTTTTTCAAACGGCTGAAAAAGAATCAGTTTAACCCATACGAAAAAACATTTAAAGTCCTCAAAACCGGTTCTAATCGGTTAAACTGGGTTCTTTTTCACATGTTTGAAAAAAAAAAAACGGTGTTTCCAAACTCTAGCAAATTTGAGGAAAAATATTGAATGGTATAGTGGTGGATTGGGTTAAAATTTTGGACTCTTTTTTTTAAGAAGGGGCAAACTCTAGATCGTGTTACAGTGCACAACAGACCAATTTTTTGTAATTTTGGGACTTTTAAATTAAAAAAAATTGCTGTTTTTTATCAGGAAATGCGTCATTACGCGTTTTAAAATGCCTGAATTGGTGGCAAATCTTCTTGGTACTGTTGTTTTATAGGCATACAGTTGTTATTTACATCTAATTGGGATATATATTACGGCAATCACCAGAAATATTTCCCCTCAAAAAGAGCTAAAAGGGCTTTATTTGCTGCTGGTATGCAAGTAGACTAGGAATGGTACAAAATGTGTAAAATTCAGCTGTAAAATGTGTTTTTTAATTCATATCAAACAGAAATATTATACAGAAGTTAAAAAAAAATGCGCAATTAAATCAATGAACGAAATTAAATCGATTTTGTCTATATTTATGAGACAGATTTTTTGGGTACTTTTTTACAATTTATTTAAATAAAATTTATTGTTTTTTTTTGTGATTTATGATATTTTTAATTGTATATAATTGTCTGAATGATCCTTACTGCCAAATATTTTTTCAAATAAACCTTTTCAGTGAAATTTTATGATTCAAAATGTCTTTTGTCTAAACTTTTAAGACACACCATATAAAGCTATGTGATTAATAAATTTTAATTCGAAGTAATTAACGCCATTTTTAAAACATTTATCAATATTTTATTAAGAAAATACTTTTTGTGTGTTAGATAATATTAAAATAAAATAATTGCACTGAAGTAATACCTTTTCTTTTCAACTTAGTCATAAACAAAAAGGTTTTATAAACAAATTAAATATAGAAGCTGCTTTAAAGAATAATAAGTTGAGATACTTTTTTTTATTCAGGTTTCAACTTTTTAAATTGGAAGACTTAATTTAAGTTTTTAATTTACGATTACCACATTTAACTTTTTTTCTTTTCACATAGACAGTAGAGTAAATCATGTGCAAAAAAAATTGTTGCTTTCTGATGCATATTTTTAAAAATGCAAGTTTAAAGAAGGGTGTTTAAAAAGTGAACGAAAATCGCTACTGTCGGGTTCCACACGACACGCCCCTTCCTGTATGTACGTTTCTCGGGTGCTTCAACTGCTCAGTACACACCCTATAAGCAATGAAAACATTGTAGATAGTTTCTAATAACTTACTTGCTTAATTTAAGTTCATGCATTGTTTTGTATATGATTTGATAATAATGAAGTATTGCTACTGCTTTATTCTCAAGTTCCATAATGCTACAGAAAAGATTTTTTCACCTGAAAAAGAAATTGTACGGCGAATACAATGGACATCGACCACCTTAAAAGGCCCTATGCAAATTAAAGGCCCTATGAAATGCAAATAATGCATTTTAAGCAGGATAAAAAAAAAGACAATTCATGATAGCTAAAAATCAAAACAACAAGTTAGTAAGTTGACCGACATTGTACAGTGTAACTCGGTTATTGCATCAATCATTGGACCACAATGTTAATGACGTTGAGTAATGCTATAAAAAGGTTAGATATAAAGTGTAGTAAATCGTGTTCAATTCATCCGGCTCTGAGTCATAGTTATTGCCTTGTTGATAGGTGGACAACATGTCAAATCGAGCAAACTACTTGGGATATCTCAAAGCATATTAACAACATTTTTTATTTTTTTGTATTTAAACCAAGTCCTTCTTACTCATTAATTGTAAAAAAATAATAAAGATTTCTAACTCGTAACTTCTAGTTGGTTGGGATTATATGTCAGTTTTAGTACATTTTTGCATACTATTTTAAAATATCATGTAACTATTTGTAGTTTGTTAATGTCAAGTCGGTTTGTTAACTATATTTTTTGCGTTTTACTAAAAACTGCTTTTTAAATTGAGAAGTGGTTTCCTTTAGTGGTTTTTCAAATACATATTTCTCTAAAGCATTCAGTTTAAATGCATGCAAAAAATAGCTTGAGTACACTATCGTGTATATCTATTTTTATATTGCATAAATAATTTAATTTAAAATTCTCAAAATTATTTGTACTTGAGCTAGACAAAGGATGAATATACCTACAAAACATGTTTTAAAATTAATTAATAAAAAAATACTTTTTTAAAAAAAAATAACTTATGATAGAGAATAAGTATGTAAAAATTAAAGATAAATAAAAGCTATGATGCGAGCGAGGATTGTATATTAGAGAAGAGAAATTCAGTGTACTGATGTAAGCTTCATGCTCAATTTCGCACCTTTTTGACGTTGAATATTTAAAAAACAAAATTTTTCTTAACCTTCACTGAGATATTTTAAATTGGATTGCTTAATCTAGTAGGAAATAAAATATTTTTGCGCTTTTAAAAGTATTAGAATAATTGTCCATTAGATTGTTTTTCTAGTTGACTTGTTCCAAAAAACATATTAAAAGTTTAATGGAAAAGATTTACTTTTAGTTTGTTGCAAAGTTGAAACCTTATTAATGCCAGTGGATTTTCGTTTCAAATTTAAAAAACTTTTTATAAATTCTGTATTAATATTTTGCATATTATTTTTATACATTTTATTTTATATTCATACTATCTTTTAGAATTTTCAAAAGAGTCTATGGAAATTCATACCAGAATAAACAACCTTGCGCTCAATTATTCTGAGTTAAGAGTTGAAGAAATAGCCACAGAGAAAGCTGTTAAACAAATTCAAGAGAGCTTAGAAAATGGCGTTCCTGCAAGAAGTGTTGTTGTTTGTCATGATAATAGTTTAAAAATAAGAATTTGTCGCTAATTTGAAAGCTGTAGTCTTTTATATATTTGACGTTCTGACAACTGGCGATTTTTTAGGATTGACTAGACATGGACAAACTTAAAAAAGTGTTGTTTTTATTCATTTTAAGGTTTTAAAATATATGAGTACTGATTTTTAAAACTATATATTTTTGATATTTACATTTAAAATTTAATAAAATTTTTTAATGTTTTGATTTTTTAAAAAGTGTTAGTTTTTGCCATTCAGTATGATGCTGTTATTGTTAATCTGTTATTGTATCAGTTATATTGTGTGATTTAATTTTTGTAATTCTAAATGATGTTTTTTTTTTTCAATAAAATAACTACTGAAAAAAGTGTTTCATTGTATAATACACATTCTCTAGCTTTCTGTATAAATGATCCCCTAGTTTAAATTAAGAAAAATATTTAAGTGTTCTTGAAATTTTATTCTTTAAAAAATTTATTTGTTATATCAAATTGCAGGTTTTATCTAGGAATTTTTGTTTCGAAATTCTGTTTTTAATGATTTGTGTTAGATATGAATAAGTTTTTACACCTCGTGCTGAGACGCTAACTAGTACACCAACCATAGAGATAGTAAAATCATACATTATCCTCCACTCTCTAGAGATGAAACATAATGAAGATCCAAGAGGGAAGAGGGAATTTTGTGCCGGAAGCAGCATCCATGTGGACCTGTAGAATAACAGTACTAAAACTGCGCTATTTTTTAGACAATGTTAAAGCAGTCTATGGCTAATAGCTCTTTAAATTTTTTTGTAGACGTGGATTGTACTTTTGCAATGCATGAATCAGTATAATTTTTTGGGTATAAGGTAGACCGGGGGAATCGCGCCACCTTAAGGGAAATTGAATTTTCATGCCGAGTTGTGTTAGAATAATTGTAACAAACACATAGCATACATTTCATAACCTTTCTTGTAGTGATTTTTTAAACTTGACATCTTTAATAGAAACTGAATAATTTTTCCTCTAAAAGCTTGCAGAGTGGCGGCATTACCCCGGTACCTGGTGTAATGTGTGCCGCCACACCCTCAAAACACATAAAATAATCTATGAATAAATGGAAAAGGATGTAATAAAGCACAGGTTTCATTAAATGAAGAAATTAAGAAGTTTAAAAATAATCACACACATGGAAAATGGCTATTAGGGGAAGGTGCTGAGGCTTGGGACAGATTTAGATTTTTAATTTTAATGTTTTTTTTTATAAACCGATTAGTTAAAAGTTTTTAGGTATTCTCCTTTAACAAAATCTTGCCTATACTAAGGTATTTTTTAGAGATTTTTTTCTTTAATATTTAACCCCACAGGGGTACGATGTCTCCAGGTACGTCCACAGGTACAACTTCAGTAATGTACAGTCGTGGACAAAAAAAAAGAGAACAGACTTCGCTGTTTAGGCACCGTTTGTCGGAGGCATAATTGTGAAATGTCATTTTAACAGAAATAACGTCATGAGTTGATTGGTCAACACAAAAATCTCGTAAGGGGTCGTCTTCATATTGAAATTAATACCAATTTTAAAATTTTCAATGGCAACACCCAAATTTTTTGGTATAGAAATGTTTAGAATCATCAAAATATCCCAAATATCAATTTTCGTTGAAAAATTCCTCATAGTTGTTGAGATATGGTTACAGAAAATTTATGGATCATAATGTTAAATGAGATTTCCAAACTTTTGATCATATCTCCATTAATAACATACGTAGCCAGACGAATTTTTTTTGTGTGTTACTTTATAACTTTCCAAACAAAGTTGAAATAGTTTTATATAATTTAAGAAATATTTAATATTTAAAAAATAATAATCATAATTTTTTCGAAAAAATTTGAATACAAACCCATTAATATTTTTGCAGAAATGGATTCAGGGTCAAAAGTTAATGAAAAATACCGAATTTCGTAATTCTACTAGCATAACATTTTGAGTTATGATGATAATAAGCTTGTATTTTGAAATAGGGGACCGTATAAAAGTGGAGAAACGACAACAATCAAGATTGGACCGATCGTTTGGTGATTAAAAATAATGAAGTAGTTTTCTTTTCTGCAAATTAAATTAATAATCAATTTTTCTATGGATTTGGAAAGTCTTGAAAAAGAAGTTTTAAATTTAATTACAGGTTATTCGTGTATCAACTGTGTTTTATAAGTGTTATAACGTAAAAGAGTAGGTGAAGTATCGAGTATTAACTGGAAATTAAACTCGAGAAAAGAATGTTCTATTTTACATAAAATTTTATTTTTTAAAAACAATAAACACAAAAAATATGTTTGTAATCCATGATAGAAAAGTAGTTAAAGGACTAATTTTATGACTTAAGTAAGAAAACGAAATATCAGTACTATTTATTCTATATATACGTTCTTATTATAGTGCTTTTTCCAAATAACGTTGTTAGGTTATGCAAAGTATAGAGAAAAAAATTGTAATTGAATGCATTTGATGCAAAACATAAAATAAATACAGTTATGTTGCAAGAGTGTAATATACTTTTTTATGAATTAACTAATAAACTTCTCGATGCAACAGCCCGTTAATATGCTTGCCATGCCCATTGCAGCTTTCTTGACCAAGTGCTCCCTGGTGACGGGCATATATTCCCGGTAAGGTGGCCAGCCTCACGGGGAACCCCCAGTGCTTAGACCCAAAACATGCTTGGTCCTCCGGGACTCGTTCCCCGGAACTGTGGCGTGACAATGCGAAGCACTACCACTATTTATGAATTAACACAAGACAAGGATCAAATAAATTTAATCAGCAAAATATTTTAATAACAAACTAAACAAGATTATAACTACTTTTTACTTCCTGCATTGTCGCTCTCAGGTCACAAATTACCGCCAGATTAAACTTTAGATTCTAATGTTTTTTTTTGGTATTAAATTTTTTTTTGTATATTTGTATTCAAAAATACTTTCTTGCTAGAAGATAAGATTTTTAGAACAAAATTAAGAGCGTAAACTATTCGATGAAAAGTCCTCAATCATTCAATTAATTTGTTACGCTAATTATTATTACACAGTTTGACAAGAAAAAGCAAGTGTTTGTCCCGAAGCTACTTTGGCGATTTTTTGCTTCTTTGGTGGTCCAATAATAGAGAAATGAAATTTTTAGCCCAAGTTTAATAGGGGGATTCATCAGAGATAAAAAAAACTGATTTTTTAACGTTTTTTCATAAAAAACGCCTTTTTTGACGTTTTTTGGCTACAAACAACCTGCAACTCGTTCTTACCTCAATGTGGGTTTAAGTGAGTACCGATGGGCCATTTTGGAACTCAAACACCGCTCCAAAACTGTCTAAATTAGCGATTTCCATTTTTTGATGTTATTTCATGTTTTTTCGCGTGGTTACTTTTTTGGCTACAAACAACCTGTAAGCCATCCTGCAACTGGTTCTTACCTCTATATGGGTGTTAAGTGAGTACCGATGGGCCCAGAGGTAAGAACCAGTAGCAGGTTGTTTATAGCCAAAAAAAAAAAAAAAACACGTCAAAAAAGGCGTTTTTTATGAAAAAACGTTAAAAATCAGTTTTTTGATCTCTGATGAATCCCCCTATTAAACTTTGGCTAAAAATGTCATTTCTCCATCATTGGACCACCAAAGGAGCAAAAAATCGCCATAGTAGCTTCGGGACAAACAATTGCTTTTTTTTTGTCGAACAGTGTTATTATTGGTTTTGCATACACATTTTCCCAAATAATTTTAAGTTAAAATTAAATTAGAGTAAAATGCAGATAAAGTTGTCGAATTGAGTAAAATTGAATCAAGTACTGAACAGATTGCGGATATATTATTGTTGCATCATGTAAAGTTATTTTCCCAAAAGGTTTATGTGTTTTAAATTCAAAGCAAAAAGTCTTTAATAAATGTTAATCAAATAAAACAATGTCTAATAATTGTAGGGAACTCTTAATTTCCTTTCGATTGTGGTGGCATTGCCCTACAACTTGATGATCAACATCGTCCAAAAAACGGACTATGTTGCCTTGCGAACTCTTTCTCTTCTTTGCGGCAACGCTGCCGTTCCGAAACCGCTCGTCGGGCGAGCGCTGCAGCCGCATTTGTTCTTCATTATGCTTAATTAATTATTAGTTCTGTTTACACTTGCTATTTTATTGATGTTATTTAAATGATAGTTATTCAAGTTCTCTATTTATTGGAACACTCATCTACACAGAGTAATCGCAACCGAGTCTGGTGGAGGTGTCAACTCGGCGACTCCTGTGCCATAGATTGGGAAAAAAAACAAACGATATATTATTATCGAATTCTAAATAAAATCTTCCATAATATATTAGGAAATTATTTTATAATTATTTATTTTGTTTGAATTCGTGTATTAAAAACCGATAAAATTACAAACTGATGGTAAACGTTTTAAATGGGGAAAAAATGAAAACCTGAAAGATAGAAAGGCAGTTCAAAGCATAAGCAGCTACATATAGGATGGTTAAACGAGAACAAAACCTGCAAAGGCACCCTCCGCGTCACCACAACACAACCCACCACACCAGGGAAACGCTAACTTTTCAATTTTCCCTACTGGAAAAAAATAAGTTAACATTGAAATTATTTTATAATTATAATATTACAATAGAACTTGAGACTTTTTAATTTTATAACAACATTAAATATTTAAAATCAGCAAATAATTATCCGTACTTGGCTGGTAATTTATGAGCAACAAAATTATTTGAAAAAATGTAATCAAGAATCTTTTATAACATGCAACTCAACTCCCGACAAACGAAAATCCTGGTCACAAACTATTTGAAACGTCATTAAAATTATTCACATAATCCTAGTCTAAACAGTTGGAAAACAACTAACAACAAATTCTACGAATAAATAATTAATATTTCACTAATTTCTTATTGGCGATAATCTCGCCGGTTTTTCAAGCAAAGAACGAGAGACTTTGGGGATATTTGCTACATATTTGGCGAGAAAATCTAATTACAAGGAGAGGGCTGCGGAGCCCAGTAGGCTAGGCACTCGCCTAGCATGCGAAAGGTCTCAGGTTCGGGTCCGGGCATCGCCAAAATATTTGAAGACTTATAAACGGTCCGTGCAGCCAAAAATGTCCGACGAATAATACCCCGTGTAAAGGAGTGCACGTTAAATATCCTACAAAGTCCTAACGCTGCGTACGATGTCACCCTTAATGGTTGCTTTGGATGCTTATTTAGGTGTCGGCTATCTATACGTGAAAAACGCTAAAAACAGAAAGATTTGCTACAAACAGCATATCATTTAGCTGCATAGAATAATGGTTTTTATCACAAAAAAAAAGATTGCTTTGAGTTCCCGCTCATATATCGGCCTCGTCATTTTATCATGGCTAAAAATTACGTGGAGAGCCTTCAAGAGCCCTTTGTAACCCTAACTGCGAAGTTCTTTCAATTTTGTCCCCAAACCAAACTGAAAGTCAGGTTTGGTTTGAATTAACGTCGCACTAGAGCTACACGAGGGCTATTGGCGACGGACGTCGTATTTTAGAACCACAGTCAGTGAGTGAAAATCAAGTATATAAGTCCCGCTCAGGTGTCGATCTCGTCAGTTGACCGGGGTTCAAAATTGCTAGGGGTACTTGGCTGCATCAAGCAAATGAAGGATGAGGCTAGAAATAGACAGCAGGAAATTATTAAAACTTTACATAAATTACCTCAATTCTGCCGCCCCGGTGGCTCAATCGTTAGGACTCTAGCCTTTGGAGCTGCTGGGGTCGGGTTCGAATCCCGGTAAGGCATGGATGTTTGTGACCGTCAATAAATTTTGTTATTTGTCTATGCGTTATTCATTACTTAATGACTTAAAAATTCTTTCTGTGTCTGTCCGACTTGACGAAAGCTTAGAAGCGGTTCTCTGAACAAGCACACAAGCTGGAATATAAATGTAACCATACCATACCATACCACAATTCTCATTTTAATACCATACAATCCAAATCCCAAAAGAAAAAAATATTTTGTCAAAAACTACTTGAACGCGGTTATTATCAAAAAGTAACCACAGTTCAACTCGTTATACAACTCTATATATACATAACTTGATCATCACACACACAATCTTCTACAATACTTATTCAAAAATCTTTAATATTAATCCACATTTTTTCGCTAACAGGCACCGTCTTGGCAAAATTAGTTAAGGCGTCATGCCACGGATTAAACCGTTAAGGGTTCTGTTTTCGCCTTAGTCGTCCTATAAACGAATCATGCTGGACCAAAATTGCTCCACGAATAAATAGCATACTACACCAATTGATTCAAGTTCAATACGTCGTGGTCCAAAGTCCTGGCGTGATCCCACGTAAGAAGTCATTAGTTGCTTTGAGTGCCAGCTCAGATGTTGGCGTCACTTGACCACTGTTTAAACTACATATAGCACTGATTCAACCAAATCTTCTCCATAAAACAACATATAAATAAAATCAATATATTCACGAAAGTAAAAAAAAAAAATGGTTTCCTTCCTTGGTAGTAGTCTAAAATATCTTAGCCCGAAACCAATATACTTTCTGAAGCTCTAGTGGGATGTTAATTCACTCATCGTGCAACCAAACCCTTTACCCAAGCAAAAATTGCGGAAAATGCGGACCTATAAATAATACATCAATATATATGGAGATGTCCCCCATTTTTTGTCAAATACGTTTAGTTGTATAAATCCTAAACTATAAGGAATCTGGCAATGAAAATTGATAATTGGGGTATTTTGACGATTCTGAACATTTCTATAACAAAAAATTTGGATGTTGCCATTGGAAATTTTAAAGTTGGTATTAATTTCAATATGAAGACGACCCCTTAAGAAATTTCTGTGTTGACCAATCAACTAAGAACGTTGTTTCCGATAAAATGACGTATCACAATTATACCCCCGACAAATGGTGCCCAAACAGTGTGGTCTGTTCTCTTTTTTTTTGTCCACGACTGTACCTGGGGACATTGTTCCGAATTGGCTAGAACACAATTCTGTCGTACAAATATGAAGTCGGATACCTTTTTTGGACTTCGTATAGAATGACATTTTTCTAAAAAAATATCGAACTGCTCCTTTTTCTTAATTTAAAATGTATTTCTAAATACGTTTTATATACAATTAACGAATACGCTTCCCAAATGCTTTTTTATTTATAAAAAACTAATAAATGTAATCCCCGAGACTTGGAAATAGAGTAAGTATGTTGTAATTTTAAATAGTAGCTTTATTTTTTAATAACATAATTTGCAAACTTGCAAGATAACTTATAAACAAAAAAAAAATAATAATTAAATCTGCTCAAGATTATAACCATCAAAAATAAGTTGGAAAAGAACTGCTGTCCTCTTCTTTTGGCTTAGCTAACAACATTTGGTGCTGGAAGTTTGGAATTGTATCACCTCTATCGAGTTCAAATTTTTCAGTATAGTTTTCAGTTTTAGTAAATTTATTCGAATTTTCAATATTTTTTAAATATTCTATATTAAATTCATTACCCTGTACTTCAATAATATTGGCCAAGTTATATTTGACAGTTGTTTTCCCCAGAAACCTCACTAAAACACAGTCCCCTACTTGAAGTTCATCATTATTTGTTGATTAATTATGCAAATTTAGTGTCAAATCATTTTCAAATATTTATGTTTGAATTAAGATTTGAGTTCCATCCTTCCATTCAACATCCTTCAAACGTATATTTGCTTTTTTTTTTACTTGGAGCAGACTTTTTGCTTTTGGTCGTTTTCTGTTTAATTTCTGTATAATCGGTAAAATGAGATTTTCTTTCTGCCTCTCTTCGTTTGTTTTCGTAGAAGGTGTTTTGAAAGTGGTCAAATTTCTTCGAGATATACAGAAGAGCAGGTCTGTGCCCTCTGATCGAAACTTAAGGACATTTGAAAAATCAGAGAAACAGTAATAGGCTCAGTACACAACAATTTATAGTGCAGCTGAAAAATTGGTTGTACCTACGGACGTCCCTAGGTACAGCTGTGGAAATAAAAAAGTACCCACATGAGGTTATTTCTTCCGTTATTAATCCTAAAGAATCGGACCTTTTTGACATTGTGAACAATTAACATTCTGAGTTAATTGCATGACACAAAATTTGCATAAGGGGCCATCTTCATATTAAAAATGTTACTAACTTTAAAATTTCCAATAGCAACACCCTTTTTTGAATCCATATTTCAAATCTCTGACCTATGTTAATACGAAATGCCAAATTTTGTTAGTTTTTAAGCATTATTAGAGGAGTAAGAGACGTGCAAAGTTTAGGTCCCATAATGTTAAATGAGTTGCACATAAAAAACTATCCCGATTTATAAATAATTAAGATAATGAAACAAATTTTTTACTGTAAAGAAATTATAATAACCCAAACAAAATGCATTCAATATTGGGGTATTTAAAACAATTTTTATATTTTTAAATAATTATTATATTAATTTTTTTAAAAAATATGAATAGAAACCCCTCAATATTTTTACAGAAATAAATTTAAAACAGGAAGTTTAAGCGAAATCCCAATTTTTAAAAATGTTTATTCATAATTTGCTGAGTAAATCACAAAATACTTTATAATTACCCTTTAGGGGACTGTGTATAAGATTATGTGTGTAATTGATAAATAAAGACGGCTTTGCATGCATGCTTGCTTGTCATTTTAGAGATGGTCCCCAAAAGGTCCACAAGTGATTCGATTGAATAACTCGTCAAATATTCATCCAAATGTAACAAAAACTTAGATTTAAGGGTTTTCAAGAGTAGTGCTTAACATTTCTAAGTAATTAAAATTGGGTGTTGCTATTGGAAATTTCAAAGATCGTAATATTTTTAATATGAAGACGGCCCCTTATGCAAATTTTGTATCGTGCAATTCACTCAGAATGTTAATTGTACACAATCTCAAAAAGGTCCGATTCTATAGGGTGACTAACGGATGAAATAACCTCAAGTGGGTACTTTTTTATTTCCACAGCTGTACAACCTAAATACTGTCCCAAGGAACAGCACATCGGGTATTTTTTTAAAAACGCATTGTAATAAGAAAGTGTTAAGTTTTGAAAAACACAAATAGGATTGAAAATGACTTCAAACATGGCCTATTAAATAGTACTAAGAAGAGCCGACAAGAAGATTAAACCGACACGTAATACAAAATGATAGTAAAAGTTACTCGAGATGTGTGAAATCAATAAATCCTGTTTATTATACCCCCATCAGCTTTCGGCGACCCTTCTTTAACAAGAGAAGATAAAGTTTTGTTAGTAGTGTTGCCACTTAAAATACAGGATTTTTTCGATTTCCCTAAAACGAGTTATTCCCCATGTCCCCAGGTACAACTGTCCCAAAGCTGAGCACTTTCCCCTACTTGTCTCTGTTATGGTCTCTGCCATAGTCTTACTATTCTTAACAGAGCAATACATGTAATAAATTACTATTAGTTAGTCTATGCCTTACTATTCTTTAACACGTTGGATGCCACTGACCCCTTAAGGGGAGTCGCGTGGTTCCGATTCACCGATAACAGCACATTCTGATGAAATTCATAGTACCATTTCGCCAACCGTTCTTATGAGTTCAAGTTCGTTTGCAACTTCAGCAACCGATCCTTCTGTGCTTGGGATTATACTTGGTGATTTGAAAGAGGGCATTTTATTTAAAATTACGAGGAAATTAAATCCTTCGTCTCAAGTGTAGGGCGACCAGACACGACATACCACATTTCGTAAAGTGATTCAGCTTGTTTATTCAACAATCTAGCTATAAAAAAATTGCAAATAGTCTGCTTTATTTTTTTTTCAAACAAAAACTACCCAAAAATAAGAATTAGGAAAATTTAATGATTATTTCTTAGCCGAAAAGTTAATCACTGAAGCAAATCTGGTAATTGGTTTTCAATTCAATTATTAGTGACAGATGATGAGTTATCCGGTTGGCAAAAGCCAGGAACATTTCCTTGTATTTTTACGACTAGGTAGCTATCATGTAGCTTTAGTTAGTAACGTTAATTCAACCTAACCTTGCTATTTTACGATCTCGAAATAAGATTTGTACTTGTTCAAAAATGAACAGTTAGCTTATTTCCATTGTAACGAACAGGTTTAAAAAACAGGATGTTTTTCTACTTCATCAACCTCTATCGATGAAGACTCGATCGATGATTTAGTGGCAGCGAATGTGTTAAATAAAAATTGCTTTGGTTTAGTAAATGGCTATTAAGTTCCTGTAGTTCTAATCTGAAAGAAAAGGATGGCAGTACTGTATAACTACAGAGTGATGTGGCGGCACACAACCCCAGTAAGTCAAAATAACGTAGACTGCTTGTAAAGGGGAAGGTAGATTGCCTAGCACCCGAACTAACAACGTGCCGTCCCGGTGGCGCAATCTTTAGAATGTTACCCCTTGGAGCTGCTCGGGTGGGGTTCGAATCCCGGTCAGGCATGGATGTTTGTGACCGTCAATAAATGTTATTTGTCTATGTATTTGTGTTGTCCTTTCTTTGTGTATCTCTTGCACTTGTAAAAACTCTTTCTGTGTCTGTCTCACTTGACAACAGCTTATAAGCGGTTCTCTGAACAAGCACACAAGCTGGAATATTTATGTACTATACCATACTAACAACGTGAAAACATAGCCAAATTATTGCTCCTTTTAATGATACGTAACTGATTTTTCTAACTTAGGGATAAAAGTAACTAATCTCTTAGTTTCATAAGACTCAAAATTAGATGAAACTCGCTAAAAAATGTATTTTTTTATAACGTTACACCAACACAACGCTTCAGGCTTCGGCTCGTCATTTGACTGTGGTTCTAAAATACGATGCCCGTCGCCAATAGCCCTTGTATAGCTCTAGTGCAACGATAATTAAAACCTTACCTAACCAACACACAATATCATATTATCAAAATAAATTAGCCAAACAATTTGAATGACTATAAAAAAAATTGGTTTGGTTTGGTTTGAATTATCGTCGCACTAGAGCTACACGAGGGCTATTGGCGACGGGCGTCGTATTTTAGAACCACAGTCAGGTGACGAGCCACACCTGAATAGGCACCCAACGCAACCGATAAAAAAAATTGGAGAAATATTAGATTATTGGATTTTCAAGATTTTAGAAGTATATGTTTTCTACAACACTGCAGGGTGTTCCTAAAATACCTCCTTAATTCTTTATAGTTTTAAACAAGTAACATTTTTGGATCGCCTTGTATAATTTTTTATATAACTAAACATTTATAAATTAAAACTTGCAGAAAGTTTAATGGAGAAAATTTAATAAACTTTTGATGCATTAAAGCATGTTGTGACACATAATTACTGAATCACACAAGTACTAAGAAATACACTTGTATGACAATTGAAGAGTACAGGGGAAGAACCGCTTTATTTCGTAGAAGGCTTTCCTTAATAGCCTCTTTGGAGATGATAGCGAGAAATCCCCTAAACTGGTGTAAAGAAACTGTTTACTCGCTTTGATTATCTTTCGTGGCAACCCTGATTCACGCCAGAGAGCAATGGATACGAGTTCCACGTTTGTACCGCGATTGAAGAACCGAAAGAAAAACAGGTTTCCCGGTCACCAATGTCCGCCAAGCAGACACAATTACGGAAAGACTAAAAAAATCAAGCGGTTGTTCCCCTGTACTTTTCAATTGTGTATTTAACTTCCCAACATGCCTCAGTGGGATTGTAAAAGTTAATGAAAAACAGGAAGGGAGTGAAGATTAAATATTTTACATCTTATAAAACACTTTTCAAATTCAAACAATTTTCTTTCTCTTTTGGGAAATTGCACATTGGATAAAAATATGCAAATAGAAAAAAAATTGAAAATGCGTAATAACTATACAATTAGTACCGATAAATATACTGAATAATTATTGTAGAAACAATTAAATAAACAAAATCTTTAACATTAAAACATTTTAAATTTGATACTAAATTATCATTAAGGCAAACTTGAGTAAAGATTTAACTTTCTTGGATTCCTAAGTTGCATTGTAAAAATTGTAACTAAAAGGAATGAAAAGTAAATAAATATTCTACATATAATGAAGCACACTATTCTTGTTCTTAACATCTTTATTGAAAAACCGTACCTGTTATGAAAAATATGATAACTATATATTCAATAATTACAACCTTAAATAAGGTTTAACAATGACACTATTTAAAGAATTTTGTTTTTGATAGATAAATGCAAGTTTTAAAATTTGTAGTGTAACACATTTAAAAATATTAAAAGTACTTAAAACTTATTAAATAAAAAAAAATTATACATTTAAACTTATGTATATGCTTAAATGAAATTGACAGAAATAAGAAGTTAAACAATATTTTCAGTTGACAAATACAAAATATATGAATAGATATCTATATATAGTAAGACCAATAAAAATATTCCCCGAATATCTGAATATACATCAATATAAAGTACATAAAACCAAAATGAATAAAAGTTAAAAATATAACATGATTTCAATCTCTTTGGGTAGTAAAAAAAAAGTAAGTAGGGTAGCAAAAAGTGACAGAATGGACATACTAATTTAAGGTTAACTGATAAAAAGGGAAATCATTTAAAATGCTACAAGGCTAACCTTAGAGATGAAAAAGTAACAGCTAAAAGCAGATGATATATTTTTGGCAAGAAAAAGCATTTTTCTTCTACAATAAATTTTTAAAAACAAAAGCACAGATCAAGGAATGAAGCAATTTTTATGTGCTAAAATAAAAAAAAATTTAGCCACTTGCCTAAAATGCTGGACAATTAAAATATGTTTTCCAACAACATCCTTTCAACAATATGACAAAATAACTAATATTTTTCTGACTAGCATCTGGAAGACAATATTAATTAAATTTGCCATTGTATTATAAACATTGTGATAAAAAACATTGTAAACATTGATTTTCTTTCATGTTTACCTGCAATGATGTTAGTTCTTTGAAGTTTCAAAACAGGCATCAGTTTAAAAAAATCTTTACTTTTATTCAAGTTGGTTTTATGTTATTTGGATATTAAAGCTCACTAAAGACTTTTTACAATATCACAATTTCACAGATTCCTCTTTAACCAGCCTTAACACAATAATTAAAATCAACCCAAAAGTTATATTCAATACAAATGTATTAGACACAAGACAATTAGTTTAGGAATACCGTCCAAACGGGTAACTTTGGCCTAAGTGAAAGAAAAAAAATTCAGTTCTTAATGTTTTGTCATAAAATGATCCCAAGTGTCCTTCATAGTTAATGTTATTATATGATGTAGTGCAATGTAAATGTTAAGTTATGAGTGATTTTTAATAACTTTGAAATTTTTTTTTAAGTGTATACAATTTAATTTTACTTAAAAATTTTGTAACAGAGACCTTAAGGATGGTAAAAGGTAGGTTTCTAATATATTTCATGGTTGAGCCAAAGTTAACCGACTAGATTTTAACTGTTTGAATTTTTTTAAACACCATTTTTTTGTAATTTATAAAATTGAACGAAAAGTTTGATAAAGTAAAGTTCAATACTTGGTCAATACTATCAAGTACATGGTATTCCACAGTAATTATTAAGGTGTAGAAAAAATTTAATTTTAAGAATAAAGCTATTGAAGAGTCTGGTTAGTGAGATTCATAAGCTCCAATATTCTTTTTTAACAACCGTCAGCATGCGCCTCGATCTCGTCTCTAGGATAATATTCTGAAAAAGTAATAAAGGATAACGATACCTGTCGAAAGTTCTTTAGAAAAAGATCTAAATTTATAGAAATTATTACAAATATATAAAAAATAAATAATAATACAAATTTCTAGTAGCCACAGTAAAATACATCCTACAAGAAAACAAAAATAGATCCTCATTGCATTTCAATTAAATTGAAATACCTACCCTGGCAAATTGGACACATAACATAAAATCCTTCAGTGATTCCTGTTGAAGTGGATGGCTCGCTACCATCCATTTGGATGAAATTACTTGCAATCCTACTTGGCTCTTCAAAACGCAGTGAACCACTAAAAATAGAGAATTAATGATTATTAGAAATAGTCTCATAGTCCAACAATATTAGAAATTTCAGTCATTAAATAACTTCACTAATTAAAAAAATTTCTTCATATTTTAATGAAAAGAGAGATTTAATAACTTTGCCAACATAATTGAACTGACATAGAGGGAAAAGAAACTTTATTCAACCAATTATGTCGCCAAGGGGCTCAAGACCGTCCAGGCAACTAAAAAACCCCACATAATTACTTATCGAACATAATTCCTAGCTGAAGACGTTATTTCTGAAAGAGAACAAGTCATTGAATTGTCCCCTTAGACTGTTTATAAAGTTCCATGCTTTAATTTTGTCATCAGATCTGTACAATCACATCTGTGAATTGGTACTTCCATATTACTGACCCATTTCTTATTGGTTAAAGGTTTGCAGACTTTACCCATATATTAACAAATATGACAGTTTACACTCCCGAGAACCTATAGAGGCATAATTTCAACAATCCTACAGTTTGGACATCCTAACAACATCTTAATTTATTAAAAAAAAATTCAAACTGCCTTTTTCAACATAAGACATTTGATAAATTTTAAACAATAAGGTTATTTTTAATAGAATTTATATATTATCCACATTTAAGTAAAATTTGGAGCTTTGCTGGCCTAATAATTTATGAATCAATTATACTAGATCGTATCTTAAAGTTTGCAGCATTTAATTTCGATGTTATGTTATGATATGTTAATATTTTAATTTTGTAGAAAAACAGTTTTTCAAATATTTGTTTAAAGAAATTGTAGTGACAAAATCAGATTTATTCAATAAATGATAAAGATTGAGATTACTTGTTAAAAATTAAAAGATAAAAAAAATATTTATTTACGTCATACCCGCTAAGATTCATTCGATTTTTGTTCATTTGTTCTGGTTTCTTATTAAACTGATCCTGAAAAAACGCCTTTTCAGTTGCATTAAGTTCTCGGCTTATTTGCAGTTCAAATTCGGTCATTAAAGCTACAAAATAAAAATATACATTTTTAAATGAGAATTATGATATTGAATACAGTAAAACCATCTTTAAGAGAGTTTCCCAATTTACAGACACATCCATGTATAGCCAATATGTTTTCAAGTCCCAGTCCTAAAATTAAGGAATTTTAAGTTAATTCCTCTATGTAGCTCATACTACCCATAATGATTCACCTACTTATGAAATTTATTCAGAAGTATTTCAAAAATCATCCTGGAAAAGAGTCTTAAAGATAGCAAATTTGCAATGGAACAAGACCTTACAAGACAAGTTTAATAACTACCAAACCCACAATGGAACATTCCCCTATGCATGTCTCATGGTGCGTTTCCAATAAATCATACAGCAAATCATACAGTAAATGTTTGGATTCCACAAAATTATGTTTAAATCAATTTCAGGAACCTTATCATATATAAAGAATAGCCACCAAGATAAAGTTTAAGCCAGTGATGTTTTGGTTTTCCTGAAATGTCTACCGAGATTAAAAGATTAAAGAAAAACTTTTGCACCTGATATTGAAGTAAAATAGGGATTTGACTTTCAGATTATTTATGTTATCATATGATGAGGGTCTCACAGGAGAACTCGAATAAATGAAAACTGATATCAAAATTAGTTACATGGAGTAAAGCTTGCTTGCAATTTTCATTAAGAAACAGAAATTCAAAGTAAAAGTGCAAACTTAACCCTTTCAGTCCCAAAAATTTACTACACTACAGAAACATCTGATATTCACAAAATAAGCTTATATTTGGTCAAGTATACAAATTCCATAAGAAAAAAAAATTCATTTAAATTTTTGATATGGTTTTTGAAACAATGCCAAATTTTTTTAATTGTTTAAAAAGACAAAATAAAAAATATATATTACCTAAAAACACTTCGAGTTATATATCTTAAGGTATCCGACCATATTATTAAAAAAAAATTTAGTAATTATTTTAACCGAAATAGTTTAAATTGTGTTTTAAATATGTGGAACTGAAGTGAACTGATCAAAAATCAAGAGAAATGCTTGTTGACTATTTTCTAAATAAAAAAAATAGTAGTTCTGACTTCTATTGAGATTAATGTAAAATATTGTCGAATCGAACACAGTGTGAAGAATCGAATGATGTGTGTTTGTATGTCATAACAGGACATAAACATTTTGAAAAAAATATTGAAAGTGATGATGCCAAATGGCATCACTGGGACTGAAAGGGTTAAACTCTTGGTAGACATTAATTAACTATTATCGAAAATAGTACTTAGATATAATTTTTTACAAATGCAACTAAATAATTGCTTTTGATTAAAAATCAGTATATGAAGTTCGCTATCACGGCTGGAGGATTTTGAAAGTTTTTAATGTAGAATAAACAGCTGATAATACTAACAGCATTTAAATAGGAGGTAGCTCAATCTTGCTTTGTTAACAGTCCAATTGTGGCTATTGAAGTTTTCTACAATTGTAATACAATAAAGGCAGGAAACAAGGTGGTCAGAAAACCAAAATTATATATAACAGATGCATTTTGGTTTAATTTTCATAACATCCAAAATACCATCTGAAATTCACAAAGACTTTGTTTTGGATTTCTTGTACCAAACACCTGGGCATCACAAGATACCAATTCAATTTGGAATTGTTGACAACTAAACACAAGTCAAGGAAATATAAGAAAACAAATTACTTTGTACAGTTGGAATCGTATGCTTATACAGACACTATTATTCTAACTCAAGGAAAAAACAATCTTCATATGAAAAATCTTCCTCAGCATGCAAAATATATAACATTAATCTGTTTTGAAACCAGAATCTAAACATGGTAAAGGTGCCCTGTAATTTTGTGCAAGAATACAACTTTGTGAAAGTTCCGGTTCATATAAGATAGGAATTGAAAACTATGAAATAAGTATTAAAACAAATTGAGAAATTTTGAAAATTCTTCATATATTCCAAGATACATTTTTGAAGCAAGTAAAAACAAAATAAAATTAAAAAAGAAAAAAATCAAACCATAATAACTTACTTCAATCCAACAAAGAACATAACACTAAAGCTTGAAATTTAAAACTAAAGAATTTTAAGATAAAAAAAAAGATTACTGTCAGGGTTGGAAAAAAACCAGGTTTAAAAAAAAAAAAAACACTGTTTTTTTGGTTTAAACCAGGTTTTTTCAAAAACTTTTCCTGTATTTACTAGTTTGTGTATTTGCAGGACTCTAATGATGTTTATATTAATTTCACACTTTATTCTATGGTTTACTTCACAAGATCTCCATATATATATTTTCAAATTTGATATTTTATTAATATAAAACTAATTTTTGTGCATAATATACTCCAATTATTTCAATTTCCGCATAGTCATACATAACAGCCGTTAAAATTTGTAATGGATGTCAATTAAACCATTCATAGTATTATAACCTTCATTTTAATACCTTAAGTAATAATGATTCCAAACTTTTTAGATACAATTTATTATGATCAAGGACCACTACAATTCAACATTTTAAACAAAAAATTTGCAGCTTTTTCGATCCCAGGCTTATTATGCAATTTAGACTGCACCAGACCAAAAGAAGAAAAATTGAGCTCAACGTTAGCTGTTGTTGCTTTAGCAGTCAGAATGAGTTCAACTTGACTAAAAACGTTACTGTTCTAAGTTTTTTTGGCTTGGCTTCACCAATATATTGCCGACACCTCTTTTACATAATCACTCTCAAAAATATTTTTTTTTGTCACTATGAACAAGCTCTAGCAGAATATTTCATAACAAGAGTAACACCAAAGAGTTATTAGGGAATCTGTATTTTGCATATTCTAATGCTTCTGCTAAAAAAAATGGAAAAAACCTGTTTTTTTTTGGAAAAAAAACCATTTGGTTCAAACCTTTGTTTAAACCATGCCAACCCTGATTACTGTACTTACAACCCTGATTACTTACTGTAGTTACAGACTTAACTACAGCAGTTCTTCATTATGTTTATTAAGTATTTTATTGTTATAAAGTAAAAAAAAATCAATTACCTTCTAGAGGTCTTGGTGTTTCATCACTATTGCTTGCAATGAGAAAATTACCGACATTGTTTCGGAATTCCTGAAAAAAAAAACCATACACTTAAGTACAGCAGGAAAATAATGGGTTCTTAAAATATTTATTTTATGTTAAGGGGTCATAGGAGTCTTAAAAATGTGCAAAGAAGGTACTACAAAACATAGTTTGATCTTTCATGTAATTTTGTAACTACTCAATGTATAATTTTTTTAAATGTAATTCTACAAGATTTATTTAATATAAAACAAATTTTAAAATTTATGAAACTTTAGCCAAAACAAAAATAAATGATATTAAACATAAAGCTATTTGCACATATTGTGATTAGGCTTGCGCGGCAAATTGTGAGGTCAAAATTGAAAAAATGACCAAGAAAATGACTTTATATTGTACAAATATATACAAACAAGGACTTATACCTAAATTCTCAGCTCAATTTTAATTAGAAATTATTTTTTAAAAAATTTTAAATCAAAATTTTAAAATTTTTATTAATTTTATTAGAAAAAAGTTCTTAAAATAATTTCTAATTTAAATTGAGCTGAGAATTTAGGTATAAGTCTTTGTTTGTACATCTTTGTACAATATAAAGTCATTTTCTTGGTAATTTTTTCAATTTTGACTTCACAATTTGCCGCGCAAGCCTAATCACAATATGTGCAAATAGCTTTATGTTTAATATCATTTATTTTAGTTTTGGCTAAAGTTTCATAAATTTTAAAATTTGTTTTATATTAAATAAATCTTGTAGAATTACATTTAAAAAAATTATACTTATATAGTGAGTAGTTAAAAAATTACATGAAAGATCAAACTATGTTTTGTAGTACCTTCTTTGCACATTTTCAAGACTCCTATGACCCCTTAAATGCACTAGGGGGCAAAGCCCACTGCTCGCCAACCCCCCAGAATTCCTTTTTGTTTGCTCCGCAAACAAACATGCAAGACTAAAAAGAGGATACTACCAATGCACAGGAATGCTCATCTATACAATCTGCATTGAATTAAACATGCTTCCTGCTCATTAAACTTCAAGAATTACATTCAATACACTACATTTTAATAAATAAAATGTCCATAATTAAATTTATATATATTAATTAACCAATTCATTGAGCGTAGCTTCTAGGATTTCTTTCATGTTGCCGACTTCTTTGGCTATCGCTACGACCTTGCAGATTCTGTTGGGCGGAAGAATTTCTATTCTCCATTATTAGAAATATCCATTAAGCAGCTGATGCAACATTATGCAAAGCAAAATAACAGTTACTTGTGAAGTTTAAATTTACATTATTCTTTCTTAGTTAGGAATATCTATGATATAACGTCCGGTCTCGATTTGGAGTTTTGAATTTCGTTGCCAAACAGCAAAAAATGCACAAATATGCAAAACATTCCACTTCATATTTTATACAACTCTATAAGTATAGCAAACCTTCTTTACATTTTTGATTTCACTAAAAGTCTGCAATCACTAAGCATTCTATAACATTATAGCTGTACCATTATTTACTCAAAATACCAATTTTTATCAAGTACAGTAAATCCTTAGTTATATCGCCCTTGGTTAATAAATGGAATAACGTCACAAAAAATTAAAAAAATTTAAGTGCTCTGTTGCCGTATCAGTAAACAGAAATTATTTTTCATCAGTGAAAAACGATTTGAATGTTTGATGCAATGACGTCAAACTCTTAAGCTTATTTAGTTACCACTAGGGTACCTTCAATACACTGTGTGCTGTTCAGGGAAACGACAAGGAGCTTAGCAGGTGAGCCATGCTAAAATCATTATCGCTCAGCCAAACTCGCCAATAAAACAAAACTAGTTATTTTTCCAGTTTTACACATATAAACATTATGTTGTTGCTTAGTTTGGAAGAAATAAGAATGTTTTCAACTTTCAAGTAAGCAATGACTTTGATTTGCGGTTTGTTTACGTTATCCCGCCAACTATTGTTCCGCCAACGCATGCCAAATACCGTCTGTTAGCTTCGACATTGAAAATGGCATTTTCTGGTAGTATAATGATATAAAATACTATTTTTAGAAATGTTATAGTCCACATGATGTTTAATTTACAATACAAAGATTAAAAAGTAAAGCTTTATACCTTTTTTCCGAGTTTAAACAGCTTTTTATATTCCATAGCAATGACACACGCCGGTATTAAAACATGGATTACAGCTTTACCGTTAAGAATTTTAATCCAAAAAAGAATAAATATTTAAGAATATAAATCATTAAAAACAAAATCAATAACAAATAGTGGTTACGTTCCTTTGATTATATCGTTTAGATGCGATTTATTAGAGCTTCGCTGAGTCACCGTGTAATGTCTACGGGGAAAAAATAACAGCGCCGTATCTCTGGACCATGGCTATGCTCCAGCCAATCAGGTGAGATCATCATGTCGCAACCCTCATACGCAGATATTCCAGTAACTCTAGTTACCACCTTTGGCCCAGTGCGTTTAATTGTCACAAAAAACATTTGAAGAACTGAATTGGTGATTTATTCACTGTTTATTAATTCAATATTTTTAATTTCATACTTCAAAAATTAATTAGAACAATCAGGAAAATATTTTAGTTAAAAGGTCCCGACCAGTAGGGGGAGAGTGCGCAAGACGAAAAAGGGAAGATGCATCGGCTGTTTTTGCGATGCATGGCTGGAAACTCAAGACCGACGCCAACAGTTGAAAAATAAGCTAGTTTCCGTGGGACTGCTCCAGGGCATCACATAGCTCTAGCGCTAAGCAACAATCTCTACCAAAGCCACAGGACGCAACCTGAAGCAGCCCCGGCACAAAACAAGCACACCGCCACACTTACTTTCAGTGTTGCTGATTGGCTGAAGCCGCTAAGTCACGTGGCTTTCGAGCATCCGACATTTGCAATTTTATATTATATAGAGATGTGTTCATTAAAATAAAAATGTCTTGTGTTAATAATAAAAAAAAAAAATCGTGGAATTTTTCCTCTAAGCCCAGTAGCAGAACTTTCTGAATGTGGCTGCAACATGACTTTTTAAGGAAAAAATTTGTCGGTAGGGAGTAAGGGCAACAAAAAAAAAGGGGGGGGGGGGGGGAGGGTGAAATATGAACGGAAAGAAAACTGGATGGTGGCAAAACGGGATGGAGTGGTGGGGGTACAGTTTCGGAATTTGGCCGCAGCATTGCCGAGCGGTTTCTGCTACTGGGCCGCCTCCAAGACTGATATTATTGCTTCTTTTTGTAGTTTTCGGATAGTGCTTTTTTTTCTTCCAAGTTTCAAATTTGGAGGTCTACTGCTCTATTAGGTTTTTACTTTTTAAATAATTAACTAAAAATATGAATCAATTTAGTTAAAAGAGTATTTTTTTAAGCTTTAATATTACTGTAAGTAATAGATCATATAAAAACTTTATTTTTAGGCTGATTATTATGATTATGTATAATTGAAAATGCAAAATAATTGATTTTAAGATGACCACATCTTTTGAATTTTATATATTACTGACACCCGAGTAGGCAGCCAATGTAACTGTTAAGTATGACATCGTACCATTTTGATTAATTTTAGCACCTCCTATAATGTTTTTTAATGACACTTTAGACTCGATATTCCACCGTTTTTAAGATAGAAATGATGATTTGATCTTTGAATTTGAATGTAACAATTCTATTTTTACTCGTACTGCTTATTTGCTTATTATTCTTAATGAAACACCTATTTTATTAATTGAACTACAAACACATTATGGGTTAAGAAGAAATAAAAGTGGCTTTGATACTATATATTTGATGTGAAGTTTAAATATAGTTTAAACAAATTTAATTTTTCAAAAAAAAAATAATAATAATAATACACACACACATAGTACTTTCAATGCCTCTTTAGTTTGCTTGTCTTTTTTATATTTTACATTTTATTTGTACTAATAAAAGGGACTAGAGGGTGTTGTTTGGGAAATGTTCAGACTGAATGTCCATCACTGTACACAGCTCGGGCCTGAACTTCTTTTGAGTGCTGGAAGCACTATATTGGTGTGGTCGTTGGCATCGCGGTTTCTTCGGATGGGCGAGTATGCTGACTTCAGAAGTCAGGGGCTCTTGTTTCGAACACCTAGTGTGGGGCTACGCTGGCGTTGGGATCTCTGTGGGGATTGGGTTGACGACCACATTGGTGGCCGGGAGTTTCAGGGTCCGCTATTGGATGCAGAAGCGCTTGTAGACGTCGGAACCGTTAGTGGATGCAGTGGCGTAGGCAAGGAGATGTCGGCTAGACTGGGGTCTTCTTGGATTCCGTAAATTCAGGGGCGCTTGTAGAAATCTAGTCCGCTAGTGATGCAGGGGCGCAGGCCGATCAGGCTGGTATCGACTCGGACATCGGGTGGTATTGACTCGTCAAAAGGGCTGCAGTCGAGGAGCCAAGAACCTCTTTGGTTAGCTCTGTTGGTGACTTCATGATTCGAAGTTTTTCTTGTGGATTCCCAATGCACTTTTTTTGCATCGAGTCCCAGAGGTGGAGTACTTTATTTGTCTTCCGTCTTGGGATCCAGTTATCTTCTTGCCCAACTTTTACAAAATCCCTCCTGTATCGCCCTCGTCACTTGCCGCTGGTTCAATTCCATTGGCTTCCCCTTTCCAAAGATCCACCCTGGGCTGACCCTTTGTCTCACCATAGGTATTGTATTGTAACACACATTGTGTGCATAATTATATGTACACTTTATAACACGCATTCAAATTTATTTAGGTTATAGGTTCACTGATTTTTTGACAGGAGGAGAGGATGCAGGTTTTTTTAGGGGAACTTATTGTTGTTTATTTCTGCTGATGGGAACAGAGAAAAAAAAGGAAATTTGAGATTTGTCACTTCATCATTCCTTTTTTTTGGAAGGGGGGGGGAGGGAGAGTGGAGAGTGTATTTTTCATTTTTGGTGAAAGGGGGCTTGTCGAAGGTAGGGAGAAAAAAATACATTGTATTGTCGAAAACTTCCCAGGTCCGACAACATTCAAGCTGTTCTTGCCGACCCAAGGTCACGGATACTTCTAATCACGCAGAATCATTATTAGGCGGCGCTGCATCATCGGATGATGCGTGAAAATCACTAGGCAGCGCAAAATAAGTAAATCAAGATTTTGCAAATTTTTGATCAGTTGAAAATGTTACTCTTCTAAAAGGGGTATGCATTAGGGTGGTTCGAAAAAAAAAAATCGAGTATCAACTTCAAACCGGTCGCAAAAGTTGCGTATCGTCATACTGATTAACGGAAAAATAATTAAAAAATTCTAAAGTTATAAATATAAAAGGCCCCGTGGGTTTGAAGTTTCGAAAAAAAGGTAAAAAATGACTAACTTCGAAATATCAGCCAAAATTTGCAGATAAGTTATTTAGCTTCCAAACTGCATTTTTTAGGTTTGAAATACTTCAGTTATTACGAAAAAATTGCTTCAAACGTATTTGTTTGCAATATTAAGTCTCCCAAAAAATTAAAAATGTATAAATTTGAAGAAATTTTGAGATTTTCTTTGATCTCAAAACCTTAGCTATTTTGGAGTCAACACCAAAAAAACCCATTTTACTACATTTAAATAAAAGATTTATAAAATATAAAGTCAATTTGAGCAGGAAATCGGCCTTATATTCGTAGACAGTCAGGACCATCGCGTGGTGCGGGGCCCGTTACCCCTTATTATGATGGCTCCAAATAACAGTGAACAAAAATGAAAATCAGCTTTGAATATGGGTGATAACATTTAAATTAATCTATATTTGCCTATTTAAATAAAAAGAATTCCCGTAAATGCTGCTCTTTGCCGACTTTATTTATTAGTTTATGAAATGATCAAGAACTCACCACAGGGAGGTGATACAATTGGAGTTCATCGTGCGGGTATACTCAACCAACCATATTTTTTGTCTTGAAGTTTAATTCACAGATATGCAATTATATAAATGTGAATAGATATTTATTCTTTAGTGTTTCGTGACTCTCGACTGAGGTCTAGACTGAGTGTAGTAGAAAACTGATTACTTTTAAATCACGAGCTCGTATAACATTTTAATAAGTGATAACGCTTCAATGTTACTAAGGGTCTTCAGAATAGGTGGTGGATATAATTTACACATGCACATATCAATTTATTAATTCGATATAATCTGTAGCATTAGTTATTTTGAGAATTTTAAAATGTGAGATTTTTTTATCCTTCGATATTACTTTCCTTGCTTTTATTATTTTATTGTAGCCCAGCTATAGAATATCTTTGCGAGCTTTGATAATAGCACATTTTCAGAATGTGCAAAATAGGTATTTTTTCGTTTTTTAGGATCGATAAATTTGCCCAAGTTTTCTGGCAAGTAGCTTGAAGTTTCGATTGCTTACAACACATGTTTTGGGCCCTCAGTAAAATATTTTCTTTTTACCATTTGCAATCTACCACTGCAAGGCAAGTACAATTATTTGCATTTTTGCTACATCCACAAGAAAATTATATTTTACAATTACATGCTGCAATATCTAAAAGTTTGTTTGAGCTTCATTTACGAATTCATTCACTTTGGCATGATAACTTGCTCCTTTATTGAAATGTTTGTAATTTTTTTTTCAATTTGCAATAGTTATCGTTAAACAGTTTTATCATGAGTACAATACGAATGTGCGGCACAATTGGAGTGAAAGCCTTGTGATAATTTGTTTCAATCTGAGTACAGCAACACTTTCTGCTATTTTTAAATATTCTACTTTTTCATTTGGATATGAGATTTCTAAGCAATAAAATACCACATCTTCATATGTTGGTAACATACTTAAGAAACCCGAAAATTTTACAGCGATTTTTCTGTCTGATACCAAACTTCTTTTACTGAGATGACGTTTCACAACAATTCCTACTGAACTAAATCGATATCAATCCTTACAACCGAATTCTTGTCGCTTTCTTGTTATGATATAAGCTATAGCTATTGGAGTGTAACTTCATGCGTTCTCAAGTGGCCAGCCAGATTTATGCGTTACATCTGTTTTCAAGTGCTGACTGACGAACAGGAAAGTTGTATAAATGGTTAAATACTCCCATTTTCCCTCTTCTATCGGTACCAGCAAGGGAATATTTATTTTAAAACTTTATTACTTCATTGGATTTTAATTTGTAATACAGCAAGTAAAAAGAAAAATAATTGAATTTTAAGAGTAAAAATTAAGTTAACTTTCAATTCCAGTTTTTAAAATTGCCATGACTGGTTAAAACATAAGATTTTTAAATAATACTTCCCCTTTCACAAAGTTTTCATCTTTATTCAAGGTTGATAACCTGTAATTGATATTTGTCAAATGAGGCATTGACGTTGGAATAAGTATATCATCTCGACTGTCATACAAACCTTTGTCCAAATATTGGCATCGCTTATTTTTTTTCCCTGTACCTGTATCCGTAGTTAACCGTTGCATTAACAGGAATTCTTTTAAAATAGACAAATTTTTTTTGAATTTAAATGTTATCATCCATATTCAAAGCTGATTTTCATTTTTGTTCACTGTTATTTGGATCCATCATAATAAGGGGTAACGGGTCCCGCACCCCGCGACGGTCCTGACTTTCTAGGAATATAAGGCCGATTTCCTGCTCAAATCGACTTTATATTTTATAAATATTTTATTTTAATGTAGTAAAATGTTTGTTATGGTGTTGACTCCAAAATAACTAAGGTTTTGAGAGCAAGGAAAATCTCAAAATTTCATCAAATTTGTACATTTTCAATTTTTTTGTGAGACTTAATATTACAAACAAATACGTTTGAAGCAATTTTTTTCTGTAATAACTGAAGTATTTCAAACCTAAAAAATGCAGTTTGGAAGCTAAATAATTTATCTGCAAATTTTGGCTGATATTTCGAAGTTAGTCGTTTTTTACCTTTTTTTCGAAACTTCTGACCCACAGGGCCTATTATATTTATAACTTTAGAATTTTTTAATTATTTTTCCGTTAATCAGTATGACGATACGCAACTTTTGCGACCGGTTTGAAGTTGATACTCGAAAATTTTGTTTTTTAGAACCACCCTAGTATGCATTGGCACTTGGTTAATGGTTGAAGACATAGTAGTGAAATCTAATCTTAATTTCATCTTCAAAATTTAAATATATTTACTTTCATTGTTAAAATTTATAATTTAAACTTGTTTTTTTAGTGAAATTCGAGTTCAGTTTTCTGTAAAATGGACCAGGAATGGATGATTTTTTTTCGGTGGCAATAATGCTGTGGAAAATTTGACGTCTTGTACACAAGCCGAATGCCCTTTTTAACCCTTTCAGTCCCAGTGATGCCATTTGGCATCAACACTTTCAATATTTTTTTCAAAATGGTTATGTCCCGTTATGACATCCAAACACACATCTTTCGATTCTTCACACTTTGTTCTATTAGACAATATTTTACATTAATCTCAATAGAAGTCAGAACTACTATTTTATTTAATTTAGAAAATAGCCAACAAGCGTTTCACCTGGTTTTTGATAAGTTCACTTCAGTTCCACATATTTAAAACACTATTTAAACTATTTCAGTTTAAATAATTACTAAATATTTTTTAATAATATGGTCAGATACCTTAAAAGATATAACTCGAAGTGTTTTTAGGTAATATATATATATTTATTTTGTTGTTTTCCACAGTTAAAAAATTTTGGCATTATTTCAAAAACCATATAAAAAATTAAAATGAATTTTTTTTCTTATGGAACTCGTATATTTGACCTAAACTAAGCTTATCTTGTGAATATCAGAAGTTTCTGTAGTGTAGTAAATTTTTGGGACTGAAAAGGTTAAGACGCAATTTTGTCCAAAAATTCTCGACCTATAATGCAGTATTTATTAAAGACTACATTTAGAAATTTGAGTTAGAAAGTATTATAGTATCACATAACGTGGGTTAAAGATGGCACATAGTTATCATATGCTTTGGAAATTACGTCCAGAAAGCTTTTTGATCAGATCCTAATGCTCTAGACTGGGAATTTTTAATAGTAGCCAGTGGCTACCAGAGTGAAAAAAAATGGTAGCCACATTTCGATTTTTAGTAGCCAGTTTTAAATTTCAGTATATACGACAAAAAGAAAGTGTGATTTTCCACAATAGAAAATTTTATTAATGATATTTTGATATGATAAGATTGACAGTAAAAAAAGTATCATACAAAATCTGTAGTATTATGTGATTGGCCATTAATGTTAGGAGAAAATTATTTTATGTACAATCAGTTGAACTACTATTAGTTTCGGAGAATTCTTGGCGTCGCCCACGACCCACGATTGTTCATGAAATTTTGTCATATCATGAACAATCGTGGTTGAACAACAATCGAACAAGTTGTTTAAATGAATAGTTGAGATCTTAATCAGATGTAAATCAATCACCTGTAGATTGCCGAAATCGTAAAGCAAAATTTAAAAATTCAAATTTGCATTTAAGATTTTCATCGCCCAGCTCCATTTACGTCCCACGGAAGAGGATGGAAAATTTCACCGATGAGCAACAACCGTCATCAAGTCTTTCTTCCCGAAAGAATCGAATCGGAGCGTTTTATTATTTTAGAAATACAGCTTCAGTATTAATTATTTGTTGAACAAAAAGGAAAAATTATGATCGCCACATTTGGCGACTGGGGTTCGATTTTTAGGTAGCCACTTTCGATGTAATAGTCTCCAGTTGGCGACTGGCGACCGCTAATCAAGAGCTTTATCCGATCCCATTTTGCAATAATTAATACGGATTTTTCCCTAAGTGTTTTTAAGGACTTATAAATGAACTTTTTTAATTCAAGCACTTTTCAAGGGTATCATGTACAGCGATTTCGCCGCCAGATAGCAAATATTACGATGTATTGAAGTTTGGTTGAACGATCCGTCTTGAACTATAACTACATTATAAAAATAATGGATTCGAAAGTTTTATGTTATTTTTCCAGTAAAAAAACATCGGCTTACATCGGAAGCATATGCCTATGTGAATAGTTCACTAGAAAGCTTGCTAAATCTACAGATTTGACTTTAGATTGAAGACATAATCTTTGCATTAGATATCTTCTAGACTCAAGACGAAAAACCAAGCCGATAAGAAGTCTTAAACGCAGAGAAGATTTATTGTGACAATAAATTACATGCAAGCTTTTTTTTTCGCACTAGTTGAGGGTGAGGCGATTCAAATAATTTTCGCGATTCAGTTTCCATTTTTTAGACAAAAACCTGAAGGAATAAAACGGAAAAAAAACAGAAATTGACCGTAAATCATGAAAAATTCTCATGCCTGTTTTTAAGTTCCGATGGGCAGTAGCAAAAAGACGGGTTAAAGTACAAAAAAAAAGAGAGATTTTTTTGTGCCAAAAGTAATGTACAATACTGCTTATTTCTCTACATAATTACCTTGACGATTATATTTGTCATATCTGTATCTGTAAAAAGGCTTTGAAATACCCCCTTCATAAAATGCAGCCGCCAATGGTTTGAAGGGAGTTGTGACGTTTCCAAGTTGACGGTTTCTTTTGACGTCAACTTGGAAACACTGCAATCCAAGCCACTATGTGTTCTATAATTTACTTATGACAAGCCTTTGAGTTGCCCTAAACACTTTGTCAACACGCTGAACAATACTGATGTTCATCAAGGGGACCAAGCAAGCAAGTCTGTCACTACAGACAGTATTGTACAGCAAGCTGTCCCAAGTGTATAGGGAAACTCAAAGGTTCATCATAAGTGAATTATGGACTAGTAATGGCTTGGAGGATAAAAAAATTGAAGTGAAGCTTCCAAATTTATTTTTTTAAAAACCCTCACAACTCCCTCCCAATCATTGGCGGCTACATTTTATGAAGATGGTATTTCGAAGCTTGTTTACAGTAAATGCCTTAATCGTCAAGGTGATTATGTGGAGAAATAAACAGTATTGTACATTACTTTTAGTAAAAAAATCTTTTGTATATTGAACTGTCTTTTTGTAACAGCCCATCAGAGGTTGAAAAAAAAAACAGCCCTCGTAGTACATAGAGTTTGAGTGACAAGTGCCTAAAGGGTTAGAAATTATTTCCTTTACATGCTTTTGCATAACGGAGCATGCAATAGGTGGCAACTCTGTAATAAAAGTTAAGAGTTGCGCTAAAATTTGTAATTTTCTTATTAAAAAATAATGACCAAACAACTTACTGCACCAATAACTGATACAACAAAAGGATTTGTTGTAGTTTTGCAAACCGAAGAGTTGTTTGGCAAATATTCTTCACTTTCGTCAATTATCTCCAAAGGCCTATAAAAAGATTTCATTTAAACATTAATATGATTTTATATGGTTTAAATTTAAAATTAAAGAGACACATAAATTAAAAAGGCAATGTTAATAGGATCTTACATTTTGTTGAAATTTAAATATTAAAAGTGTTTAAAGATAAACATTATGCAGGCAAAGTAATTTTTTAAAATAAAAATGTCCATTTAGCTTGTGATTTGGTAGTCCAAAATTAAAACGTGATGACAAAAGCAAAAAAATTGAATCTTGCATATATAGCTTGGTTTATGATAAATCATTGCCAAATAATTTTTGTTGAAAAGTGCAAGGTGATTAAAACTGCCAAGCTATGAATAAAAAAAAAGCCAAAATATCGTCATCACAGTGTGCTGGTCCATTTAAAGATTCAATTATATTATTTCCTATAACATGCATCAGGGAAAAAAATGCATAAATAACCCAAGTTAGTTTTACTTTAAGTCTTTACATAAAAAATTTCCACATTCAATATTTTTGTAATAAAAAAATATATCTAACAACTAATGAATTACACTTAAATATAAAATCAGAACGCTAGTACCATTTCAGAATTCTGTATTTTTGTCTGTTAATCACTTTCTCCAATTTATGCTTACAAGCTAGTTAAAAAAAATTTCAGCAGCTGTCACAAAATCTATGGCACTATATGTTTTTATGCAATCTTACTCTTTAAGATATTTTATAAATTTTTTACTGCAAAATTTATTTTGTACATGAGTAGGAATTGAAAATTATCAACTTGTTTGAAATACTCAACACAACAGATAAGGGATTGGTAAGTTACTTTCAGAAATTTTAAGTTATACAAAAAAACTGCAATTTAACCATCTTACCAATTTTCAAAGAGAACCACATTTATAAACATAAGCACAAAAATACCAATATTATAATTAATAAACAAATGTAATCTTTTAACCCTAAAAATCAGCCGACGTGTTCATCAGAAACTTCTCGGGTGGGTTACCAACAGAGCTGAATAGCTCAAGAATAAACTTGCATCACTCTCTTCCCTCCTCCCCACCTCAAGGGAAAGGACTTTGTGGTTGGTCATTGTTGTAGAACTTATTCAGGCAACACCAAGGGGTTTATACTGAGGGATACATCCTGCTTGGCACAGCAGTCAGCGCAATTTACTTCATTTCGGACATTTTCGGTAGATGCCAGTTGTTACTGGGCTAATAATGTGAAGGCAAACAGATCAAGAAACTTTCAGACTTGATTCATTCTGGCTGCTGAAACCAGCCGCAATGCTTTTAACGGCAAAAATAGACAGTCCTATTTTGCTCCCCCCCCAAAAAAAATAGCTTGTGTTTCGGGAATGCAAAATGTTCCCTTCTTAGGAGTTGAATTTCAAAATTGGCAGCCGACAGCCTTAGGAAAGTAACCAAATTTTTAGTTACCTTGTAACCGCTAAAAGTAACTAAGTTATTAGGTCAGCAGTGGGAACAATATAAAAAAATATACTCTTTTGAATATCAAAAATAATTAAAGAAAAACTTCAAATAGTTTAAACTAAGCAATTACTAAATAATGTTATAAAATGCCCAAACATAAACCACAAGACTGTCATACTTAAGCAACCCCAACTGCAAAGCCAATGCCTGTTATTGTTCTCTTGTTGTCTAGTAAGTAGTCACATGATTTCATCTTTTTGTAAGGTTACTGCAACTATACTTATACTTTTCTCAATTGTATATAAATCTATACATACTAACATTTTCTAAAGCTCTGTCCGTAATCTCTTCAACAGGGAGATTGGCACAGTAAAGAAATTGCCTTTAGTTTCAGTCAAAAACACAATAAAATTCCTTCACCACCAAAAAAATGATACATAGAGTGCTTTAACGTCACAATGCCACGGTCTATCATAATTTTTGAAACAAAGTACCTAAGATTTGGAACTAAAACTAAAAAAAGATTGATAACCTAATCCTACCAAGATTAAGCTGCAAACAAATACAGTAAACTCCTGATTATACCGCCGAACTCCGCCACTCCCAAACTCCACCACTATCCCCCCTCCCATTTTTCAGTTCAAATATAATTAAAAAAAAATGCAATAAATGAATTTTATTTGTTTAAAAGCTTTTTGGAAGAATGCATTCCAAGAACAACAGATTCCTTTCTAGAACGACGAATACATTTAACAAGAACAACAAATGCATTAAAATAAGAATGACTATAGGAAACCTTGTGTTCAGCAGCCAGGTGCATATCACGAACAGGTTTTTGTCAAAATCGCCTATAATAATGCGTCTAAATAAACTGCTCGATATTTTAATTGATTTGCTTTATGTGATTTTGATACTAGCGAAATTCGTGAGAAACTAAAACAGTTGCCTTGACAATGGACAATTCCCACATTTTTTACTCGACGTAAATAGGCGAGACAAAATACAGGCCAAAAACATTTTTGCTCTCTGATGCGTAGCATTTTTTTATTTGATTTTAAAGTTAGGCTTTTTAAAAGCGCGCGAAAAACAGTACGTTCCGCGAGGAATTGACTGTGATGTACGTGCTCATAACACATGACCAAATCTCCCCAGTTGCGTATAGGGGCACAAGTCAACTGCACGGCTGATACAGTGGGCAAAAATCTTCCAGCTCTTTTTAGAATACTGTTATTTTACAATCCAATTTTCAGAATTTCTTGTTACAAAAATATTTACAAGATTTTTATAAACAAAAAGTAATTGTTATTAATGGAATTTAAGTTTGATAAAACCCTTATGATTTCTAAGAAATATTAATTAATTTGAACACGTCCGTTTTTATGACGTTATGAATCATCCTACACTTGCCTCCTAATTCATTGGATTAAAAGTAACGAATCATGTGAGATCTTGTGGTTTTCTCCGAAGTAAAAAAAGTTCAGTGCTGTTTTTCTTAATATTTTGTTTTATTTGATTTTAGAAACTTTGAAGAATAAAAAAGAAAATAGTTAAATTCTAATTTTTGTTTCTTTCATCATCTTAAAATGGAGATTAAAAACATGCGGATACTGTTTAAGCGAACAACGAATAAAAAGAACGATCTGTTCTTTTCTTCAGGCCAGTGGAGTTGATCAGTGCAGTCGACTAAATGCGGCGAATAGCGATAGGGGGGATATTTCACAAATAGTTTTGCAAAACTTTCTATTTTCGTTTTATTTAATGCAGTAGGTTTGCATTTATTATTTAATAATGGCATATTGCTACTGCTTAGTTCCCTAGTGTCGTAATACGACTACAACTGCTCCAGAAAAGAGAAAAGATATATTTTAACTTGCCAACAGAATAGGTACAGCGAAAACGATAGATTTCAGCCATGCGAGGTGATAAAAAAAAGTTTTTAATAGGATTATGGACTGACTTAATTATTCTTTAAAAATATAAATTTACATGTAAAACATGGCAAAGAAAAAATGCAGAGCCATAAATGCACAACATTAGATTAGTTATTAGATTTTTTTAAAGTATATCTACGGATAACATGTCAAATGTAGCAACTTCGGATGTCTTAAAACATTGTTAATAATGTTTACTTACAGACTTCTATGTTAATAGTATTAATATTTTTGAAAAGTTCAATATTTTTTTCAAATTTTTCCTTTTATTCTGATGGTTAAAAGTTGTGCAAACAAATTATGTCACGCTTTTTACTCGTTCAGACGAAACGAAGCAATTTTCTGAAAATTCAGGACGACGACTTTTTGCTTTCTACAGTAGTACCATTATTCATATTATTTTAATGTATGACTTGAATTAAAAGAATAATACTAAAATCCGACGAATAAATTATTATATTTTATCAGACGAGGAAAATTGTGTTTTGTAAAAAGGATAATTTTGTTATGAATGACCTGTTCAATTAGAACATTTTAACATCACAAAATACACTATTAAAACTTTATCAATAATAACACAATTCGAAAGATAAAACAAGAAAGAAATAACCATTCAGAAAAACTTTTTTAAAAAAGCAAGTAAACTATTCAGGACACCTTTAAAACAATGAGCTTCTTATGTGAAATAAAAAAAGCTTGGAAAAAAAACATTTTTACTTCTGCCGAGAAAAGGGATTCGAACACGGGACCAAATGAATACGAATCGCTTACGCTACCACTAAGCTACGATGTCCGTGAAGCTCTAATGCACAAATTGCTAATAAGCCTCAATCCTGCGCAGTTACTCTACCCATACGCGTAATGCGTGTACGGTGCCCATGAACGTAGACACTCTGAACTTTTTTTACTTTAGCTCACATTTTAAAATACATGCACAGTTCTCGAACAAATGGTTCAAAAATCAAACTATAAAAGTTTAGGGTAGTTATTTTCAAAATTGGAAAAACAGTAAAGGTTTAAAAAACATTCAAAATTGTGACTTAAAAAAATGAAAACTACTTGTAAATATTTGTTTTTATTGCTTTAAAATGTTTATTTAGGGTAAACATTATACATAAAAACACTATAATTTACAAGTTTATGTTATTGCTAAAATGTTTGCGGTACCGTATCCCTTTAAAAAAAATATTTTTTTAAGATCAACTTATGATTAATTATATAAGTATTAAAAGGAAATAAACAAGAATAGAAAATTAACGCAAAAGAAAGTTATAAAGCAAAAAATTAACATTAAAAAAGCATGGGAGAATCGAAAAATCGCAATGACTGAAGTAGCTAACGAACCCTACCTGGTGTACATGTACGTCACAATCGCTCAGCCAATAGCAGAACGTTTGAAACAAGAACTAAAAATTGACGATTTTTAACATTGAATATTTAATAACACATTTTTTTGTACATTTTAATCTAGATATTTGAAATCAGCATTGTTTATTTTACCGAAAAAATGGATTTTCAGTAGTTTTTAAAAAATAAGGGAATTGTCCATTCAAGACGAACTACAACTCATTAAAAAGATGGAAAACGGATCCTCTAAAAAATCAAATGCGCTTGTAGTATGGCAGAGGAGAAACGGCAGCAATAGACATATTGAAGTAAGTTAATTTGCACATGCTATATACAATTACCGTAATTTACTTCGAGGAGTTGTAGTTTAGCTCAATCTTTTCAGAAAGAAAACTAAAAAAAAAAATTCAAAACCAAATAGCGAATATGCCACTAACTTGCAAGTATTACTAGGCGCTGATGCTGGTTGATAAAACTAATTGGATCCAAACTAGAACTATTAAAAGAACACTAACCTACTGCCACTATGCGGCTTTTTTGAAAATATTACAAGTCGTCATGGGTAGGTTAAGTTGATTTTTTGCACGAATATCACAACACCCTTTTCCGCAAATAAAATTGAATTAAGAAAAAAATCCCATAAAAACCATCGGCATTGAAATTCGTAATCCATTTTATCCGTGTTTCAAGGCCGACAAATAGATTTTTCACGATTAAGTACTACAGGTTACTGATACTAAAGCGTTGGAAAGAAAAAAGAGCAAATTTAAAAAAAAAATTGAAAATGAAGCTTATCCGTAGATTTTTGAAATTCCACTTTATATATTTATTATAGCCTAACAGGTTTTCACCCAATTACAAGACTTGAGATTGGTAGAGTTTACAACCAAGTCTTACCCGGGAATCGAACCCAGACCCGCAGTGCTATGGAGGTGACAAAATGTATGTTTATAGCTTTAGAATAAAATAATTCTTCTCACTTACTTTAGTTTGTAATCATGATCTAAGGATATCCAGTTTTTCTCCTTCGTGCGCAGACATAAAAAACTTAGACCAAAACATGCTTTTTTTTTATTCGGTTGACCCAGAATAACTTTCACCATGTCCCATTTTCTATCAACATGAATGTTATTCATGCGATCTGAAAATAAAAAAGTAAATAAAAGATACGTACAATAAAGTATATCAAATTAAGATGGAAAATTTTAGTTCAAACTTTAGACTTTTTCAAATAAATATAACATTTATTTCTTTTAGTTATAATAGACGAGGGCTTGGAAAGACATGAGGACATTACGAATTAGAAATACAGAACACTTTGCTGATAAAATGTTTTTTCATCTTGTTTGGTGGCTTGTATCGAGATTTACATTAATGCTGTTAACCAAATTAGCAAGCTATTGTAACAATAACATTTATGAAAGATTACACAGCACAATTCAAAAAAATATTATCAATAATTAAAAAATCCAAACAAGTGCATCGTAATTACAAGTAATCACTGTTAAAATTTGAGATACCTTAAAGCAAAGTGCAGTACTAAACAATAAATGTAATAACATATTGATTGAGTATAGTATGTTCCTAATTTTTTTTTGTAAAAAAACAAGTGCCTGATAATTAAAAAAAAAAATTCATATTACAACACAGCTAAAGGGTATTAAATCATGGTTTATACTCAGTTTTCATTTAAAAAAGTACTTTCTAAGGACTTTTGAGAATGTTTATTTGTTTATTGTATCTCCCCTGTTGATATATATTTTTTATTATGTGATTCATAGCTAATTAGGAAGTAGATTCTACTGATTTTAAAATAATTTGCAAGACATTTTTCTTTATACACAAATAAATTTATTTTAGAATTAATCACTAACTAGAGATCATAGATCTTACCTTTATCATACATGAAAACACCATGATAGTAATCATCATCGCCTATATACTTGGAAGATGACAATACTTGCATAGGCAAAAGAGACACATATTTGGTAGGTTCTTCAGATGAAGAACTACCAACTAAAACTTCAAAGGTGAGAGAACCAAAATTTCCTACAAGATTACAAAGCATATTAAGAGAAAATAAAATCTAAACTTTGATTTTATCATTCTTCATAAATACATTAGTCTATTAAATTGTGTGTTTTCAAGCAGTAAAGAGAGTTGGGGTGATGAAAATATAGTACAATAAATTTTAGCATAATTAATTATTCATTTAAATTTCTACACTTAAAAGAATTATTTCTACCAACATAATCAGGGTTCTGCATTTAAAACCAAATTATTTTTCCTAAAAAAATTTACTTTTTTTTCGAATTTGAAATTTTCTAATTTTGTTTCACAATACTTAAGAGGGCCAGGATACTCCGAACTGCTAAACCCAACACTACAACTAAACTCAGTAGGTACCCTAAAGTTACCATACAGTAGGTTTTCATATAGTGTCTACATTGCATAATTTTTTTAGTTAACTTAACAGCATTCTCGCTAAGTGATACAATAACAACTTTTTTTGGCTAAATCAAAGGTTTTTTCAAAATGCATACATCTAGATATTTGCAGTTTGCATTGATGTCCAACACTTTCATAATTAATCCAACTAACCCAATCCCATGAGTTTCTTACAACATGTTAATTAAATGCGAGTTGAATAAAAAATAAAATTTTACACAAGAAGATGAACAGACCAAAAAAATATTCTAATTTAAATTTAAAACCCTGTTTTGATTTTTTTTGTTTCCAAACACTAAGTATAATTGAATTGATAATTGGAATAAGATAATTACAGGTAATTAATCTATTTGATTCAAAAGGTCATCTCCAATCAAGTTAATCCAATCGAATAAATGTGACCTTAGTTTTCTTAATCATTAACGTAGAGTTCAAAATAAAAGGAAATGCAATGTTATGCAATTTTACATTCTATGTTCATTACAAACTGCAATGATACAGTAGATAAAACATTAAAATTTTAAAGGTTTTAATTTGATTTGTTAAGATTTTGGCTCCCACATGTAGAAAAATAAAAGCAATGACTATGTGATGGGACACACATAAAATATATGCATAATGTGTTTGACTTTTTAACCAGCACACGCACCCACACATATAGTATAAATAAACAGAAAAACAAATAAAATGTATAACATATGAACAGAAAATTAAATAGCAAACACAAGAGGCAATGAAAAACGTAGCCAATGGCGCCAAGTGTTGTTAAAACCAGGGTTATTAAACACAATGAAATCGATGTATCTAAAGGCTTTGAAGTTGTGAAAGGTATAATTCTGCATTCCCTGATTTCAACAACATTTGGTGAGATATCAACCCTAACGAACTTATCTTAAAGAAAACCAACAGCTCTAACTCTTCTATAAAATTACTCGATATTGAAATTATGTTCAATAATTTTACAATTACCACTCTTATCTATGATAAGCGTAATGACTTCAATTTTAAAGTCATTAAATTTAGTCCCTGATCCTCCAATCTCTAAATTAAAGTTTATCGCAGCACCATTCTTAAACAGTTTCACAGAATAAAATCTATCTGAAACAATATTAATCATGAAATTCCTCATTTGAAGGACTTCTACAATTTTTTAATAAACATATATATAATTATCTATATATATATACACATATATACACACAGTACATATAAATGAATACTTATCACCCATGTTTTCTTCCTTCACTGCATTTACTTTCTACATTGTAACTGTCAATAGTTTGATTTGAGTTTTAGTTCTTGATTTGTGAGTGGCGGTTGATTTCAAAGTTTTCGGTTTGTTTATTTTCTTCTTCTGCTTTATTTAATTTTGTTTTGAACTTTCTTTTGGAAATTTACACCTCGTTGGAATTTGGGAATTGATACTTTTTTCCCGATACAGAAAAGTGCTTTGTTTTTAAGTGGTGTAATGGCATTTCCCACTATTTTTGGTGTATATATATACTGGTACCAAGGTAAGTGACCCGGAGAGGCTTTATCCCTAAAGTGCTGCAGAAGCGACCAGACGGCCATTACGAGACTTAAAAGGGACACATTAGATCTCTGTGTTACAAAAATGGGAAGAAGACCTTTCCTATCTGCCCAAAGTGTTCCAGCAAACAGGCGGCACCTGACCACATCCTGGACTGTCTGGGACTTTCCAGACTCGATCTCTATGAAAATCCAGTGATGATCCTGGACTTTCAGACCTGGTTTAGCTCTGTTAAACCAAGGAGATAACCAACAACACACATATAATATATATATCTCGCATATACATACACACACTCATATATATATACAGTGGTGGAAATTGATTTATGAACTAACATTCTTTTCACCAGATATCGCTTTGTATTAAGTGCTAACAATTCAAATTTTGTGTGTTGGATATTCAGAGCACAATAAAGGAATTTCGCACTTAATTTTTTTCAGAAAATGATATTAAATAAAAAATATATCTAATTTTAGTTTTTAAGCATGTCAAATGATGGAAAATGATTTATGAACTCAAATAGATTTGAACCCAGGTACCAAATATGTTAACTAGTTCTTCATTTGAACTTCAGGGGAGCTTACTATCAGTGTTTATAAATAAGATTAAGGCCAAATTTGTTGAAGTTTTTCTGTTTTATTCCCATTTTACTAAATAGGAAAGCTTGCGGGACTGTCTGAAGCCAAAAAATGACCCTTATATAATATTGTAATAAATCTAAGAGAAATTAGCATATTAGTTAAAAGATCAATAAATATAATTCATAAATATTTGAAGAATCCTTCTGACTTCGGCAAAAACCATCATTAAAAAAGGTGTAACCGTCGTGGACGAGGGACAAAAGCAGGATTATTGGACTTGTATCCCAAAAAGTTACCATTTGTGTCAGCATTTGTGCATTACAGGGCGAATTTGTTATGAACAATCACTTCCTGTAACTCCCAGAAGAGTAGGACAAATATTGATTTTGTCATCGAACTTGAAATGTTCCAAAATGAAGGCTGGTCCAAAGCTAACTCTTCACCATAAGAACAGGCTATTAAAATATAGTCGTAACTACATGAAAATGGATTGGGTGGGGGTGGAGGGAGAGAAACGGGAAAAAAGTGACATTTGCTGATGGAAAAAAGTGACATTTACTGATGAAAAAAAGTTCAATTTGGATTTACTTGATGGTTTAAAATGTTATTGAAAGGATCTTCGGAAATAACCAAGATCTGTCTTCAGCAGAAATGTTAGTGGTGGAAGTTTGATGGTTTGGCCCCGATATCTTATGATTAAAGAAACAAGGTAATGTTTCTGAAGGCTGACAAACAACACTTTATTGCAGATTGGTACTAGAAAATTCTTTAATTCCTTTTTGCATGGCAAAACTATGCTTTTGATTAGATTTTTATGCATGATAATGCAAGTATCCACATTTCAAACGAAATGGAAGACTGGTTTAATGAACTAAGTGTTGTTCATTTAGATCATCCAGTCAATAGCCATGATTTAAACCCCAAGAATAATGTCCGAGATCAATTTGTTTGAGTAATTTACTCAAATGGAGTATGGTTTTAATGAAGTGTGCATCAGTTATGGAATAGAAGGACTTAATCATTAAAAACTGCAAATTGCTTGATCAAAACTTGACCCAAAGTATTGTGTTGTTTATGAAAAACAAAATCAAGGAAGCATTAGCGACAAAAAATAGTTTTAGCAATTATAAATGGAGATTGAATGTAAAAGTTCATAAATCAATTTCCCTATGCTAAAACTAAAATATTGACAAAATAAATTGTTTACGAATTTATATGAAATTTATTTACGTGCATAATTTATAATGCAAAGCATGTATAGTATATGAAATTTAAATCGATAACAATGCATTTAATGAAGAAATACTGTTAAAAAACTGTCAGTTCATAAATCAATTTCCACCACTGTATATAACATTTACATATATTTACAATTATCCTTCAATTCAATTAAAATAAAAAAATGCTTTATTACCAATATCAATGAAATGAATTTTGCTAGGTCTCTCCAATTGGAATTCTGCTTCCAAACGACCTGAAAAATTGGATCTGGAACACAGCCATGGTTTGGTATTCGGGTTGGCTGTATTAAAAAAATCCTTAAGCATGTTTTTACATGGAAAAGTAGGATCCTATAAGAAAATAAAAGTAAAAGTAAGCTTTACATTTAAGGTATCTGCCTTTATGTTGAAAAAACAATTTTGGAAAACTTTTTACTCTGGTTTAAATTAAATTTATACTAAAAATAAGTTAATTTTAATGGTTGAATCTGTTACTCTAAAAAAAAAAAAAAAAAAAAAAAACTCGGATCACAAAAGTATTAAAACCTGCATTATAAGCTGAAATTACTGTATTCTGCCAAGTCAATCTAAAAAATAATTGTTTAAATTTTCTTAAAAGGTTGATAGGCATGTTCAGGTTAGGTTGTTTAATCTTGAGCATATTTGTAATCTTTATTTTTTATGCAACATAATCTTTAAAAATGAGCTTTGGTCTAAAAACTAAAATATATATATTTTAAATTTGACTATGTTATACATTGTTGGAAAGTTCTTGAATTTTTAATAAACTCCTCAATGCAACATCTCATTATTGGGCCACGGCTTGTTGTGCATATTTCAGCTTGTACATGACCAAGGGATCTGATGTTCTAGGCATATGGTCCAGGCTAGGTGGTCAACCTCACGCATAATCCCCAGTGTTTAGTTCTAAGTATGTTTGGTCTTCATTTTCTGACCCACTTGAGGAAAGGCTGAGTCCATATCACCCAACCCGGGACACGATCCCCAGACATGTGCCACTGGGCCCAATGTTTTTTTAAACAAAAGTTTTTTGTTTCTGTAAAAAAGTTTCACATTTTCTTTCTGGTTTTATTCAGCGCAAAGAGTACAAGACTGCAACTGAACATTTAAACAGTTGATTTTTTAAACGAATTTAACAATTTTAAACAATTAAAAGATAAAATGAAAGAAAAGTACAGCATTCAAAATCGCTAATGTTGAAAAGTAAACATTCCACGTTCCTAATAACGAATATATTGATGTTTTCCTTTTGTGATAAAATTGTTTGCTTTTATGGATCGACCGATGGCGAATTTCGGACGATGGGCCGATTGCTCAAAAGTTACATCGGTCGATGGGCCGATGTTTCCCGGTTTCCATAGGCCGATGCCGATGGAAAAACCAAAATACAAAATTCGGTAAATCCGTTTGTAATCCATAAAAAAAATTGGAAATATCGATATTTCCTATTTTTTTTATGGATTTTTTATATGGATCCCTACGATTCTTCCGATATCCATATTTTTTTAAAAACTATGTTTAGGGATCCAAAATCGCGGAAATCGGGGACACGAAAGTCGCGAGACTCCGGGAATCCGAAAGTAGCGAGACTCCGGAAATCGCGAAACTCCGGGAATCCGGAAGTCCCGAAACACCGGGGATCCGAAAATCGCGAAACTACGGCGATTCGAAAGTTGTGAAACTACGGCGATTCGAAAGTTGCTAAACTACGGCGATTCGAAAGTTGCTAAACCACGGCGATCCCTAAAGTCGCGAATCTACGGCGATCCGAAAGTCTCAAAACTATGGCGATCCCGAAAGTATCGAAACTACGGCGATCCTGAAAGCCTCGAAACTATTGCGATCCGAAAGCCTCGAAACTATTGCGATCCGAAAGTCTCGAAACTACGGCGATCCGAAAGTCTCGAAACTTACGGCGATCCAAAAGAGTTGAGGCAGTTTGGTCGGGAGGAAAATGTAGGTATAAAAAAACAAAAAAACATCGGCTGGCCGATGTTTTTTGAGGCCGATGGCAAAAATTTCGAACAATCGGCATCGGCCAGGCCGATGCATCGGTCTATCCCTATTTGCTTTGTTAAAGATATTTTTACAAAACCTTGCTTTGAAAAATAAGTTAATTTTCCAATGTTAAAATTGAAGTTTAAATTTTTTTCTTCTTTTAACTGGTGATCAATACTGTTATTCATACTGTAATGATATTCTACCATGCAGTGTAAATGTTAAGTTATAATCCATTTTTAATAACTTTGGGACTTATTTTCGAAATACTAATATCTTTTAATTAAAAAAATAACAAAACTGCTTATAGTTTCTAAAAGTGCAATAATTAAAATGCATGGTGATTTTAAAGTGTTCAAATAGTTTTAGTAGCTTGTTTCTTCTCTCGTTAAAAATCTAGCGCTTTGGGCCCCAGTTACCCGCTTAGACAGTAATCAAAAAGGTTAAATTCCAAAATATATTAAGTTATAAAATTATTCTTTGGAAACGTTAAAAATAAAAAATATTATGATTGCAATTTTTAACAAATAACCATAGTCAGAAAATGTTTGTATTTGAAATAACGGTGCAATCAGATCACATTATAATTTCTTTTAGAAAGCAACACCTCTAACATTTTTTATGTATAGGCAAGCAATAAAATATATTTTTTTACCTTATTACCTGCAGTTTAGAGGCCAATGTTCACCCACAATGATTGCACGGCCCTCTTTTAATATTATTACTCAACTCTTTGCGAAATAGTACAAAAATAAATGCTTAAATATTAAAACCTAACATCACTGTAGTATTATTACTCCTTGTAATGAGAAAAAAATTCATCCAAATAATAGAGCTAAAGCAGTGCGTTGAGTGAGCAGATCATCCTGGGAAAATTTGCTTAAGAATCAAAAAGTAATGAATGAATGTATGTATGTTAACAACAATATCTTGAATTGGTGAACCACAATTCCAAAGAAAGATTATTTCAGGGCCGGATTTAAAGATTTGCCGACTGTAGGCTATATATGATTGATTTGCCGCCCCTGTCAAAATGTTCCCCCTCTTGGGAGAAAGGAAGCTAGTTAGCAGCAAAATACAGTGGTATGTGCTGTTTAAAACATATACACATATTGAAATTCTTTATGTACCTTTACACACTAAATTGAAAGCGAAATAGGCGAATTTTTTAAAACTGTTCTATTTTTCGTTCAACATCGAAATCCGGAATCAAGAGGGTGCAATCACCCTCGCAGCGACCATGTTTGCTACGAATTGCATCAAGGTAAATTATTAGTCTTACTTCTTAAAAATATTCGTTTCTTTATAATAATTTTTTTTTGCGGAATGCCGCTTTAATTAACCACAAAATTTGACGCTCTAGGATACAGCCTACTTAGCCTATTTAGAAATCCGGGGCCCTGCTTTATTTAAAACATCTTGCACAAACAACAGGGAAAAGGAAAGCAGGTTTTGAACTTTATTGGGTTTGGGGGGTATGACCAGATTTACAAACAGTATTCTTATTGACGGTAAGGAACCAGGAACGAATTGGCCTGGAACCTTCACTGTGAGTGATGTATATACTTATAAGAATAAGAAAACTACATAGAATGTTACATCATTTTATCTAAAAGTAGCCAGTTTGTTTTAAGTCACCAATATTGTCATGCCTGGCACAAATGGAATTAACCAAAAAACAATTTAAATATCAGGTAGCAGTTGAAGGAAGCAGCGGCATAACAAACTTAAATTTTAATAATACAAGTTTTACTTTAAATTTCTATATATTGTTTATTATTTTAGATATTTTATTTTATAATTGAAAAAAAAAACACCACAATTATAATGCTGTTTATAATTTAAAAAAGCCTTAAAATTTATTAAAGTTGTTATTGGTGTTAAAGTGAAACTAAAATAATTGTTATACATCCTTATATTTGCATTTTGAAATGTTTTTGGCTAGATATTGTTTATTATTTTAGACATTTTATTTTATAATTAGAAAAAAACCACCACAATTATAATGCTGTTTATAATTTATAAAAGCCTTAAAACTTATTAAAGTTGTTATTGGAGTAAAAGTGAAACTAAAATAATTGTTATACATCACATCCTTATATTTGCATTTTGAAATGTTTTTGGCAAATACCTGGGATATTGCTCACTTTGTAAATGTCCAACCCACATCTACTTGTATGTAAATATTGTTTCCGAAGGGCGTGTTCAGTTTTAAGACTAAAGGCATTTTAATTTTGCTTCAGATGAAATCTTTGGTACACATAGCAGCTGAGGTGCCTTAAGGAATGAAAATATTATGATCCAATAAAAAAACATGCATGCGTGTTTGGGGTAGAAGCATGATTAAGCGTCACTCCAAGCAATCACATGACAGCACAGCAATGCTAAAGTATGCTTTCTGATAAATAATGATGTTGATTAATAAAATAACAGAATCGAGATAAAACCAATTATGGAGAATTGTGTGCCAAAAAAATGATTGAAATGCAAATCAAGCTTTCCTTTGCGGTAGGTAAAGCAAAACAATAAACAAGTTGAAATTTTTATGATTAAAGGAAAACTAAATCAAAAGTTTTTGTGAAACCATTAAGAATTCTTCCAATTAAAAAAGCCTATATTAACCTTTAATAAAGCACTTTCCACCTCGGAAGAAGCGAATATCGCTATATACCACCTGAAAAATATTTGTTCTTGTTCTTCGAGATTTCTTGGCAGTGTCGAAACCGGTGTTTGGAATTGAATACCATATTGGGCCATAACAATTCATAGTAGAATGTTTACAAAGTACTTATTTTAGTAATATTTTTTTTAAAGCATTTAGATTGGTGTTAAAAAGGAAACTGCTCAATAACAGATAACTAGAACGAACAAAACTATGTTCAAACTGACACTTACTTCCGAACTGCAACTGATGACTGCTACCAACTTTATGACACCCATTGCAAGAAATAGATTTTAACTATTGCGATCTGCCAACTAAATAATAACTAAATTATATGTTTTATATTACAACATACAACTAACTAAAAGAAACCGAACGGGCAGCCGCACACCGCACCTGCACGGTGAATGCTCCTTCGCATCTTCGGAAAACCAATGACGTCAGAAAGACATAGGCGAATTGCAAAAATTGTGGCGCCATCTATCTCATCGATACTTAAGCAGAGACCGATTCGAAAATGTTCGATTTAAATGAAATGTGTGTGCAAAGACCCTATGAAAAAGGTGAGGAAACAAATTTGAATATGCGAATGGCGCAGTGCAGTACTTGTAAAGAATGGTACCGCAAAAAATGTGCAAAGATCACAGAAGTTGCTTTTAGTAATGAGAACTACATTTACAATTGTATGAACTGTCGTTAATTCTAAGCTTTTTTTTTATGTCTAATTACATGACACATACTGCATTTTATATAATATATGTATTATATACCATTTTATATAATTAATCATGTATGTACATAAATAGTAACATTTTATATTTTTTTCACCAACTTCAAGCTTGATATATATCCAAATTATAAACTTAAATTTTAGCCTCATTGAAATTTTTTAGATTATTAAGTTTCATTTTAATTGTTACAAGGCCATCAATTTGATGTTATTTCTTCCTTTTTTAAAGAAATTTTCTTTGTATCTTCATATTGTGCATATAATTATATTATATTATTATTGCACTAACGAATCTACTGAAATATATGTATTTTTCATGATCAGTTAATATTTTTTCATAAAGATCATGAAAATATTTTCGTTGTAAAAAATATAAAATTTGTTTTAAATTAAAGTTTTGTGTACCTTTTTTACTTGAAAATTATCTGACTTTTCAATCATTTAATAATTTATTTAGCTGTAGAAAATAAAATGTATTACACTATGCGGGCACAATGCTACTCAAATTTAATGAATCTTTTATAACTTCATGTACAATTTCCATTTTCTTATTTTTAAAAAAGAAATTAAATAACTAAAATAAATTATTTTTTGTATATGCAAACTGTTTTATTCATTTTATTCCAAATAAATGGAAGAATTAAAAAAAAATATAGATTTCAAAGAGAAATTTGTAAAATGCTTCAAATTACTTTTAATGTACTTTTAAGTAAAATCCTTCATTACATTATATTTTGATATATATATTTTCTAAATATGTAATACAATAATTATTGATTGAAAACAAATTCCAGTATTTTATATAATTAGTTTAGATATATTTTACTTAAAAAATATTTGCACAGTTAAATTTTTCTTAAATTAACCAATACTGGAGAGTAGGTGTATATAAAGGGATATATATATTTCATTTAAATCGAACATTTTCAAATCAGTCTCTGCTTAAGTATCGATGGGATAGATGACGCCACAATTTTTGCGATTCGCCTATGTCTTTCTGACGTCATTGGTTTTCCGAAGATGCGAAGGAGCATTCACCCACATGCACAGTCCAAGTTACTTTGGTTTTAGGAATCGCATAGGAGCGCGAAAGATGGTGTTGCCATTCTAAAGTAGCAAACATATAACTTTTGTTTAACTTCGCAAAGAACAAGCATAGTGGCTGGAGGAGTAGTGTGCCATTCTCAATAGAAGAGTTGAACAAAACAGTTAGTACTGGATGAATTCCGCTTGATAGCGCTGCTGTCTTCTCCGCCGTTACCGTTGTTGACGTTCTGAAATCAAGTGTGTTTTACGAGATCTCTTAAATATTGTTATCTTCCAGTACAAACTAAATAATTTTTATATACGTCTTTTATTTAACAGTAAGCGATGAATTCTGACGCAAAATCCAATTTAAGAAAGTCGAATCGGGCTTGTTTTGTGCCACAAAAATGTATATGAAGATATGAGTATGTTTATATAGAACATGATTGCTGTTTAATATTTAAACAACGTTTTATGAAAATTAATTGCTTCTTCTATTTAAACGACATAAATGTATATAATTTTAAAGTTATTTCACATCAGCGTTTCACCTGTACGACGTCGTAAATTTAATTAAAATATGAAATAGCTTCGGTGAAGTTTTAAATATTAAATCATTAAGTTGTTTATTATTAAGCTTTAACTTTGAAATATACTAGTACCTGCTCCAAACCTGTTACTGTGTACACCATTATATTTAATATGTTTTAATATTTAATATTTCTACATTTAATATGTTCCTTTTACATTTGTAATTAATATGTTTTTATCATTTAATTTTTTACAAATTAAAAAAAAAAAAAATTCAATATTCTTAGGTGCTAATTGCTAAATTTTTTTAATAAAAAATTTCTATAATTAATTGGCTTTTTCTATTTATTGCACTTAATTTTTTATTTAAAAGAAGAAGCATTAATTATTCATTAAGGTAGGCGAATACCCAAAATTCCCCAAAATTTTTACTATTACTTTAATCTTTTCCAAATTTGGCATAGTGATTTCAAATATAATGAATATTGCCATTTAGGCATTTTTTAAAATTCAAATATAATTTATTTATTTTAAACGGTGTTTTTCAACTAAAAAAGAGGTTTACGCTAACAAGCCTACCACATTGAACATTGAATTTTCCTCCGATAAACATGAATTATGTGTTAAATTCTTCGTTTTGAACTGATGCATGCAATGACCCTCTAGAGTTACATACAAATCACAAGAATATGTTTTACGACAAATTTTATGAATTAATTTGAAACAAATACAATGTGGCTAATCTTACGGCAGTGCCGGAAATCTGCGCACGCGCAGATTTCGACTTGATAGCGAAAAGTTTTTGTGAGCAGCCAAGTGAAATATCGCCAAGTTCAGTTGGGGTTTGTAGTGAAGGGGGGGGGGGGGGGGGGGGGGTTAGGTTGTTATTGAATATCAAGCGTTTACCCTCGCCGGTCGCGTGCGTTCTTGGATTATAATAGAATTATTGGATTATAACACTGTCAAATTCTAAGCCTATTTTATTATGGGATCAATTGATGTAAGACTTTACATAAACAGACCCGCTTATAAACCTTCGTCAAGTAAGAGAGATACAACACACACATAAATGGATCCATCTAATTTTTAGAGACAGAGGCCAACTAGAGGATCCCCAGAATTGACTTGTCACAGGCATTGATTTGGTATGGTAACTTGGAGGACTAGTGACCACGACGGATTTAACGTACACCAGTCACCATTTAGCATGGCTTTGGAAATTATGGTTAACAGTTAAAAAAACAATTTCCTGATCCATAATACATTTTAAATTATACAGGGCGGTTATAAAATAATGATCGCTATAAAGATAGAGGTCTGTAGGCTTTAATGAATAACCCAAAACGACAATCTTTATTGAGATACTTTTCAAGAAGGGGGGAAAAGAATGGTAAATAATAAAAAAGAAACTCGTCTCTTGACCAGGGTTCTATATTACGAGGCGTAATTGGCTGTGCTGGCCGTTATTGGCCCTAATTGACTACGCCTCGTTATTTAGAATCCTAGTCAAGAGACGATTTTGTTTTTTTTATGATTATTCTTTTTTTTTATAATTATTTTTTATGATTCCATTCTTTTCCCCCCTTCTTGATTAGTAGGTATCTCAATGTTTAATGCATTAGGATTATTCATTCGAGCTACAGACCACTTCGAATAGCTAGCGTTATTTTGTAACGATCCTATATGTTTATTAAAAGACTTCCATACTGAGTTTTTTTTTAAATGGAAGAATTTTAGAATGGAATAATAAAAAAGAAACTCGTCTCTTGACCAGGGTTCTATATTACGAGGCGTAATTGGCTGTGCTGGCCGTTATTGGCCCTAATTGACTACGCCTCGTTATTTAGAATCCTGGTCAAGAGACGATTTTGTTTTTTTATGATTATTCTTTTTTTTATAATTATTTTTTATGATTCCATTCTTTTCCCCCCTTCTTGATTAGTAGGTATCTCAATGTTTAATGCATTAGGATTATTCATTCGAGCTACAGACCACTTCGAATAGCTAGCGTTATTTTGTAACGATCCTATATGTTTATTAAAAGACTTCCATACTGAGTTTTTTTTTTAAACCCGAAACTAAAACTAAATTATGCTTCTGATTTGCTTCCGTTTAGAAAGAATATATTTTAGGTTTGAATTATCGTAGCACTAGAGCTACACGAGGGCTATTGGCGATGGGCGTCGTATCTTAAAATCACGGGCAAGTGACGAGTCGACACCTGAATAGGCACCCAACGCAACCATTAAAGGCGACATCGTACTCAGCGTTAGGACTTTGAAGGATATTTAACGTGCACTCCCTTACACGGGGTATTATTCATCGGATATTTTTGGCTGCACGGGCCGCTTATAGGTCGGTAGTTATTTTTGCGATTACCTGCCCCAAACCTGGACCTGGAACCATGCTAGGCGAGTGCCTAACCGACTGGGCTCCCCAGTCCCGGAAGGATATAGATAAGCCTTGACTAAAAGTTCTGCAGATTATTAAATACATAAGACAATTGAATTCTGTTTGCTCCAGAAAACATTTGGGGCTATGAAAATAGTCCCAAACCCCAAAACCGATTTTTTCAAAAAATTTAGGTACTCGCCTACCTTAAATATTATTTTACTTAGAATTAATGACTTTATATTTTTAAGCATTTATAAGCTCCTCTTTTTAATTAAAGTGCTTATGTGTGCTCGTAGGGTAAAGTAAATAAAAACAGAAAATAACACCGGCAACGAGGATCGATTTCATCTGAAACAACATGTTAATTTTTATTCCAAAAACCTTATCAACTTTGGGCAATAAAAAGCCAACGTGACAAACTATCTTCCACTTTCAGTATCCGCCTGTGCATGCGCAGTGTTTTGCCGTAAGAGAGCTGGATTTGCGGCAGATGCTGAGCATGCGCAGATGGTGCCGTAAGGGCAACGAGTTTCCGGCAGTACGTATAAACAGTCACAAAGAAACGATTTTTTTTCGATTAACTCACACTTGGACATTTAAAAAATAAAACTACTATATTTACACCGGATGTTAGAGGCTTATGGCACAGATGTATATTGAAATAGCATCTGTAAAAAATTTCAGAAAAATTAATCTAAAACTTTTTATGCTAGAAGTGTTAGCGTAAACAATTTTTTTAGTTGAAAAACACCGTTTAAAATAAATCAATTACATTTAAATAAAAAAAATTGCCAAAAAAGCATTGTCCATTCACATTTATGCACAAACTGTTATGGAAAAATAATTTTATAATCATCATTTTTGTATTCTTAATTCGAAAATTCAATTTTTATTCACTGACATATAGTAACAAAGAAATAAATGAATAGCTGAATTATTTTAATACATGTTTTCCAAAATTTTGAGTCAGCAGATTTATTTCTGCCAAGTCGTTGGTTGGTTGATAGACAAATATTTTGTAGGTCAGAGACCCGCCTATAAACCTTCGTCAAGTAAGATAGACACAACACACACATACGCAACAGATGCTGCCATGTATCGCGCGCCACCTCCACAATTTAGACATGTCCCTGAAGGGGAAACCAAGTCCTCTGATAGTTTCGATATCGCAAGTTGAGTGGCGCTGCGTTCGCCTTCGCCGTTATCCCTCAGATTTTCGTCCGATAAATGAAGTAAATGCGCGTAAGGCATGTCGGAAAGGTCAATATATAGTCCATTTTATCAAACAAAATATAGTCCATTTTGATCATTTCCAAAAAAACGATAACTTGAAAATACAATTACTCCAGAAGCAAAGAGTCAATAACTTGGAGACACAGTTTTAAATACACATCAAATGTTGTAGTTTTAGACCCAGGTTACGAATAAATGACATCATGATTACTTTTTTTTTATTACAATCAATTTCATACAATCTATTTTGACAATTTCTAAACATTTTGAAGATTTTGTATCATACTGCCATCTTCTAAATCTATATCTAAAATGTGAAGCTTCGAACTTAAGTATAGTTAGAAAGCACACAGTTATGAAATGGAGATAAATAACTATAATAAAAAGTAAGTTAGGTGCCATGGATTTGTAACCTGGGTTTAAAACTAATTTACCTTTGAATATGGCCTTTTTTCGAAAATGGTCATCTTTTAGATTCTGTAACTACTAAAGTAAAGGGCCACCCATACTGTTTTATATGTTTCAACGTACTACCCTAGAATGTGCAACTACTCCAATAATTATTTTTGTGAGTCACTTATTGCTTAACCCTCTAATGCATGATTTTTTTGTTTCGTCCCAAAAAAATATATTTGTATCTCTAATGCTCATACATCACGGGAAAAATACGGAAAAAAAATTAAATGCATCGGAATTTAAATAATTTCATTTTTTAAATTTGTTACCAAACGGTAACACCATGCATTAAGCGCTGAATAGATGTTTAAGGAATCATAGGAGTCTTAAAAATGTGCAAAGAAGGAACTACAAAGTATAGTTTGATCTTTTATGTAATTTTTTAACTACTCAATATATAAGCATAATTTTTTTATATGTAATTCTACAATTTTTATTTAATATGAAACAAATTTTAAAATTTATGAAACTTTAGCCAAAACTAAAATAAATGATATTAAACATAAAGCTATTTGAACACATTGTGATTAGGCTTGCGAGGCAAATTGTGAGGTCAAAATTGAAGACATGACCAAGAAAATGACTTTATATTGTACAAATATGTACACACAAAGACTTATACCTTTTTCACCAGGTATTCAAATATAGCAGTTTGAATAAAAAAATAAAACAGTTTTAGGAAAAATATCATCAGTAATTTATATTGATAATATGTGCCCCAGTTTATAGATGTCGGCACTATATTATAAATTAGAAAGTATTTCAAAAAATTAAATACTGCTGAAAAAATGTATCAATTAGTACACAATTTCAAGTTCTTATATTGTTTTTGTGATTGTTAAATTTTTTTTTTAAAAAACAATATTTGGATTTGGGCATGTTATTGAGTATTTAGTGCATATTTAAATTTAAAATTGAATATTTTATTGTGAGTAGCGTTTGCTTCTAGAAACCGATTTCATGACCTTTTTTAAAATTGACAAATTGTAACATTAGGCGCAGCGTCTTTGAAGAAAACCTTCTGGTCCAGCCGGTATTGATTCAATAAAAGCGCATGCGCTACAATTCTGGAAACTGTTACGACAGGCACATGGGAGAAGCCTTTACGTAAAGCAAGACATCGGGAAGATGTAGTGGAGATTAGAAAAGTGAAAGAGTTTGACATTCTTCAAGCAATCCAGGAAATACTGTCCCTCTTCATGCATATATTTATTTAACGATTTTATGAAAGGTAAGAATTAAATGATTTTTTTTATAATAATTTATTGCTAAAAGGGGAAGTCTTTAAAATAAGCAATGAAAATAGCAGCTATTTTTGATAGAATGGATAATAATATAATAGTAATAGTATAATGATAGCAATAAATAATAATCCCTACTAATCGTATTTTTTTTGGTTGATATGTATTCTATGAACTCTTAGTAGATTGTCACTGGTTACACCCAGAGTAAAAGTATTAAATTAGCGTGCTCATTATAAATAAATCGTTAGTTACGAAACTTCACTGACGTACAATTGTGTGTATGCATATAGATTTAGATTCATACTTTAGGGAAAGGCATGAGAGGAGAATATGGAGAGTTTTTAACCTTTTCGGGTTCATGAACTGTCAGTTGACTAGACTGCCGTGGACAGGTAAACTGCAGTAACTTCCATAATGACTTGGACTATTGTTGCAAGCACTCAATTACCCTAACAGTTAAGAAAACATAGAGGGAAAAAAATTATTTCAGATCAAAAATGGTACAACTCATTGTTGCGATTGCTGCAGTTTACCTGCCCACGGCATCATATACTCTGAAATAGACTGATTGTTTCAGAGCAAAAATGGTCCAGTTCATTGTTGAGGTTACTGCAGTTTATCCGATATGGCAGTTGTATAGTTAAATATTGCACGCCTCTTTTACGCGAAAACTTCTTTTCTACAATATGTTTGGAATGATGTCAGTTATTGTATTAGAAGAAAAGATGTTGTATAATAAAGTGGCTATGGTTAGGCGTTACACAAAGATCATGTTCGCAGCTACCCTTAGCGGCAAATATCTGAGTTTGCATTTGAAGCTGGGAGAATGGTATAAGAAAGAGAAAATATGTCAATTCCTAATTTGTAGAATACATTAAATTCAGTACGAATATATAACTTTTTGATTCATTTTAGCACCTCTTATAATGTTTTTTAATGACGCTTTTGACTCGATGTTAAGCCGTTTTTAAAGATAGAAATGATGATTCGATCTTTGAATTTGAATGTGACAATTAATTTTTTTACTCGTACTGCTTATATGCTTATTATTCTTAATGAAAAACCTATTTTATTAATTGAACTATGAATACATTCTGGGTAAAGAAGAAATAAAAGTGGCTTTGCACTATATATTTAATGTGAAGTTTAAATATGGTTTTAAACAAATTTAACTTTTCTAAAAGAAAAAAACAATTTTATTTAGCTTGTATTTCCAAGTGTTTGATAATTATTCAGATATGTACATGAATGTATATCTAAAATTAATGCTGGAGTGTTTTTCTTGCTACTGCGATTTCATTGGTTACGTCAGTTTCACTCTCAAAATGAGCGATGAAGATGAAACGAAAATTTTCTTTCTAAGCAAGCTTTCTTTAACAAATGTTTTGAAAAACCAATAGCACAGCAAGAAGTTGTCATTTGAAACGTTTAAAGAGTAAATAATTCTTAGAACTCATTTTTGAATACCAAAACAAAAGTACAAGAGCTGTTTTTTTCAACCTCCGATAAGCTGTAACAAAAAGACGGGTCAAGATACAAAAAAGGCAACTTCTGTCTTTAGAAGTTTTGGGGAACCCTCAGAATTATTGCTTGATATGAAACGGCGCCCGGCGAGGGGTCGGCTCGTCACTTGACTGTGGTTCTAAATAATGACGCCCGTCGCCAATAGCTCTCGGGTAGATCTAGTGAGACGAATATTCAATTGGATTTTGGTTACATTTTCCGTAGCGGCATTAAAGCAGCGGGAATAACCGAGAATCGGTCCGAGGTCAGCTGAAGCTCAGCCCGACACCTATAGAATTATGTCTAATGCTATAAAAACTAGCCAACTCCTGTCCACAGATTAAATAAGATGAAATGGGGACAAAGCATGCTTGGGAACTAAACACAGAGGCCTTTGGTCAAGAGAGATGAAAAGGACACAACAGGTTTTGATCTTCTATAGCCTGTCGCGTAACTGTTTTTTTAGTCGATAGGAAATGAAAATCTACAGCACTATAAATTGTCAATACTATTTTTTAATTATTCTTAGTGATTAATAAGGAATAAAATGAGAAGTTCAATTAAAAAATATCATTCAAGCCTCTCAATGCTGTTTGTTGAGGCAGCTTCAATGTCTTGTTCCAATTCATTTAATATTATACAACAATTGCATTCGAAGTAGAAATTACATAAGACGCTAGTTTCCCAAGAAGTGCAAATTTCGCAATTACCAAGAGAAGGTGTCAGGTTAGTTTTATGAGTTGCAATAAGGAATTTTTTGCGACAAACCTTATTGGTTAATTAATTCATGTGATAAGTCGAAAGAAACACACATTCATAGAATTCCTCAAATTTTTTTCATTAAGTGTTTTTATCAACGAAGTCAACGAAGTTTTTATCAACAAGCATATGTTTTGCAATCTTAATTAGAACAAGATTTTTGTTGTCAGTTTTATCAAGGTCCCTTAATTTCCGATGACATCCACAGCCCGTTTGGTGAAATGGGATTCCAACAATACTGCATATAGAAGTGTCTCGGTTTGCTTGCGTTCATTTGATAAGTCGAAAGAAACACACATTCATAGAATTCCTCAAATTTTTTTCATTAAGTGTTTTTTCAACGACGTCAACGAAGTTTTTATCAACAAGCATATATTTTGCAATCTTAATTAGAACAAGATTTTTGTTGTCAGTTTTATCAAGGTCCCTTAATTTCCGATGACATCCACAGCCCGTTTGGTGAAATGGGATTCCAACAATACTGCATATATAGAAGTGTCTCGGTTTGCTTGCGTTCCTTTGATAGTGTGCATTTAATTAGGCCGCACGTTTACTATTAGCAGTTTTTAATTTGTGGGTAAGTGATGTCTGTTTTACTTTTTTAAAAGCTGATATTTTTAAAAGATTATCTCAGTGTATTTTTATGTTACATATTTTTAATATCAGACGTTTGAATCGGGGTTGCCCTTAGGGATGTACCTAAGGTGCCTCACATTACTATAAAAACACAAAAAATTATTATAAAACAGTTAATTTTTTTTTTCTGAATTAATGGGCTTCAAGCTAAAGTTGGCATAAGGTCTCGCGTCTATAGGCGGTCCTGCATAAAGTTTTATCAACCTGAAAAAAATGTTTAGCACGAAACTTTTTAAATGTCATTAACAACTGTATTTAAAAGACAGAACTTAATTTTTTCAAAGATATTTAAAATAAGTAACATGTTTTAAGCTATTTTTAATGTATTCGTAAGCATTGTTCCAAACTGAAGTAGTATATGTATTCATCGGTGGGGGGGGGGGGGGGGGTATAATAAATATAGAGCTACAAGGAATAATTAAGATAAGTGTCCTGGGTTTCCCTTGTTTTGAAAATTTAAGAATTTAATATTAGTGTGCGTTTCACATGTTAAAATGGACTTTTAATATTGTAGGCAATAATTTAATAAGGTTAACCACTCTAAACATATTTTTTCATATCTAAAGGAACTATTGCAAAAAATAATAAACGAAAAAATAGTTCTTGAACTTGTAGAACCATTTTTTAGGAATGGAAAAAGTCCAATTAAACTACGAATTAATTTTTAATGTATTGATTCTAATCATTATGAATTAAATGAATTTTTTATTCAATTTTAACATGAAAAATATGTAAATGCCGTTACTAGCAGTGGAAGTTTTATTTCTCTTCAGCGAAATATTTTTTTAAGTCGAACTTAATTTTTCCTAATAAAAACTTATAAATGGCCCGTAATTAAGTATTAGTAGTTAAAATAATAAAAACATAATTAAACTAAGGTAACATTAAATTTTGGTATAATTATTTTTTGATTCAAAAATGGTAACTTTGCTGCATTTTTAAAAATTTTTAATTGATAAAAAATATTAAAAAATAATATTCAATTAATCGCCAAGTATGAAGACGAAATACGAATTTTAATCTACTCATGATGTGAAAGCGCTTTTATAGTTAGAAGCCTCTTGCCCTAAATTCTTCTTGCGTTTGGCTGGTGTCCAACTCGGGTTTGTTCACTTGGAAAAGTCTCCTCTGGAGATGAATTTTGCGTTACTACATTTATTACTGCATCCGCGAAGAAGGCGAGCACGTGTCTTGGGCAAAAAGTCAATCTATGGTGTTTATTGATTTGTCGGTTTAAAAGTTATGCTGAGCTATTTTATTGAGAATAACGCCGAAATTTGGTTGTGGCTGGAGCAAATGATGCCAGAGATAATGGAAAGGATTGGGCGATAAAAAAGTAGGAAAGTTTTTTTTTTTAAATTCTAACTTTCCGAGGGATAAGTAACTTAAACTTGTTTTTAATGACTGATATTTAAATTTTAGTAATTATTTTCATATATAAAATTATAATTCTCCTATAAATGTTGTAAAATGTCTTAACAATACTTTGCACTTTAAACGTTAATAAAATTATGAAATTTGTATATTTAAAAAATTTCGTATGTTGTGGTCGAGGAAACTGAAAGTCCCTAGATGGGTGTATGTATACTGTATCTCTCAGAGGTCTTTAATTAACTTTTAATGGTTCATTGGTTAAAAATGCAGTACTTGCATGTTATTTACGCTAGGTTGGATTTTTGGAGACCAATGTAGTGTAATTTTTGTTTTACTGTGGCTAATTAGCTGTGAAACATCTGCTTAGTATCAATTGCAAAAGGGTCTGATCAAAAATGTGAGATTATAGAAACTCGAATACAAAGACTTTTTTATTAATGGTCATTGCACGATGTTTAAATGTCTGACAAAAAGGTAACACTTTGTAACTTTAGTGGAAGGGGGGGGGGGAGAGATCCTTTATCCTAATTAATTATTACATTTATTATTGTACTAGTTCAACTTCAATGTAGAATTTTTTAAAATTTGTCTCCATTGCCAATTGTTGCCAATTTTTAAGGGTTTTCTTTACACACTGTAAAAATATTGGTTAAGCGCTATACTCCGTAGACACTTTTGAAGCTGGTCGAATGTGTTGCAACCCTGTTTACGGAGTAACGATGAGTAACATTACACCGCAAAATTGGTTGCAGCTTTAAGCACTTTCCAAATTCCTTCTTTGGGATGATTTACCTAAATAAAAAGAGGTCGCTATCTGCAACCGAAAAGCTTAGCATGGAAGAACGTGCTAAGTGACAAAAAGATGAAAACGAGAAAATGAGCTTTAAAGTCTTTCTTTTGCATTTATATACTTTAAAAACGGCATAAAAAAGTAAAAAATGTACTTAACCTAAAGTTTATGAAAAAAAAAGGGATTCTTGCTATCTTTAAAGGAAGGAATGAATAACATGTTCATTGACATAAAAAATCTCAATTTTTCAATCATGCCACTTAGCATGTTCTTCTACTAAACCCTTCAATTGAGAAATTACATCATATTCACTAAGTGACAAGTCACTCACCCCAATTTATTAGCAAGCCAAATGAAATAATGGTGAATGATGACATTAAGTTAGCACACATCCGACAGTCATTCACACCATCATCTAAAAGAGTTCCGTGAACGATTTGTATTTGGTTTCAAAACTAGATCTCGGAACTACATCTTCTAGGATGTCTTGCATTTTCTTCTGAGACTTGACATCCATTTAAAAGGATGTTTGTTTTACGTTCTGTTACTTCGGAGTATATTTTAAACTTGAAGAATTGAAATGGTTCTATAGAAGAGGATCTGAATAATCAGTTTTCAGCCTTTGATGCAGGTATCAGTCGTTTATTTATGTAAAAAATGACATATAGCATGAGGGTCAAGCCCGATTTCGGAGGTCTTTTACAGTGAATTTTCCTGCAATAAATCTGAAAGGTATTTTGCAATTTAAAAACTGTTAAAATGCACTATTAATTACAAAAATTTGACAAAACTTGTTTGTACATTCATAGTAAAAAAATTGCGTAGTTTTAGGGCTTAAGACCTCCAAATCTCTTCAATTGATGTGCCTCTCAGCAAAGATTAAATGTTAATTTCGTAAAAAAATTCCTCGTAAAACATACTTTTAAATACGTTTGTTTGCATAATATGTTAAAACATAATTTGGATAAATGCTATATTTACAATGTAGGACGTAAGTGTAGTCAAATCCAAAGTTTCAAAAACTTTCATTAATAAATTTTTTTCAAATTTTTTGCGTCAAATGGTTCGTTTTCAGAGTATTCACCCAGATGCATGTTATTTCATCATTATGAATTTTTAGAAGGGTTGTTTCTGTTTAAAGATGACGTCTAATACTATTTTAAAAATACGGTTCCTTCTTTTTTGTCGAAATTGCAAATTAAATTAAATAACAATAAAAAATCGGCTGCAAAAAACGAAGTAATTTTCCTAATTATTGCCACTATGGAATTGATGAACTCAATTAAATAGCATAAATCCCCATTAAAATAAATAAATTTATTTTAATTACAATGTAAGTTGTTTGTTTACTAAGAAATATTTTTATACAAATACATTTGAAAACATATATTTTTATAATGGCGTTGTATAATTTACTTTACAATAAGTGATTCTGAAATTGTAAAATTTCTTCGTTTCAGATCTATTCCCATTGACTTTAAAAGCCTCAAAAAATGTTCGTCTTATTTGGCAGATCACTAGCCTTGGCACGGACTCTGGTGTACGACTTAATGTTCATGATTCTGGTAAGATTAGTTAAAGAATCAAAAGACTTTATGCAAAATCTGAGGTTGATATGTTTTATTGCAAAAAGCAATTGTTACTGTTGGTATAGAGTAAGTCTAAGTACACTGTAAAAAGCCTTTAGTTTTTACCGAAAAAAACTTTCAGAAAAATACCGTAAAATTCACAGAGATAATCTGTTTATTTTATACGATCAATTCGTAATTTTAAAGCAACAGCTGTTTTTTTTAAACATACAAATTGTAAAGAAAAATTAGGTCTTACCTTATCTCAGTGACAATAAGGGACTACAGTAACACCGAGGATTAATGAATAACAGAACCTGGATTCAAACCACGGACTTTTAGATCATCAGTCGTCCAAACGCTCTCCCTATACTCCGGCCCGCGTCCTTAACACTTGAAATGCTTGGTTGGTTGCAATCTAGTAGTCTAGGGGTTTAGGCAGTTAAAAACAAAAAAAGCTGTTTGCTAATTTTTACAGAACAAACTGTTAAAAGAAAAAAAAACAGTATTTTTTTTTGTACAAATCAACAGATTCTTTTTACAGTGTAAGTAAAAAATAAATTTGAAGTATGGAAAAGACTGATTATCGGGTAGGGAAGTTTTGAGGGATTGTCAGTCTCATAGACCTAATTATTGTAGAGAAATCATAATACCAGTCAGAAGTATTGCTTAAATCTTTAAGCATTTTTACACCAGATATAAAAATTTGCAGTGATAACAACAAAACAAATTGGAAGAGAAAATACAATGTTTATTTAGTTATTAACTGCATTAAAGTTTTAAGATAGTATGTCGCTATCCGTAGATAGACCATGTCTGTTTTTCATCTTAAAAATAATGCTTGAATAACCAGATGATATTTACCTTAAAATTTATTTTTTCGTTATTCTTTCATACCTGGAATTGACAGATATTGTGATTTTAAAAAACTTATGTTTATGAAACTGACAACACATTCCTCTTAACGCTGTTGAATTAACAGCTTAAAATGTCGATTCAGAAGAGTTTCTTCACCTTAATTAACCGTCATATTGTTTAGGGAGCTGTAACAAAACAAATATGAAGGAATAATTTAAATTTACATTTTGAGTAAAGTTATGCTTTCCTTCACTCTTAAAACAAAATAGTGAAATCCACTCCAGTTGGAGAAGTGCATTTTCGACACCCTAAAGGCATGCATATTAGGCTGGGCCGAAACAGGGGGTCAAAAACAAAATATTTTGTTTTCGCTTAGCGATAGTGCGGGAAAGTTGTATTTTTATTCCAAATTAAAGATCCTAAAATTTAAAAGTGATCAAAAAATAATTTCATGGGGCGCCAGCGACAAGAAAATTGGGGGTCATAAGCCTGGGGGTCAAAAATGCAATTCGTTATTTTCGCTTAGTGATAGAGCGGAAAAGTTATATTTTCTCTTCAAATAAAATTCCCTAAAATTTAGAAGTAATAAAACAATGCCTTCAAGGGGCGCTGGTCCCCATAAAATTGTTTTTTTCAACAAAAAAGGGCTTTTTTTAAAGAATTTTTCCTTTAAAAAAGGGCAATTTATAAAAATCAACGGAAAATAAATGAAAGTAAGAACAGATACTAAATTTGAAAACAAATCATCATTAGATTTAATAAAATAGAAATATTCTTGTATGTAATCAGTAAAGTATACATTTTTTAGGAAATCGTCACTATAAAAACTCAAAATGCAAATATGCACGATAAAAACATTTCGATTCATTTTACTCATATTTTTTCATATATTTTTTTTATTTTAAAATCTTTTATTTTCAAATGCAATAAAAAGAGGCATTTCTTTTTAGTAGATGAAACTATCCCTCGCATCCTAGCAACTATTGTTTCCGTGATAAGCTTTACTGTTTTCTCGACAGGATATGACATGAAAATTTGGGAAGTCTATGGGAGACCATCACTCATTATTGGTAGATGACTCTTCAATTAACTGCTTGAGTTTTTCGTCCTTAATTTCCAATTGACGCTCCAAACATGTGTGACTTTTGCCATGAAAACATCTCCACAGAATCTGTAGCTTAGAAGTTTAGCAAGGATAGCGAAAATTTTTATATGTAATTGTTGACTGAATATTTACTTTTCCTTACTTTTAAATATTCTTGGTATATAACTAATTATCAAATAAATTTTAATTCATAATATTCAAAATATTCTTTGGAGAGGCAAAATATCCATTAATCTGTATAACAGGATCAACTACTTTTTGGAGTTGTACTGGAAGGTAACGAGAAAGTCAGATCAGCTTAAATGACTGGATGACAGATGACTGGAACCGTCGTCACAAGACGGCTTTAATTTAATACGAGAGTATATTAGTTCAGGTACCTTTACTACATACGTCGACAATAACTTAAGAGATACCGTAGGATATTTTTGGCTGGTGTATAAAAAAAAGAATGAGGTTTGCTGCTGTAAGCGATCTTGAATGGGGCAGCTTGTCAGGGTTCCGCGCTGCTAAATCAAGGGTGCAAATAAAAACTTAACCTATAAAGTCCTTGTTGTAAGAGAAAATGACATTGTCGATTTAATGAGAAATAAACAAATTACTTATAGTGCTATAGATGATTTGCGCAGTGCGGTACAGGGACTTTTAGCGCCTACTATAGAAGAAATTCCTAATCATTTAAAGTCAAAAATTTTAATATGTATCGTTGTGCAAATACCGCTTGATACTACCAAACATATATCAAGAAGATACTTTTGGTCACTACTGAGATCTGAAAATGCTCGCAATCGACCCGGAAAACTTCCTTGAACCCGTTGAAAGTCAATAGCTGGTTGTTTTCACAGTTTTGTAAATAGCTATTCGGCCCTGATGTCTTTCCATCTATAAATTTATAGAGATGTCGCAAAGGTAGTTCATTTCCATGAAACAAATTAATAAGCCATTGTATAGGTTTTCTAGCTTCTTTTTCTAACAATGTGATAATACCATTCTTATTACCTGTATTGATAACAGTTCAATCACATATAATGGCTATGAGATTTGTAATATTTTTTTGTCTTAAAAAAAAGAATTCTTTTGGTGATGTTCAGAGAGCTCCTTGATTTCAAAGTCACTTAACTTAAATACTTTGATGCAGTATCTTAAATTAAATAGATGTTCTCCTTCTCTTCTGATACCGTTTAGCGGTATAATTTATGAGTGTAGATAGACCAGGAGCGATCCCGTTGCTGAGACAGGCTTGCGCTTGCAATTCCCCTCTCCGCCCCCACATGTTCCACACTCTACCTACTTTTTTTAAATACATATAACTATTAAAAAATGACCACTTGATAATATATATGTATATATTTTTAGAAGCTATCCAAAGGTGTTCGACATCTTATTTTGAACACTTTTCCGTTGAAAAACAAAAAAGCTGAAAAATACGACAAAATTCGAAAATTTGGTGCTGTGGCGCCCCATGAAAAAATTTTTTGATCGGAAAAATATTTTTAGGACTTGACCTAGATGGGAAAAGACAACTTTTTGTCACTATCGCTAACGATTTTACGAACTTTAATTTTTTCGGCCCACCCTAATGCATATTTCCTCAGACTGAGTTAAAGTCACTCGTTTGGAGTGATCCTGTCGGAGGTTTAACACACAAAGGATCCACTCCAAAAGGAGAAGTGCATTTTCCAGTCTGGAGGAGTGAAATCCACTCAGACTGAGGTAAATTGGGAGTGTTTGTTTTAAGAGTGTTTATTAGCTTTAATATTGAAAATTAAATCTCCTTGTGTGGATCTTTCTTTTATGTTTTTAAGTATATTTCATTTATTTGGGCTCTGATATTTTAACATGACTTGTAGTATTCAGAAAATATCTTAGACTGTGAGCATGATACTTGAGCGGATTCATGAAGTAAATAACGTAGATTTTTACACTCTTAAAACAAACACTCCCAATTTAACTCATTCTGAGTGGATTTCACTCCTCCAGACTGGAAAATGCACTTCTCCTTTTGGAGTGGATCCTTTGTGTGTTAAACCTCCGACAGGATCACTCCAAACGAGTGATTTTAACTCAGTCTGAGTAAATATGCATGCCTTTAGGGTGTCGAAAATGCACTTCTCCAACTGGAGTGGATTTCACTCTTTTGCTTTAAGAGTGTAGCGCAAATAGTTTATTGGTACAAATTTCCATGTTTCGGTGAGACTCAAAACGCTCACCTTCATCAGAATGACACACAACACAAATTAACAGCTGACGACGTGAAGTTGTGAAAAGGATATCTGGAAAAGGGGTGTAGATTGTAGAAGAAGGGGGAAGTGCGGAACTTTAGGAGAAATGAAACTTTATTCCGTTTGCTATGAGGCTTATCCAAATTGTCGAGAACTCTGGCATGTTGGATGATTGAACTAAGTTATTGTGGATTTTAAGAATATGATAAGCTTCAGGAAACTTGAGTTTGACGAAGCTTACCATTTTCTTAAAAACCATAATAATTAGTTCACCCAAGGTTTGGAAAAGCCTCATAGCAACGAATAAATTTTCGTTTCTCCCATGCACTACATCTCCTTCACAACTTTGCGTCGTCAACTTTTAGTTTGAATTGTGGCACGGCCAACTTTAATAACAAGGCCAGAGAAGCTCTCCCAAACATGAGGGTAGACGGAAATTTTGGACTTTCACTGTTCCCAGTGCCGAAGATCGAGAAACTAGTTTGGGCGCATTCGGAACCCTAAAAATGTTGTCAGCCGTGAACAAGCGGTTCCGAACAGGTTTCGAGACAGGTTCTCTTCATCTTCGGAACAACGCCACTCGGAACTATGACGTCAAAATTTCCGTCCTCGAGCTTATTTGGGAAAGCTTCTTCGGCCTTAGTAGTAGAGTAGGCCGTGGTTGTGTGGGTCATTCTGATGAAGGTGAGAGTTTTGAGTCTTACATGTCAATTTGCACCAATAAACTATTTGTGCCAATAGTCTACGTTGTTTATTCCTGAATACTTTCACGAGCTGTGGTGTTTCTTGCAGGGATTGATGATGTCCATTTCTGGTCCGACGTTGTTGGATCTAAAACAATCAAGTGGCACCAACTCTTACGGCATCTCTTTTATATTCACAGCCCGATCGATTGGCTATCTAATAGGATCAACAACAGGTAATAAAGTTTTTTTGAGGTTTCGTGCTGGTAAATTCTTAAAATAAATAAGAATATAGGTGCTAAATAAAATAGACGGATTTTTGAGAAACTTGTATAATTTTAGAGATTTGCTTATAATTGTTCAATTAATTTTTTAGATAATATTCAATTAATTTTTTAGGTTAATAAATCACCTATTGCTCAAGTGATTGTAATAATAAAATTTGAACCTTGTCATTTGAGTGTTAAGAATTCAAGACTTTTATTGAGTTCATAACTTATAAAAAATTAAATATTAAAAAAATGGTTGCCACTTACAAAAAAAACTTAGTGATTTAAAAAAAAAAATTAAATGAAAAGTGTAATTAAAATTTCTGTAAAAAAGTGTTCACTTTTTCGTAATTTGGCTTTTTTTGTCGAAGGGTTTAAATTATTTTCAAGAGTCTTCCGTTTCTATTCCTTATTATGCAACATTAAAAAAAACATTTTTGTGAAAGGAATTGATACAAACTTGAATTTAAATTCATACCAAGGAATCACATTTTAAGTATCTTTAATGCAAATACTTGTCTTTCAAATAATAGAAAAATATCCAATATTGATGTATAAAATAGTCGACGTTTAAAATCATAAAGTGTTCTTCATTGAAATGTATTATTTAACTTTAGGAGGGGTAGTTCTGGATTGCTTGAAAAATGAAGACGTTGCCTTAATAGTTAGCAGTTTATTTGTCGCGCTTGGAGCTTATGTAATTCCTTGGTGTCGGAGTCTTCCAGTTCTCCTCTGTACTTTTGCCATTACAGGATTCGCTATGGGATTCAGCAGTACAGGTGTGTAACCTACTATTTAAATATTTTTGTTATGTTACTCTCTAGTTACCACGCTTCCTGTGGCAACGTGAAAGATAGCCGTCTCACGGCATGATAATTTTTCTTGTCCTATTTTGACCCTGGAAGTTCCATTGGGTGACCTCAGGTGTCGACATTTACATTTGACCGCGGTCGGTCTACAGTAAACAGCTTTATATCCGTAAATTGTGCTGTGTTTTTCGAAAAAGGCTTTGGAAGAAAAAACAAATGAAAGAAATTTCTTTTAATTTCAAATGGCTTTTGTTTTTCATATAATGTACGATCTGCATACTGGCCACACGTGACGTCACTGTGTTGACGTCACGACGTTACCTGGGAATCAGGAGACACTTACTTGGATTTCTGGGGATAGCATCTCATATACACTGCTCAAAACAATTAGGGGAGCCCTTTTTTAATTCCAACTTTAACTTCACTCCCAACTTTTTAATTTTTGTCCTATAAATCTAAAATTTGTTAAATAGGTTCACTATGCATTCGAAATGAAATAGTAAAAAACAGGAGAAAAAAATGTTAAGTTTTTAATACTTAAATTTATAGGGGGGAAATGGAATAATAACTTTTTAATAAATTATAACAATAATTTTTTCAAAACTTTTTTTGTTAAAAATAGTTGAAATATATTTTTAAACATCTAAAAAATGCAAGCATGAAAAATCTAGGGTCAATTTATTTTCTAAAACTGTTTTAAAGTTAAATTTATTTTACTATATTTTTTATTAATATAAAAAAAAATATTAAATTCTTCAAAATACGTTATTCTTCCATCTAACGATGTACCTAACGATACATAAGTGGCGAATTTAATTTAGTCAGAAAAAAATCACAAGCTGATGATTCCCAAAGGAATTATTGGGAGCGAAAGGGTTTAAAACATGTGCTCCCCTAATTGTTTTGAGCAGTGTATATCTTGTTTTTCTAGACAGTAAAAGCATAAAATATCCTAATAGCATATAATATCAAATGATGTATCCACCCAATATCAATTTGTATCACTCGGACATTGTGATTTCGAGTTGACATCGACCGAGATCGTGAGTTATTCTGTGCTACTATTAGGGTACTCTTTTAATGTAGTTTAGCACTAATAATATGAAAATTATTGTTTTAAGTTTTTCTGTGCCTACTTTTCTTTAATAACTACGGCTTATAAAAAGACTATTTCTTATTTATCTGAGCAGAGGGTGTTCGCACTTGAGATATTTTTCGGTGTCTGTGTCTAAAACATGTTACGTTTTTCAGGTAGCAACACTAGTACACTACGTATTTGGGGTAAGAAAAGTGCCCCATTTCTTCAAGGTCTCCATTTTGCCTACGGACTTGGCGGTTTTTTGGGCCCGCTCTTGGCAGCTCCCTTTTTGTCGACGCACGCAACAGAACCAAGGCACCCCACTCTAGGTGCTTCTCAAAACACAAGCGAATCTGTGATGGACGTATTCGCCAACTACAGCGATAATCTTCCTGTAGCAGTTACTGATGGGATTCCTCAGATAACTTACGCTTATGCAATCATTGGTGCAGCTGCGACTGTAGTTAGTGGCTGCTTCGTTTTCGTAGTCGCCTTCGCATCGAAAGAAAAATTAAACAAAGATACTGAAGTTCAAGTTTTAGGTCAAGATCCTGGCATAGCCTTTACTGCCATTGTAATAGTGTTAGCGTGCTTACAAACCGGACTTGTTTCTGGGATAGAAATCAGCTTCACGCAAATGCTGACTTCGTACGTAGTTCAAAGCGACCACGCTCTGACAAAAGTTGCGGGCTCCTACATGACCTCTCTGTATTGGGGATGCTTTACTTTAATGCGTTTCATCTCCGTACTGTTGGCTTGTAAAGTGTCTGTCAAGAAGTTGCTAATATTTGATCTTGTATTGTCTTCTGCAGCAATTCTGCTGTTGCTTACTGTGGGTACCAGATTTGTTGATGGATTGTGGGTTGGAACGGCTCTTTTGGGAATCGGTGTGGCTTCTATATTTCCAGCCACTTTATCATGGGTCGAAAATTACATTAACATTAACAACAGAATAGCATCTGCTTTTACTATTGTTTCAAATGTTCTAGAAATGACTGTGCCACTATTAATTAGTATTTATTTGGATACGCATCCTAATGTTTTGTTTCATTTTATGATGACGGCTATAGTGATTGTTTGTTGTATTTTTATTACTTTGAACTTCATTGTCACTCGTAAAGGTACAAAGTATGCAACTCCGTTAGAATGTGAAAAGTTAAACAAGTCAGTAGTTGCTGTTTGATGCACCTTAAATCTAGAGAACATGATTCTTAGGCATTATTGTACAAAATGTATTATTTCTGTTTAATTTATATTACGCTGTGCGTACAATATATAAAGGTAAAATATCCTCATATGAGAGATAAAAAATTTCGGAGGAGTGTATTAATCAAATTTGAATGCAGAATTCAGTTAGGTACTGTTTGATTGTCATTTTACAATGTCATTTTAATGGAGTCATGTAAACACGCACACGCCACTATACATGAGCTCACTATACATGTAAGCACATTGCAAGAAAATGCAATATGTATATCCTTCCGAATGGATTTTTTTTGCAAATTAAGCAGGTTTTACAAATTATTTTGTATTATTATATTTTTTGTTCTTAAATTTTGCTTTATTGTAATTAGACAAAAGCTGGAAAATTAATTAAAAAAATAATTATCATATAATTTCAATATTAATGTGCTTCATTTTTTTGGAAAAATATGGTAAAAATAAATCTTGATTATCTTCTTGATGTAAATGTTTCTGTAAAATAGCTCATGCGAAATAGAAACTATTCATGCGAGTCTGAGATGACCCTAAAAAGGGATGAAAATGCAGTTTGAGGTTCCATTTGCGAAATTGTAATTAGTAGGTAATAAGTATTGACAGACCTGGTTTTAATTAATGCAGAAAATGTTAATGTTTCTAAGTGAACCAAAATTCACACTCGGTGATTTTTCAGTATTTTACAAATTTCACCAAGGTGCTCCAAATTGCATTTCAAATCCAGAAGAATGAATATCGGTAAATAGTTAAGCATATTATACTACATAGTTGAAAGTGTGTGTGTCTCTAAATCACGCATATTTCATAACATTCAGAAAACTAGTTTAGATCAAGATTGCTTTTGTGATATAATTTTATTTTAGTATGAAATATATGCTACCACAAATAAATATTTTTAATTAATTTTGTGTCTGTTGTTTTATTTATAGTACATTATTTAGAATCGTCGAAAATATCAATTACAAGACAGAATGTTTAGATTTCGTTGTTAATATAATCCGATTGAGTTGACATATACAGGGTGGTTATAAAATAACGCTCGCTATTCGGAGTGGTTTGTAGCTTGAATGAATAATCCAAAAACATCAAAAATTGAGACACTTATCAAGAAGGGGGAAAAAGAATGGAATCATAAAAACAAACTCGTCTCTTGACCAGGGTTCTAAATTACGAGGCGTAATTGGATGTGTTGCCCGTAATTAGCCATAATTGGCTACTCATCGTAATTAGAACCTTGGCCAAGAGACGAGTTTCTTTTTTATAATTCCATTCTTTTTCGTAAAAATGAAACTCGTCTCTTGACCAGGGCTCTAAATTACGAGGCGTAATTAGCTGTTTTGACAGTAATTGGACATAATTGACGACACCACGTAATTTAGATTCTGGTCAAGAGACCAGTTTGTTTTTATGATTATTCTTTTTTATGATTATTTTTTAGGCTTATGTCTTTTTTATGATACCATTCTTTCCCCCCCCCCTTCTTGATTAGTAAGTGTCTCAATTTTTGATGCATTTTGATTGTTCATTCAAGCTACAGACCACTCCGAATAGCGAGCGTTATTTTATAACCACCCTGTATTTAAATGCACAGTAAATCGAAAGAAAAAAACCCTACTATTTTTTTTAATGAAGTTCAGTAATTATCCTTCGATAGAATAGCAACAGAGTAACTTCTTCGTCTAGACCGGAGAACTGGGTTTAACCCTTTCCTTACTAAAAAGGCCCATGACGGCTGAACGACTAAGGATTTGATAATGTTTTTCCTATCAAATATTACGAGGAAGCAAAACTACTTCGCAAGGAAAGGGTTAAGGAATTTTGGCTCCAAGTTATATAAACCTTCAATGTGTGTTTTACATTAATAAAACAAAAGCTTTAGATAAAACCTATGCATTCGCGAGACCGGGCAGGCTGCGAACTAGGCCCGAGGTGCCTTGAATAAAGGGGTAAAAGTGGGCGCCGGCAAAGTTGTAAAATATCTTTGTTATAGGTCGGCTGGCCGGCCCACTGGCACAATGGTTAGTGTACTAGCCTTTGGAGCTGCTGGGCTCGTGTTCGAATCCCGGTAAAGGCATGGATGTTTGTATTTGTCAATAAATGTTGTTATTTGTCTATGTGTTTGTGGCGTCTTTCTTTGTGCGTCTCTTGTGACTGTCTCTTCTGGCGAGTGAAGTAATGGGCTGTATAGCCTACGCCCTTCCCTTCTAGTGGGCGCAATCACTGTCATTTGTCATTATAGGTCGGCTGAGACAGGGACATTGCTATAACAATGACCCATTGCTAAAACAATGATCAACTCCACTGGTCTGAAGAAAAGAACCTATCGTTATGTTTATTCGTTGCTCGCTTAAACAGTATCCGCGTGTTTTTAATCTCCATTTTAAGATGACGAAAGGAAGTATCGAATAAATTTATAAATCTTGACTAGAAGAGCATTTGCCCTAATTTCTTCAAGTTGTACTTAGTTTGTCTCAGCTCCAAGAAACAAATAACAATCAAACCCCGTTAACGCGAACACCACTTAATGTGAAATTTAGCTTACGATAAACTGAACTCCCCGGTCTATAAAGGTTCGAGCTAGTGCTAAATAAACTTTTAACGTCAAATAACTTTTGGAGAAATTACGCTTAACCCAAACAAAAATTTAGAATTTGACTATTTTCTTTTTTTATTCTTCTTCAAAGTTTCGAAGATCAATTCTAAATTGTTAGAAACGATGTCGATTTCTTGATTTTCTATTTAAATAATATACACGTAAATATGAAAACATTCATTTTTACCTTGTTTTACCCTTTTAATACTCAATAAACAGAATTGTTACAATGAATATTAAAGGAATCCCAAACTCCTTTCAGAAACACTTCATGGTTGCTTTCTGGTATCAAATCAAAGCAACTTCTATGGTATTAGAAACTGATTATGTCTAAATTTACTATCTGAAATAACATACTTAGGAACAAAAGTGATCCTAGTATGTGCCCACTATTCATAATTTTCGTATTTAAAATAAAGAAACAAGCATAATATTATTTAGAGACCATCATTATTGACTTCCTGTAATTCAAAACTTATATTCTAATGTCCATAAAAAAAACTCTAAACTGGACAGATTAAAAAAAGGCATAGTTTTCGGAAATATTTACATCGTTGATATTTAGCATAAAATTAGTGTCCGAAGATAATGAAGATTAAGTTACAATTAACTCTAGTTTGGGATGAAAGAGAACGCCACTATGCTGCAAATAGGAGAATTCATATTAGAAGAAAATATACGTATTAACTAAACTCGAAAAATTTAAATTAATTTACATTTTAAATGTTATATAAGGAGTTTTGTTTGGATTTTCATTGCATTTGGTATAAATATGATTTCAGTCAGGGCCGCTATTAGGTAAGGGGTGTACGAAACTGCCTAAGGTGCTTTTGTACATCGCGCTCCCCTGACAAAAAAGAAATTGTGGACTGCATGTATCGATATGGTGTACATAATTATTTTGTTTAAAATTTTTTTTGACCTTTTAATTCGATCTGCATTTTCTTTAAACTTAATCATTCGCCAAAAAAGTAGACAACAAACGCCCCTCTTCAGCTTTTGGCAATACGAAGTATTAAGAATACGATGTTTTCAGAAGAGAATATCTAGCCTTCGGACAACACAACAAGCGTCACTGTTTGAAAGAAAAATCATAATCTTTCTAAATATTTCCGAGTAAAAGGTATTACAATCTGTTAAACGTATCTTGATTACTTAAAGAAATAATACAAAAAAAGAAAATGACAAATAATAAGTTTTTCCGAGCATAGCATACTATAACAGCCTATTTTGAAAAGAATAGTAAAAAATGGAAAAATACCAATATGTGTTGCAAATTTATGCAATTTAAAATATTCTGTTGTTTTTAATAATAATACATGTTTAAGTAAATAATTAATGTATGTTATATTATTTTTTCAAATAACGTTCTTAAGAATAAGGGTGTGCTATAATTTATTATTTTTGTGTTTTATTACAGTGCTATAATTTATTATTTTTACACACTTTTAAGATAAATGAGTATTTGGAATGTAAAATAATTTTTTTAAGCAAATTTAAAAAGTGCAGTTATTAATACGGACATTTCACTCAATTAATATATTTATTCAAATCAGTTTCGAAAAATTAAAAGCGTTACACATAAGGATAATAAGAAATTTTATAAAAAATATATTTCTTTAAATCCATGTAATATGTTTTGCGTTTCTTTTTTACATAATATAAAGAAATGTATAGTTAATTGAATATAACTGTCTGAAAAAAAGTGACTTTATTTTTGCTCAATAGATGTCGCTACAAACAGTATATAATTCCTAAACATTGTGAAAATTTGCTATTCAGTTTAAATAACAAAATTTAATAATATTTTTTTTTGTAAATGTAGAATTTCAAGATCAACAAAAGAAATGTATGGACGTACAGATGCACAACGATGTGCAGAACAGTTAAAATACAAAATTGATGCTTTTTCTTTTAAGGGGACTCAGTACCACAAAAATAGCAAAATTTGCGATTTTTTTATTGGCTGAAATTAATTTCCGAAATCTCCTAAACCTGTTTGCAAAATTTACAAAGTATAAGAGCTTTTTTTTAAAAAAAGTTATTTTTGTATTTTAATGTGGGATGGAAGTACTGTGAAAACAGAGACGAAATCCCATTTTCTTTGACAGACTGCTGGCGCTTGTCGATGACCTCACAAAACATTTCATTTGAATGCTTTATTTTTATTTCAATAAACATTTTTAAGGAGGCTAGAAATAGACAGCTGGAAACGATTCAGTTACCCAACAAACGTGTTTATTGACGATTTCATTAGATTATTCATCTTTTTTGGGATTTCGAGATAGTTATTCGATGCTTTATCCACCTATTAATTTATTTCTATTTATACTAATTCATTCTTCATTTTATTGAAAATATTTAATGTCAATATGGGTAAGAATTCTAAATAAACTGTCCAATATTAAATGAAATTTAAATAAGCTTTTGTTATTTTAATAAAATTGTATGTTTTATTTTGAGCAATATAGTTTAATTTGTATTAATTTAATTTTTTAAATAGATGTATGAAAATTATATTTAACTTATATGGTTGTATATAATTTTATAGCTTGTATTTACGGAAATGGAAACTTTAAGTACATTTTTCTCATGGCTCAGTTTTCCTAGATGCTAAGTTTTTCAAAACGATAAAACTTTAAAATTATTTATTCAGTAATTTAAACTTTTGTGAGTTTTTTTTTAAAAAATACATATGTTTATTAAAAACTAGCTTTCCAATTATTTTTTGAACTATGGTTGTTATTTTTTTAAATGTTAAAGTGAGAACATCTTTATTTTTAAAAACTTTTCAGGGCTTTTTCAAACAATTATTTTATACGAAACAATTACATGTGGTGCATCAAATTTGGAAGCTAGTTTTGATGTATCATTGCTTAAAGTATCTTGGAAAAATGTTTAGTGATAAAATATTGATATCAGTGGCGGATCTAGAACTTCAACACGTGGCAGCCCACTCAGCCGAATGGGACTCAGCCGAAACCGCAAAAGGTGGCCAATTTGGTGAAAAAGTGGGGTTGTGCTTGGCGAAGAGATCCCCCTCTGCTGATAAGAGTTTGTGGTTGCTTTTTCTCCTGCCAAAGCGTTGGCGATAAGAATCCAACCGAATGGTGCATGCGAAGCCAAATACGAGGTTAAATTTGTACAATTGGTGAACGCTCCCTGCTCATGATGTAATTGCGAATACAATGCGATCTCCGTGCAGGCCAGGAGTCATAAAAAAGACCCCTCGTTCTAAGAACTCTGGCGGGTCACTCCTGTTTCAGGCGACAAATATAATCACACAACAGACAAGGATTTTGTTCGATGGATAGAACTTGTTTTCAATGTCTGTACCTATCTCGGTGAAATATATTTACAAAATAATGTTCAAATAGAGTTATGTTGAAGGATCAATATAAATATTTTATTTAGTAATTAGTATTTTACTTTAAGCAAAAAAAATGAATGCAAGTAGATAAATAGTTAATAATTTTATCACGATTAATATATATATATATATACAGGGTGTTTCATAATTGACCGGAATAGGAATTGATGCAATTCCGAAATATTGAGCCGGCCCCTCCGAAAAATAGTAAAAAGCCAATTGATCACGGGTTTTGGTCGTGGTTGCATACTTGAACTAGGGCAGCACGAGAATGTGTTGACGAAGGGATGCATTTGTTTTGAGTTCGGTTTGGTTGAATCGACATATTGCCTAGTAATTTTACAATTTGCAGATTCTGTTACATCACAGTTCCTAAAACAGCTAAAAATGATTAATAACTACGAAAATGGAATTTTTGTGTTTGGATTTCGATTTAAATAATTTGGTGTGTTTCAAATTCGAGCTGGATGTTTGAAAATTGGAAGGAGCTAAACGTTTTGCGATAGAAGTGTACAGTTTGTCGAAATGTGCATGTGTTGGGACCAATTAGTTCCATAGTAGGGTAGAGACTGAACCTACCAATCGCACCATCTACCAACACTGAGACAATTTAGGGTGTCATGTGGGGATCGATGGCCGAGGGGTTTGGATCGCAGGCCATATCGCTAGCAGTCCGCGCGCTGTAAAGGGTACTACCCAATTTTTTTTTCAAAATTAAATTAAAGGGTGATATAAAGTTTAGCTTTCACATTTAGAACAAAAGAGGCAATTTTACCCATCTACTTTACTTATTGCAAATGATATATAAAAGTACTAGCTTTATAAACCCGGCGTTGCACGGGTGTACCCTTAATAACGGATATTTTTTTTATGTAAACAATTATTTTATACCAATTGATCCCTTCCCCACTGGCCAGTACTCCATCGGTAAATTATAATCGCTATTCAAGTGACACCTACGACATAAAAAGAATATTTTAATAAAATTTGGTAGCTGTACCTTCAGTAATTTTGGCTAGGCGTTGAGTGAGTCAATCAGTGAGTTAGGACTTTGCCTTTTATGTATATAAATTGAATTTAAGAAAGAAAATCCATAAAAATTGCTTATTTATAACACTTAAAATTGAACTAAAAGCTGTGCTAAATGATTTTTGTCTAAGATATATAAATAAATCTTGTGTGGAAAATGGGCTCTAAGTAACAATTTTTTGTAAAAAAACGACTTTTCCACATTTTTTATCGAAAAAATAAGAACAAATGTCAAAAAAATATTTCTATTTCCACTTTTTGTCAAATACTAATTATACTTCTGATTGAAAATCAAAATGTCGTGCTTGTAAAATAAATAAACTACAGCTTGGCAACTTGGCTCAATATGACATGAACATTTGGCTTCAACAAAACAGAACCATGACGTCAGTGTAGCGAACAGTCACCAGATTCACCTGATTGGCTGATGGGAAAAGTGTCGCGAGGAGTCGGGGAATATTTAAATCGCCTTTCTGCTGAAAGCGTGTGCTTTTCATTAATCTCCAGCTTGCTGTGAAGATATGGTTTATTCTTTAGAGGAGAGGATTTTTTTGGTGTTGGAATTTCACCGCCTAGAACACAATGTTAATGCAACAAAACGGAGTTTCAAAAAGAAGTTTAATGTTACCAAAGGACCAAAATTCGACACAATAAGGATGCTGTTTGAAAAATTTCAACGAACTGGGAACGTGAATGATGAGAGAGCTGGATTTGTCGGGAGAAGATTTTCGCAAACAACCACTGCTAATGCTCAGCTGGTGGAAACAGTAATACGAAAGCAGCCTTGTATATCCGTCCGCCGTGTTGCAACTACGGTTCAAATCAAGCCAACGTCGACGTATCGTCTCATGCGGCAGGGCTTGCACATGTTTCCATACAGAATTCAAACTCGGCAACCTCTCACCGCTGCTTCAATTAATTCACGGGAGACATTCGCTAACGATATGGTGCAAATGATTGATGTTGGTGATATAAATGTAGACAACATTTGGTTTTCGGATGAAGCCTACTTTCAGCTGGATGGCTACGTTAATAAACAGAACTGGCGCATATGGGGAACAGAAAACCCCCATGTTGCAGTTCCATCATCTCTGCATCCACCAAAAGTAATGGTTTGGGCCGCCATTTCGTCCAAAGGACTCATTGGCCCCTTTTTCAGAACCGGAACTATTACTGCCCTCCGCTACCTAGAGATTCTTCGTGAATTTGTGGCGATTCAAAATGCCTTAGATGACGCTGAAAGCACTTCGTGGTTCATGCAAGACGGTGCCCGACCCCATCGCACGGCCGACGTGTTTAATTTCTTGAGCGAACATTTCAATAACCGTGTGATTGCATTGGACTATCCCACACATACAGGAAGTGGTATGGATTGGCCTCCTCTTTCACCAGACTTGACCCCCTGTGATTTCTTTCTGTGGGGATATTTAAAAGATCAAGTGTACCGTCGCAATCCCGAAACAATTGAGGAACTAAAGCAATACATCTCTGCTGCATGTGACGCCATCCCACCAGAAATTTTCAAACAGGCGGCCGGTAATTTTGCTATAAGACTGCGTCACGTTATTGCTGCTAATGGCGGATATGTAGAAAATATCGTAGTATGAGTAAACACATAATTTCACCCACCCTATATTTTCGTTTGTTTTCAACTTTATTTGCAAACACATGAACAAATTTTTGAAGGGTCGATTCTTTTTTAGGATCGACCCATAAAAAACAATAGCAGAACCACTACACATACATGCACCGTTAAGCCATACAAACCCTCCTTCTTTGTGCTGTTTACTATTTTTTTCCTTTTATTAATATAAATAAGCAGGTGCCCGGATGTTGTAATGGTTTGGATCGCAGACAATTACGCTAGCAGTCTGCGCGCTGTAACGGGTGCGATTCCCGCCTTCGCCCTGGGTGTACTTCCTTTCTCTGTCAGTAATAAGTCCTTCTGTGGTTGTCTTACTTGACGAAATCTTATAAGCGGGTGCCTCTGGAGCTGCTGGGTCCGGGTTCGAATCCCGTTCAGGCATGGATGTTTGTGTTTGTCGAGTATATGCGGAGTACGTGCTCGTAAAATCTGTTGGGTCCGAAAGTCCTGTGGGCGGTCATTGCGCAGTTCACCATGGGTACAGGTCAATGGAGAAAATTTCCCTACCCTTCAGGGACATGTCTAAATTGCGGAGGTGGAGACAGATGGCAACATCTGTCATAAGTGTTTGTGTGTGTCTTGTGCTGTCCTACTTGACGATGGTTTATAAGCGGGTCCTTGCGACCAAGCACACAAGCCTGAAAATATATGTCCACCAACCAACCAACCAATAAGCGGGTCTCTGATCATGCACACAAGCCGGAATATATATGTACATACCTACCCAGCATAAATATGAAAAATACAATAATTGTTATGTTTAAACTGATGGTCAACATCAAGTTTTTTTTAACAATAATGCAACAACCTATCAAAATGAACAGCATCCTAATTTTTTTTTTTTTGAAAACTAGTTGAACCTGTAATTTTTATCAGATGTAAATTCAAACAAACCAAACTAAAAGTACTACATTCTTGTGCAGCTCCAGTGCAAGATTTCATGCACGACCGAAAGGGCGGCCAATTAGTTAGCCGTTTTTCATTGGCGGGGGCCGGGTAAATATTTAGGAATTGCGTCCTATACTATTCCGGTCAATTATGGAACACCCTGTATATATACATATTGTTTCAAATTTAAGTTATGTTTCTTTACTTCCGTACCGTTAATTATCAGCATATCGTTAAACATGAACAGATAAAATATATATAGTTTTAGAAATTTTTATACACGTGACGAAAGACATAGTTATTACTTTAAAATATCTTATAACTTGTCAGCTGTTTACCCTGATAATTGATTTTTTTGTCATAACATACACTCTTAAAACAAACGAGCTATTTTAACTCGGTCTGAGTTAATTTTCACTCCTCCAGTGTCGAAAATGCACTTCCCCTATAGGAGTGGATACTTTATTTGTTAAACCTCCGACAGGATCACTCCAAACGAGTGATTTTAACTCAGTCTGAGTTAATATTCACTCCTTTCCAGTGTCGAAAATGCACTTCTCCTACAGGAGTGTATTTCACTCTTTTGTTTTTACGAGTGTAACTTTTGCTTTGCTCAAGCTTTTTAAGTCCTTAAATTCTTTATTAGCTGTAAAAGACAAACTTTCATATTATGTGATCAATTTGGGTAGCATAAAAGTTCGATGGTGGTTATTTTTTAATATTTAAACAATTCCGTCTGTAACAGATTTTGATATCATAATTTAAATAGTATTAAGTTCATATGTCAATATTTCATTTATTTGAAAGCGCCACGCCAGCGCGAAGAGCTGTGTTAAGGCATCATTTCACGGTAGATACCTCCGCATGTTCTGTTTCAGTTTAAAACATCTTATTAACGGCCCGTTTCAGACACACACACCATCTCGTCAATAAACGCCGTGTATGTGTGGCTGATGCACGTTAAATCTGTTGACTTTCAAAGTTCTGACACCATGCACGACGTCGCTAAAAGCTTGCGTGGAGTTCAAACTTTGTTCAGGTGAATTCCTCATCTGTTCCGTGTTTAAAACTTATGGAGTTTGTCGCCCATATCCCCTGTGTAGCTTTAGGACCATATGAATCCCATTATCTCTACGTTTGTAAATCGTTAAACATCAACATATTAAATATATATATATATAGTTTTAGAAGTTTTTATATACGTGACGAAAGACATAGTTATTACTTTAAAATATCTTATAACTTGTCAGCTGTTTACCCTGATAATTGATTTTTTTGTCATAACATACACTCTTAAAACAAACGAGCTATTTTAACTCGGTCTGAGTTAATTTTCACTCCTCCAGTGTCGAAAATGCACTTCCCCTATAGGAGTGGATACTTTATTTGTTAAACCTCCGACAGGATCACTCCAAACGAGTGATTTTAACTCAGTCTGAGTTAATATTCACTCCTTTCCAGTGTCGAAAATGCACTTCTCCTACAGGAGTGTATTTCACTCTTTTGTTTTTACGAGTGTAACTTTTGCTTTGCTCAAGCTTTTTAAGTCCTTAAATTCTTTATTAGCTGTAAAAGACAAACTTTCATATTATGTGATCAATTTGGGTAGCATAAAAGTTCGATGGTGGTTATTTTTTAATATTTAAACAATTCCGTCTGTAACAGATTTTGATATCATAATTTAAATAGTATTAAGTTCATATGTCAATATTTCATTTATTTGAAAGCGCCACGCCAGCGCGAAGAGCTGTGTTAAGGCATCATTTCACGGTAGATACCTCCGCATGTTCTGTTTCAGTTTAAAACATCTTATTAACGGCCCGTTTCAGACACACACACCATCTCGTCAATAAACGCCGTGTATGTGTGGCTGATGCACGTTAAATCTGTTGACTTTCAAAGTTCTGACACCATGCACGACGTCGCTAAAAGCTTGCGTGGAGTTCAAACTTTGTTCAGGTGAATTCCTCATCTGTTCCGTGTTTAAAACTTATGGAGTTTGTCGCCCATATCCCCTGTGTAGCTTTAGGACCATATGAATCCCATTATCTCTACGTTTGTAAATCGTTAAACATCAACATATTAAATATATATATATATAGTTTTAGAAGTTTTTATATACGTGACGAAAGACATAGTTATTACTTTAAAATATCTTATAACTTGTCAGCTGTTTACCCTGATAATTGATTTTTTTGTCATAACATACACTCTTAAAACAAACGAGCTATTTTAACTCGGTCTGAGTTAATTTTCACTCCTCCAGTGTCGAAAATGCACTTCCCCTATAGGAGTGGATACTTTATTTGTTAAACCTCCGACAGGATCACTCCAAACGAGTGATTTTAACTCAGTCTGAGTTAATATTCACTCCTTTCCAGTGTCGAAAATGCACTTCTCCTACAGGAGTGTATTTCACTCTTTTGTTTTTACGAGTGTAACTTTTGCTTTGCTCAAGCTTTTTAAGTCCTTAAATTCTTTATTAGCTGTAAAAGACAAACTTTCATATTATGTGATCAATTTGGGTAGCATAAAAGTTCGATGGTGGTTATTTTTTAATATTTAAACAATTCCGTCTGTAACAGATTTTGATATCATAATTTAAATAGTATTAAGTTCATATGTCAATATTTCATTTATTTGAAAGCGCCACGCCAGCGCGAAGAGCTGTGTTAAGGCATCATTTCACGGTAGATACCTCCGCATGTTCTGTTTCAGTTTAAAACATCTTATTAACGGCCCGTTTCAGACACACACACCATCTCGTCAATAAACGCCGTGTATGTGTGGCTGATGCACGTTAAATCTGTTGACTTTCAAAGTTCTGACACCATGCACGACGTCGCTAAAAGCTTGCGTGGAGTTCAAACTTTGTTCAGGTGAATTCCTCATCTGTTCCGTGTTTAAAACTTATGGAGTTTGTCGCCCATATCCCCTGTGTAGCTTTAGGACCATATGAATCCCATTATCTCTACGTTTGTAAATCGTTAAACATCAACATATTAAATATATATATATATAGTTTTAGAAGTTTTTATATACGTGACGAAAGACATAGTTATTACTTTAAAATATCTTATAACTTGTCAGCTGTTTACCCTGATAATTGATTTTTTTGTCATAACATACACTCTTAAAACAAACGAGCTATTTTAACTCGGTCTGAGTTAATTTTCACTCCTCCAGTGTCGAAAATGCACTTCCCCTATAGGAGTGGATACTTTATTTGTTAAACCTCCGACAGGATCACTCCAAACGAGTGATTTTAACTCAGTCTGAGTTAATATTCACTCCTTTCCAGTGTCGAAAATGCACTTCTCCTACAGGAGTGTATTTCACTCTTTTGTTTTTACGAGTGTAACTTTTGCTTTGCTCAAGCTTTTTAAGTCCTTAAATTCTTTATTAGCTGTAAAAGACAAACTTTCATATTATGTGATCAATTTGGGTAGCATAAAAGTTCGATGGTGGTTATTTTTTAATATTTAAACAATTCCGTCTGTAACAGATTTTGATATCATAATTTAAATAGTATTAAGTTCATATGTCAATATTTCATTTATTTGAAAGCGCCACGCCAGCGCGAAGAGCTGTGTTAAGGCATCATTTCACGGTAGATACCTCCGCATGTTCTGTTTCAGTTTAAAACATCTTATTAACGGCCCGTTTCAGACACACACACCATCTCGTCAATAAACGCCGTGTATGTGTGGCTGATGCACGTTAAATCTGTTGACTTTCAAAGTTCTGACACCATGCACGACGTCGCTAAAAGCTTGCGTGGAGTTCAAACTTTGTTCAGGTGAATTCCTCATCTGTTCCGTGTTTAAAACTTATGGAGTTTGTCGCCCATATCCCCTGTGTAGCTTTAGGACCATATGAATCCCATTATCTCTACGTTTGTAAATCGTTAAACATCAACATATTAAATATATATATATATAGTTTTAGAAGTTTTTATATACGTGACGAAAGACATAGTTATTACTTTAAAATATCTTATAACTTGTCAGCTGTTTACCCTGATAATTGATTTTTTTGTCATAACATACACTCTTAAAACAAACGAGCTATTTTAACTCGGTCTGAGTTAATTTTCACTCCTCCAGTGTCGAAAATGCACTTCCCCTATAGGAGTGGATACTTTATTTGTTAAACCTCCGACAGGATCACTCCAAACGAGTGATTTTAACTCAGTCTGAGTTAATATTCACTCCTTTCCAGTGTCGAAAATGCACTTCTCCTACAGGAGTGTATTTCACTCTTTTGTTTTTACGAGTGTAACTTTTGCTTTGCTCAAGCTTTTTAAGTCCTTAAATTCTTTATTAGCTGTAAAAGACAAACTTTCATATTATGTGATCAATTTGGGTAGCATAAAAGTTCGATGGTGGTTATTTTTTAATATTTAAACAATTCCGTCTGTAACAGATTTTGATATCATAATTTAAATAGTATTAAGTTCATATGTCAATATTTCATTTATTTGAAAGCGCCACGCCAGCGCGAAGAGCTGTGTTAAGGCATCATTTCACGGTAGATACCTCCGCATGTTCTGTTTCAGTTTAAAACATCTTATTAACGGCCCGTTTCAGACACACACACCATCTCGTCAATAAACGCCGTGTATGTGTGGCTGATGCACGTTAAATCTGTTGACTTTCAAAGTTCTGACACCATGCACGACGTCGCTAAAAGCTTGCGTGGAGTTCAAACTTTGTTCAGGTGAATTCCTCATCTGTTCCGTGTTTAAAACTTATGGAGTTTGTCGCCCATATCCCCTGTGTAGCTTTAGGACCATATGAATCCCATTATCTCTACGTTTGTAAATCGTTAAACATCAACATATTAAATATATATATATATAGTTTTGGAAGTTTTTATATACGTGACGAACGACAATTGGGTGTTTGCTGAATCAAAGTCGCACTATAACTACAAGAGGACTATTGGCATCGGGCCTCATATTTAATCAGTGTCAAGTGACGAGGCCGAAACCCGAACTTTCACTTAGGTAGCCGTATTGCGACTTCTTACGCGGCGTCAGAACTCAGGACTACGGTAGATTTAACGTGCACCAGTCCAATATACACGGCGTAATTTAATGAGATTTTTTTTGTAAAGCACGACCTGTTTATAGGATTTCTATGGCGGGGGCAGAAACCGGAACGTATTATCATTGCAATGGCAAGACATCTTAACTGACCGCGCAATCCCGGCTGCCTACAAAAATTTCACTAATATTAAATTTACTCGACCTTCTAATGCATTCTAGTTAACAAGCCGATGATATCAAAAGAAGATGCTTTTAAGGGGTGGAGGACTGGGGGTGCTAGGTGTAAAAACATTTTTAATCGCAAAAATATACATGTGTGCATTGAAGCACACTCATGTCTGCTTAATATAAGGCATATCATATATACAAATCTTACATCTAAATTCAAACAAATTTTTGAAATATTTACCAAAACGTCCAGGTATTTTAATGATATTTGACCAATACTCGGCTTTTATAATTGCCCCTTTCTGAATTACATGTTTTAAGAATTTATTGTGCACAAAAGGGGGCTGGGGAGCTAAGTCGGTTAAGCACTCGCTTAGCATGCGGAAGGTCCCAGGTTCGGGTCCGGGCATCGCCAAAGTAGCTACCGACCTATAAACGGCCCTTGCAGCCAAAAATGTCCGACGAATAATATCCCGTGAAAGGGAGTGCACGTTAAATATCCTTCAAAGTCCTAACGCTGCGTACGATGTCGCCCTTAATGGTTGCGTTGGGTGCCTATTCAGGTGTTGGCTCGCCACTTGACTGTGGTTATAAAATACGACGCCCGTCGCCAATAGCCCTCGTGTAGCTCTAGTGCGACGATAATTCAAACCTAACCTATTCTGCACAAAAACACCATTTCTATTATACGAAACCATTCCAAATGAATTGAAATTTTTTACTATATGCCAACCATATTGCTTGTTTTCAATGCCGTTACCTAGCTTATGAAAAAATTGAAGAATAATTTCTATATATACAGAGCTATATTAACATAAAGAATCAATATTAATATTTAATTTATTATTAGTATCTTACATTTGTATTAACTGAAAGTAAGTAGAGAAATAAATACTAATTTAGGCATGATTGATTGTACATTTCCTTCATAATTTTAATTACGTTTCTCTACTTCTACTTAGTTTATTAGTTAATTATTATTTTAAAACATTACGACTTCTCATCTGTTTTCACTGATAATTGTTTGCTCCGTGCGAATAATTTTGTCATTATCATAAATTTTGGTTATTTTACCTTATTAAAACTATGGTTTGGGGATAATTTTAGCCTTTTCAGTGCTCAAAATTCTTTATTTGTTGCAAATGATTAACACTGTCAAATTAAATGTTCATTTTAGGTCTAAATTAAAAAAAATTGACAATGAACAATTTAAGACCACATATATAAATAACATAGCTTGTATAAATGACAAAAATATATCTGATAATTTGAATTCTATAAATTCTAGATTCAAATGTTGCAAAAATTGATTTACTTCCAAAATATTTACGGTATTTTTTTTTGCTTGATTCTATCTTTATTTTCATCACTAGACTTCAAAAATGTATTTTTTGTGCACATGTATTTTTAATGACAGTCTCAGTTTCATAGAGTTTCTATTTTTTCCCTTGTTAGTTATTTGAATTATTTATTAGGCCCAGTGACTTAGTGGTAGTGCTTTTGCATTGCCCCGCCACAAATTAGGGGATCGAATCCCGGATTGGGCGAGATTGACCTATCCTTTCATCCCTTAAATGGGTTGATAACATGGGTACCAAGCATGTTTCGGAACTAAACACTGGAGGTTTCACGTGAGGCTGACCACCTAACCAGGTGGCACGACTTGGCCCACTTTAGCCCACTCCATGCGCCGAGGAGAGACTTCTATTAATTTTTTATAGATGATATGTACTCTTTAATTAATGTGTGTCATTCCCTGTCAAATCAACCAATTGTCTTAACCTTGACATTTCAAAAGTAGATATGGCTTGATATATCTAGGTAAAACTAGGTGGCAAAACGCAGTGTCTAATTTTCCACAAATTATTTTTAAGGTACTCGCATATTTCAAGTAAGACAACATCATTCATCTTTTATTCCTGGATTTCAATTTCGTTAATTGGTAGTGTTGCGTGGTAAGCGCCGCTCATTACATTAGTAGGATGCCACGTGAACACAATGCTCCAATCGAGACCATATTTTTATTCCTTTGGAACTGTTGCCACTCAAGACGTGAAACATGCTCCACTGACTGTCAAAAAGTCTGATATTGGCCTAATTCGACAACACTATGATGTCTTTAAACAGCTGTAGAAAACTGTTTACTGTTTTTTTTAACCGATGCCAAACGTACATTTTTTTTAGAAAAACACGTTTAAAATTACCAAAACAACCACTTTCAAATATCTATATTTGTTTCACTGATTGTAATTAACTATCAATATGCTATAATACCAGGATAGCTTTCAATAGATGATAAATAGCTATAGTTGCCCAACATCAAGAATATTTTAAAGTTATTTTAAAATGGATTAACGTCTATGTTACCAAATTGCAACAGTATGATGCACTAATAGGCTACACTTGAAGTTTATTAATACACATCGCTAAAAATAATGTAATTTACTATTTAAAACAGGGTTGAAAAAAAAACAGGTTAAAAAAAACGTTTTTGCATTTAGTTTTTTTTTATTTAAACCAGGTTTTTTCAAAAAAAATTTCCGGAATTTAACTAGTTTATGTATTTGCAGGACTCAAATGATGGTTTATATTAGTTTCAAACTTTATTTTATGGTTACTTCACTAACAAGATCCCCATATATTTTTTAAATTTGATATTTTATTTAAAAAAAACTAATTTTTGGGCATAATATACTCCAATTATTTCAATTTCCACATAGTCATTAATAACAGCCGTTAAAATTTGTAATGGATGTCAATTAAACCATTCATAGTATTATTACCTTAATTTAAACAACTAAAGTAATAATGAAGTAATAATTCCAAACTTTTTAGATACAATTTATTATGATCAAGGACCACTACAATTCAACATTTTAAACAAAAAATTGGCAGCTTTTTTGATTCCAGACTCATTATCAATTTAGACTGCACTATACCAAAAGAGGAAATATTGAGCTCAACGTTAGCTGTTGTTGCCTTAGCAGTCAGGATGAGACTAAAAACGTTTCTGTTAAACTTTTTTATATCAACTGTTTTGCCTACACTAATATATTGCCAACACTTCTTTTACATAATCACTCTCAAAAAGAAAATTTCTGAAAGTCAGTACAAGCTCTAGCAGAATATTTCATAACAAGAGTAGCACCGAAGAGTTGTTAAGGGAATCTGTGCTTTGCATATTCTAATGCTTCTGCTAAAACAATTTGGAAAAAAAAACATCTTTTTTTTTATTGGAAAAAAAAACCCATTTGGTTCAAACCTTGGTTTAAACCATGCCAACCCTGATTTAAAGTATGTTTAATTTGAGTATTTTTTTGTCAGAAAGTCACAAAAAAGGATAGAAATAATCATTTAATTATCGGTTTTTAGCTCTAGACAATAATATCAGCATCATTATACGCTATAGTATACTAGCCGGAGTAATAATCCAAATAAATTTAAGTACAACTTCGCTACGTTTTAATATTAACATATATAAACTACCTGCTGATTTCGCAACAATAAATATGGTATGCGCTTAAATCGTCTCGTAGTAGGATATTTGTTTCGGAAAAACGAAATGTTTCTATTCAATTAATAAATCTTATTTTGTTTTTAACATTTTCGAGTCCTCAACAAATAAAATATTGTCTTAAAATAATGAGAATAATAATTTCGAAGGTGATATTTAAATACTATTCGAAGAAGTTATGATATTTTTATTTTTCAGATACTAACAGCTTTCTAAATAGAGAATGTGCATCTTTCGGTTTATGTAAACAATTCATTATCTATTATTAAAAAGTCTTTTTTGTTTAAACGTTTGTTTTTGGAAAGGTTAATTTCCAAAAGTTTAGTATATCACCCCTTCATCATGAAACTCCATGCCTGCCTCTTATTGTTATGAAAAAACTAGGTTCAGTGTTCACATTCACATAAACCAATATCTAAATTAATCACGTAAGAAGTAAAACTAAATTATGCATTTAAATTATAGCTGCTCGGCTAATACAAAAACAAATTGTTGATAATTAGGTGACGAACTTAGCAAAATATAACGTATTGGCCTCTAATTCGACATTAATTAAACTAAAAATAAGAAGCATTTATTTGTACAGACATATATCGAGTTTTAGCAACCAGATTGCTTTACTTTGAACACTGGACACTAAAAGCCCCCCCGCAAAGCCAATCCATCATTGTGACAGCCGCTCTCTTTAGTAACATTCTCAGCAGCTATCTACGGAGGGACCGTACATATGTTGGTTTGTTATCTTAAACACAATTGCTATTTTAGAGCGATAAACCAGCCAAATTGTTAGCCATCTTGAAGTGCAGGATAACGAAAGAAAAATCTATGTTGAAAACATTATCGCCATAATGGTGAATATGTTGCCCTGAAATTTGGCGAGATTTTGCGGTTTAGGGCTTTCGGCTGAGTCTCATTCGGCTGAGTGGACTGTAACCCTTCAACAAGGGGGGGGCTAACGCCTGAGGACACAACTCCCGGAGGGGGGGGGGAGAGAGATAAAGAAATCATTTTACATTAAAATGTGAATCGATTAGTTAATGTCGCATATTTTAGCTAATTGTTTCTGAAAATTAATTAGTTATAATAATTAATATAGATTTTATTTAATTTAAATAATTTAATTCGATATTTAAATTTGATTAATTGATGTAATTTGATTAATTATATAAACTAGGAGTATTTGGTACTTTAGTATTTATAAGTTTAATTAATTTCAAATTAAATTTTTTAATTGACCTTTTATACCTATTAAAGTCATAACAAGTAACAGATGTAGGATCGTACTAACTAAAAAACTAATTTCTTCATGAAATCAATGGAACAGTATAGCTTTGTTACAAAATTTCATTATTTAATTGTAAAATTTACACTCATCATTTTCAATTTAAAAACATATATTTTTCTTTTAATTTATATTTATTTAAAGTATAAGATAACAAGCAAGTGCATATTTTAAAAATGTAGGTAACTCCCCACAAATGCATGCATTTAATTATATAAGTATTTTCAAAACAAAATAAATAAAAATTAGTAATTTCTTACCTTTTTTTAAACGGAAAAAAAAACTTGTTATCCTGAGAGATACATTAAATTATTATGTACAAGGCCTTGGAAAATTAAAAACATGCAAAAAGTGAAAAAAAAAGTAAATAAGAACAAAAAAATGTGGATAAAAATTTGGTTGCTTTTTAAAGCAATAAGTAAAAAAAATTAAAGCGCAAATAGGAAGGATTTTACTTGAGGTCAAGCAACCTTCACAGGTGGTCGCTGGCCTGGCTACTGAAAGATCGGGGAGGACAGGAGTAAAGCATTTGTACAACCTACAACCACTGTACAACAATAAGGCTAACCATCCAATCAGATCCCAATTTACAGAGCCCCTTTTTCTTGCGTCCGTGTGAACATCACTTTTTATTGTCTAATGCTTCCTAAATAGCCATCATGTCTAGACGCATTTTATGACCCAGTCTATCTGTGCCCTTCTCCAGCTACGTAACACATATGACCGAAAATACTAAGAATGCTACCTTCTAGATGGGGGGTGGGGGGGCAGAAAATAGGGGACCACTGATAACAGGAATACCAATACCCCTACAGAAGAGAAGGGGGGTAACGGGAATACCCCGTTTTGAGCCCAAAGGCGAAGCGAAGTGACCAGACGAGCTTTGCAATGTCTTTTCTGGTCTTCTGTCAAAGGAGGACTTTTGGGGGTTGAAGTGTGTTTTTTTTTTTTTGGGGGGGGGGGTATTTTTGAAGTACTACATTCTGTTGTAATTTGTTATTTTACTTAATTTTGGATTCCTAAACAAGTGGACCAGAGATAAACCAAGCCCAGAATCCATGTTCAATAGATCAGCTCAAGTTTTGAGTTAATTAATTAATAATCGATAGTTAACCATTACAAATAAATTTTAATTAAATTGTTAAGTATTACTTGCATGAGTTTTTAAATTAGAGAAAATGGCGTGCATGGGATACGTTTCAACTTGAGCATGAGACCAGCTCAGCCTAGAGCCTTTTGCGAATCGCTTTAATTGAAAACTCTAAAAAACGATAAATATGCCTTTAAAATAATTTAGTTTTCTGTGAATATTTGTTTAATATCTCATTTGTTAAAATATATTATTACTGAAATGGTAACAAGGGCTAAAATAATTTTTGTACTAATAAAGTTAAATTTTGCATGACTTTTTTTGTGAAATAAGGATACAATTAAATATATTTATTTATACTGTCATAAAGAGAGTAGATTAATGTTTAATTATATATCATAAAAATTCGTCGGAATGAGGAGGTCTTAACCCTAGAACTACAAAATGGGGTAGATAATTACCAGATAGGTTTTAAGCTGGTTTAATATGCTATATCGATTACTATTTAAATTCATTTTTTACAAACTAAAATTTAGCAAAATAATTGAAACCGGAGAATAACTGAAATAGAACAGAGTAATTGAAATTAGTAGTTGTATTCTAGTCGGTTTAAGTAAAATTTACGAAACTAGGAAAACAGCTTATAATCAGGTCTTTGCTTTGGCTCACTGTAGCAGAGAGCCCAGAATTTGGATCAGATGGAGCCCTCTAATTAACAGCAAAAAAAAATCGGACTAATATGTGGAGCAAACATTCAAAATCCAATACCTTCAACTTTGACTTAAGCCACTTTTATTTATATGCTTCGCGAAGCTAACTAAATCCTTTGTGATGATGTTTAAGTGCAAAAGTGGCTTAAGTCAAAGTTGGAGGTGGTGGTTTGGTAAGTTTGGTTATTATTATTTTTTTTTTGGTTTGAATTGTCTCACTAGAGCTACACGATGTAGATGGTGGGTTTTGAATGTTGACTCTTCAAATATAAACCTTAATTATCAATGCTTATTGTTCAAAAAAAAAAAAAAAACGTTCAATTTTTTTTAATACTTTCAACTAAATTTTTTCGGGGAAAAGACGTTTTTATCTAGTATAAGTTTGAGTATCATGGGGGGGGCTAAAGCCCCCTTAGCCCCCCCATAAATCCGCCACTGATTGATATTTAAAAAGTTAAAGCATGTTTAAAACTGTAATTTTTTAAGTTGTTATTGTTTTTTAATGCATAGTTTTTATGTGTCAGTTCACATAACAAATTAAGAAAACTTTAATCAAATATCTATAAATAAAGAAAAGTTGATGTGGTGCTGAGTCCGCTTAAGGGTTTCATTCGGTCTCAACCCCACGACTTAATGAATGAATTTAGAAATCACACGGTTCTGCTAAAGTATTGCTGTAAAGTTACATTTTTTTCATATTATAAGAAAATCGCTGTTAAAGCAAAGTAAAACACTTTTTAAAGAAATCATATCATTTGGTTCTTCATTTATTAATTTTCAAAAAGGAACATTAATTTTTAGTCCGTGTGCGGTATATCTGGAAATAGTGACAAAAATCTATTTTGATGAAACGGATTCTGAGCTGTAAATCTAATTCACCCAAACACCAAAGCTAAAACCTGTAAAAAAAAGGAGAGAAAAGTGTATACTTTTCTCTCCTTTTTTTTACAGGTTTTAGCTTTGGTGTTTGGGTGAATTAGATTTACAGCTCAGAATCTGTTTCATCAAAATAGATTTTTGTCACTATTTCCACAGACTCAGTTAAAGAATAGTTTTGCACAAATCCAACATGACGAATGTAAATTATTCGCACTCAATAGAAACAACTGAAGCGATTAAATTTTTTTAGACACTGGCAGGCAGGGCAGGGGGCATGTCACCTGTAAATTTTTTCGCCCCTCTCCCTAAATTGAAAAAAAAGTATGTTAGCAATTAAAGAAAGCAACAATCCATTTTTATGATAATTGGTATATCCATTTTTATGATAAATATTGGTTATAACATCGTTATTTTTAAATTAAAACGGACAAGACTTTAAGATCATTTGACAAACGATGAGAAAACTATGTCATAAAAATGTCAATGCAAAATGTTGATTTAAAAAGAAGTTATTATAGAAGCAATAATAATTGCTCTTTTTCTTTGTTCATGTGTACAATATTTTTCAAATTGTGTTAACATGATTTTATTTCAATCTAATTTGGTAAGCTCATACATAAGAGGCTTTCTCATATCTATAAATTTGTATTAAATGTAGAAATTTCAGTTAGTCATATTTCACTATTTAAAATTTCTTCACTGAGGATTAAAAAAGAGGGGCCAATATACAAATGTAGGAAAGATCGAAATATGCTTGAGGTACATTAAATGTGGATGACTCACTTTGTGGTTGACCCCTTTGGTTTCCCTCTATTTTGAGAGGAAACTATTTGATACGTAAATGTATCTCTAAAATAAATGTAAATCTGTTACCACACACGCAACTCAATACTCCATCAACAACTAGGTGGCGCTGATTTACTGCCCATGTTCCTATCACTATTCAAGATTACAACGTTAATGGTAGTATATAAGCCGAGATTACTCATCTCAACCTTGACGATCCTTTTGGTAGATTGTGGGTTGTCGAGGCCGCTACAAATGCATTTTCTGCAAATTTATATGTATATCAAACAGCTACTTATAAGCGAGTTGGCCAAATTTCGTTAAATTAAAACCATGTAAAAAAATTGAAAAATTTGTATGCATGCGTAGAAAAAGATAAATTACTATTAATGCTTATAACTTCTTTTTTAATCGATATTTTACCATGATATTTTATAACGTGATATATTACATTTAGTTTACCAAATGATCATATACTTTTTTTCATTTTAATGAAAAAACATTATAAACTTATTTTATATATTTAAAAAATTTTCTTGGAAGTTGTCAACTGTTGGTCAGTAGGCATAGATGTTTTTCTTTGCTATCACAATTCTTTTTGCAAGCAACATTAAAGTATTTTTGTCACACTGGGGGCTGTTTGATGATGGTCGGTTTATGGTAATTATAGCTTTATTTTTTTTGACGGCAAAGCTGTTAGTGTGTTAGAAGTGGTTCGGTAATGTGAGATTTTGAACTATGAGATCGATTGCAAATATGTTTTAAAAAAAACCGTAATACTTTTCCTGGCCCGTTCTTTCATTCACTAAATATTAGTTTTCCTAACGAACTTAAAATATGTTTATTAAAAACTACTTTTTAAAATCACAAATCTAATAAATTTTTCACAATGGGCTCATTTTCCTAAACTCTTTGAAAGTTTTCTTTGAAGGAAAAATTTCTAAATAATTTAAATTAATAACGTCTTTTTTAATCATCTATCTAAAAATAATGCACTAAAAACGTAGGGTCAAGTGGGGTAAGTGTGATATGGTTTCTGCATTTTTCATTAAGAAAATTCGTTCTCTGCTTCAAGTGAATTCCAAATCCTAAAATTGGTAAGGAATTATTATAAGAAACATACATATGTAGAAAAAAAAATTATATGTTTGAATTCCAATTTTAAGTGTACAAAATTTGCATTTCAAAATCCATTGCTGTTTTATCACACTTACCCCACATAGAAAGACCCACATCAAAAGAAGACAGTTGCACTTAAATTCAAAATCTCAAAACTTTCTTTAAACAAAAAATAAGGTCAATATTTCTTTTTAGTTTAATTATAAGTGGTCTAATGTTATATATTGCAAACTTTCAGATTTTTAGAATGATTCCCAAAGTTACAAGAGCTGTTTATCACACTTACCCCACTTGACCCTATAAAAATAAAATTGTTCAAATGCTAAATAAAACTTTTTGTTATAGAAACACAACAAAAAACAACTCAATGTTAATTTTTTTTCTTTAAAGTTTTACTACATACGATTCAAGCGGAATCAAATTTTGGAACATGTCGACATTGGAATCCACATTTTATATATGGTTTTCGATTTTGAATCTTTAGTTTGAAAATAAAGATATAATGGTAACTCTGGAGTAAGTTGGAATAAGAGAATAATTTAAGAAAAAATAAGAAATATACTGAATATAATGCACCACACAGTAAAAGCTTATTTTAAATAGCACATGTATTTGCAACAAAACAGTAACAAATACACTAATTCCTTGTTACCTCTTTGACCTTTGAGCTTGAGGATCGATACCTACATAGAATCAAGGCTACACAGAGAAATGTTAGTGAAATTCGTTCATTGAATAATACATTAAACACGACGAAACCTACTGGATTGACTTTTTTATTGTAAAAGTAGATTTCAGACTCTAAATACATTTTAAGTATACTTAGATATGGTAAGTATAATGAAGTCAAAAATTTACTTTGTGAAAAAAATTAACGATTTAAAATCAGGAACACGACTGCCGATTTTAAACCATTCATTTCTCGATTTTTTTTGTTAGTGGTTGATGGTTATAGTATCTGTGTAGCAAGGTATTGCCAAATTATAGTTTACATACATTAAATTATGCGAATAGTTAAGTATTTGGATTATCAGACACATTTATAGTTAAGTATATTTTAGTTAAATATATTAATGTATAAATATTGTTACTGCTAAAAATTTGCAAAATTTAATACATTTTATTTTGCAAACATATATTATCTTTTTAAATAAGTACTTTAATGGTGTTCTTTGGTATGTAATCAAATGTAAGTATAATAGACTGTAACTTTATAAATCGTAAAGAAATACCACAGTTATGATTGACCAAAGGTGGGTTGGTAGATGAAGGTGTTGTTCCTTTGACCACTTCGCACATTTTAATTTTTGTTAAACTTGAATACTAAAGCTAACTTCAATTTTATTCCGATATGTATCGTATTTTTCATCATATATAATTTTTTTCAAGTTTTCAGTTTTAATACATAACACAAAATTTTTTATCAGACAAAAACTTATGGAAAAAAATACATTTTTAGAATGGAAATGAATTGTTATAATTCACACGAATCCTCTTTGCCTTGAATAATGCACATTAGGATACGGAAGCCCTCCAGTAAAATAACTATATACTAAAATAGACCAATTTTTTAAAATATTGCTACAGGGCCCCACAGCCTAGGTTGTCAAAGGAATAATATGGCCAGTGGTACAACACCTTCCCCTATGGTTTATATATATTATACAGTCAAGTTTGAGCAGAGTAAACTTTGACGCAGTAGTAAACGCTTTAACCCACCCATTCATATTAATACATTTCGGTTGTTAATATCTATCATAAAGTTTATTGTGTTTTTATGCACATGTGTATAAAATTACTATATGAATACATAAATATACATTTATATTCAATAGGCCGTTAGGACCTGGTATACGACGACTGATGTAAATAACGAAAACTTACACTTACCCTACAAAATTAAAAATCAAGCAGTAAAATATCGGTCTAATTAACAAATAAATATTAACTATTAAATGTGCTTATTGTTTCAATTTAATAAATTTTTTGATTAATAGCATTCTTAAATCAACGAAAGTTTTTAAGAAAATGTTTAAAACCAACAGAATGTTTTAAATCAATAATCAACTGTGACGTGGTAGTCTCGGAAATCAATAAATAATAAAGAATAACCCAAAGGTTTACTTTAAATATAAATAAAAAAAACAGTAGGAAAATGCATTAACAGGTTAGAAGTATTAAGTTTTATAAACGCTACTAAAAATAGAATATTTAATTCAATAGGAGTTATTTGTATTATTAAATGTTCGTATATTACAACATACTGTAAAAATATGCAAAAGTTACAGTATTTTTTGTAAAAAAAACTTTATCCCAGACTTGTACTGCAAAGTAATGCACGATTTTAAATTAGTAACAGAGTTGCCAGAATATGACCGTAGAGATAATGCAAGGACTTTGGACCCATATAAAACATATTTAACGTGCACCAGTTCTACATACATCGAGGGGCATTTTTTCTGCTCACTACAATCCGTTTGGGGAGAGAGTATTTTATCACTATTCGATACTTTATAAACAACAAAAATTAATCGAAACATATGTAATCTTATTATACTAATTTAAATGAGTTTAGATTTTGACTTTATTTATCTCTTAACCCGGCAGCACTCGCGCTGGGGTCTAATGGACCCCAGATAGATTAAATACACTCTAGATTTGAAACTCTGATTGGATTACCATTATAAAATTTTCAAAATTGAAATTGATAGACACTAACTCCCCCAATTGTGTCCAAGGGAACCAATGTAATAGTTTACGGCTGCCTTTTCCTAGCCTCCTTTCGGAGCTTTAGCACAGTCAATTACACCTCGTAATTTAGAACCATGGTCAAGTGACGAAAAGAAACTATTTTTGACGACAATGCATCGTTGCTATAGGATTTGGTATAATACAATTGTAATTAAAAGGGGGGTTGCAGTTTTAGTTGAACTTTTCTCTTGGTTTAATTTAATGAATTAAAAAAAATTAACAAAAAATTAATATGAGATGAACAAAAATGAAACAAACAAATTAGAATTCTGTAATGCATATATCTACTCATGGTAACAAATGTACTGTGTGCTGCCACAGTTCAATTTTAATAAATTCTAATTTCTTTAACACTTCGCTTGCGGATCATGCTCCAGCGCGTGACGTGTTTCCGATTCACCGATAACAGCTCATTTTGGTAAAATTCATAGTATACCATTTCGCCAAACGTTCTTAAGAGTTCAAGTTTGAAAACTTGATAAACATGGTGGTCTATTGATTAACAAACTACACGATCTAGATGGAAGTTTTCAATCGATATCGTCGCAGCCAACTTGTTAAATGAAATTCCTAATGTACAGCTGTGGAAATAAAAAAGTACCCACTAGTGATTATTTTGGCTGTTAGTCATCCTATAGAATCGGACCTTTTTGACATTGTGAACAATTAGCATTCTGAGTTTATTGCATGACACAAAATTTGCATAAGGGGCCATCTTCATATTAATAATGTTACTAACTTTAAAATTTCCAATAGCAATACCCCTTTTTGAATCCATATTTCAAATCTCTGACCTATGTTAATACGAAATGCCAAATTTTGTTTGTTTTTAAGCATTATTAGAGGAGTTAGAGACGTGCAAAGTTTAGGTCCCATAATGTTAAATGAATTGCACATAAAAAACTATCCCGATCTATAAATAATTAAGATAATGAAACGAATTTTTTACTGAAAAGAAATTATAATAACTCAAACAAAATGCATTCAATATTGGATTATTTAAAACAATTTTTTTATTTTTAAATAATTATTATATTATTTTTTTTAAAAATTATGAATAGAAACCCCTTAATATTTTTAAAGAAATAAATTTAAGACAAGAAGTTTAAGCGAAATCCCAATTTTTAAAAAAATGTCTTCATAATTTGCTGAGTAAATCACAAAATATCTTTTAATTACCCTTCAGGGTACTGTGTATAAGATTGCGCGTGTAATTGATAAATAAAGACGGCTTTGCGTGCATGCTTGCTTGTCATTTTAGAGATGGTCCCCAAGAGGTCCACAAGTGATTCGATTGAATAACTCGTCAAATATTCATTCAAATGTAACAAAAACTTAGATTTAAGGGTTTTCAAGAGTGCTTAACATTTCTAAGTTATTAAAATTGGGCGTTGCTATTGGAAATTTCAAAGATCGTAATATTTTTTATATGAAGACGGCCCCTTATGCAAATTTTGTATCGTGCAATTAACTCAGAATGTTAATTGTACACAATCTCAAAAAGGTTCGATTCTATAGGGGGACTTACGGATGAAATATCCTCAAGTGGGTACTTTTTTATTTCCACAGCTGTACCAAGTTAAAAAGGAAAAAAAAAATTAGCGTCTTTTAGTTCTATCTCAAGAATTAGGTAGCGCTAAGATCGAAAAATTTAATTATCCATTAAAATCTGACGTATTATAGTACATTTCGAAGAAACAGAGCTGCAATCGGAAAGTTTAATTATGCCCATCACAAATCAATCGTTAATCGTGTATTAGTTCCGTTTGACACTTTGGAGGCGCTAGGCATCAGATTGAGTTCCCGATCTAGAAGACTCTTAGTCCATGCTAAGTTAGCGCGAGTTCTGCCGGGTTAATACTAGTTGTAGTTGTACAATGATAAATTCTCAATGGTTTGGAATCTATCCCGAAATGACGGCAAATTTGACAATTTTGAAGTTGACAAGTTGAATTAATATTATCGGTATCATCTCAATGCAAAATGGGAGTATAGCTTAGTGGGTAGCGTCTCGGTCTCGGAATCGGAAGATCCAGCGATCGAGCCCCGATACCACTGAAGACCCACCGAGTACATGCGGTGTACGTGCTCGTTAAATCTGTGAGTCCGAAAGTCCTGTGGTTGGTAATGGCGCAGTTTTCCACGGGTACAGGTCCCTGGAGACTATTTCCCTCCCCCTCAGGGTCACGTCTAAATTGCGGAGGTGGTGATTGATGGCAGCATTTGTCAATTATGTGTGTGTTTTGTCTGTCTTACTTGACGAAGGTTTATAAGCGGGTCTCTGACCAAGCACACAAACCTGAAAATACTTGGTTATGTTTCTTGGGGAGGGGATAGTCTCCAGGGACTTGTACCCCTGCGCAATGACGAACCACAGGACCCAACAGATTTAACAAGCACGTACTCCGCATATACTCGATGGGTATTCAGTGGTACCGAGACTCAATCGAGAGACCTTACGATCACGAGATCGAGATCTTAAAAACAAGGCTCCCCACAGCCGATTGAGCACAGGTAGTAACTACGAAAATCAACATTGGCAAGCACAAAGTAGTTTTTTAAATTTGGCAAACTCGATTTCGCCAACAAGACGTCAGAGCTACACTTGATGCTGATTGGCTACCTATATCTCTCAGCAAAACCGGTTTACCGATTTTCGTGTCTCCACGAAAAAATTCCATGAAAAATTCCCCACAGCGGTTCTCCATGTAATTGCTATAGAAGTTCCGTGATCAAGGAGCACCGTGTGAAAAGTCCTTTATGGTGACAGAAATAAAGCTGAGTCGATGATCAATGACAACGAAGAAAGTTTTCATTTCGACTTCAATAATTTTCTGTTTACTTAGAAAATATGTAGCGCCATATCGCGCCACAAGATGCGTGGGACAAAGTCTGAACTGGACATGGTAATTTAAAGCGTCTGGGAAAGGTTTCGGCAGAAGGAAAGTGTTTGGCAAATTTATTATGAACTTTTAACATTATTTTCTAAAATATACTTAAAAATAAGCCTTTAAAAAAAACGACTTAACTTATAATTTACATACTTTTTGCATCCGATACCTGTAAATTGGCCATCGGTCCACTCTAGCGGGTATGCAATGCATACCCGCTAGAGTGGACCGATGGCATACTATACATACACTAAAAGGAAATGAAAACCGAACATAATCCCATACATTTCATCCTTAAAAAAATGACTTAGGTCTGGGCGCCCTGGGCTCTCGCTCTAGTAAGATTAAAACTCAAGATTGGCCTCCTCCACCAGCTCGTGTGGTTTTCCAAGAAACGACATAAGTGCAATGTTCTAAACCTACATCTTTTAATTCTCTGTTGTGAAGTTAATAGTAATTGCTCTTTAAACCCAAGTAGGGTAGGCGGAAAAAGAAAGGAATGCCCCTCACGCCGTCTGGTAGAAAAGCAAACGAGGGGGTAGGGGAAGCAGAATTGCATTCCAATCGTAAGGACTACAAATGTTTGTATTCCTAATGCATCTGCAAATTTTCGCCATATCAAGAACGAAACGAATTGTTCTTAAAATTTCAACTGAAGTGATTTAAAGAAAAATTATCAGAATTTAACAGTAGCTAGCAACGATTTCGTGCCGATCTGGCGGCGCAGTGGTTAAGACGTTAGCCTCTGGAGCTGCTGGGTCCAGATTCGAATCCCGTTGAGGTATGGATGTTTGTCTTCGTCGAGTATATGCGGAGTACGTTCTCGTTAAATCTGTTGGGTCCGAAAGTCCTGTGGGCGGTCATTGCGCAGTTTCCCATGGGTACAGGTCAATGGAGAAAATTTCCCTCCCCTTCAGGGACATGTCTAAATTGAAGAGGTGGCAAAAGATGGCAGCATCTGTCATTTGTGTATGTGTGTGTCTTGTTTTGTCCTACTTGACGATGGTTTATAAGCGGGTCCTTGCGACCAAGCACACAAGCCTGAAAATATATGTCTACCAACCAACCAACCAACGATTTCGTGCATTTTATGCCTTGGTATAGTTCTGCAGAAAATTATCATTTCTACTTTTCACTAAACTGGAGAAGTAGTCTTTTAATAAGAGTGCAAGCATATTGGTATAAAAATTTTGTTTATTGTTCACCTTTCCAACAACAAGAATATAAATAAAAATGACAGAATATTGTTTGGACTATGCTATCGTTAATGGCGATTTGCTAAGTGTAAGAGAACTTATCGATTTTGGTGTTAACGTGAATGGCTGCATTAGTCACGGGGAAACGCCTCTCATAGTAGCAGCAAAAACAGGACACAGGGAAATCTTTGACCTCCTTATTCAATATGGAGCCCAAGTCAACTATGGGAGAGACAGTGACGGCTTGACTCCCCTCCACTGGGCATCTTGCAATGGATGGGTGGATCAAGTGCAGCTCATTTTAGAAAAAGGTGTGGATGTGAATGATGCAGCGAAAGATGGGGAGACGCCTCTCATATTAGCAGCAACAAACGAGCACAGAGACGTCTTTGACCTCCTCATTCAATATGAAGCTCAAGTCAACTGCGGGAAAGACAGTGAGGACTGGACTCTCCTCCACTGGGTTTCTTATAGAGGTTGGGTCGATCAAGTGCGGCTCATCTTGGAAAAAGGAGGTGCGGATCTGAATGCTACAGGGAAATATGGGGATACTCCTCTCAGTCTTGCAGCAGTTATAGGGCACAGAGAAGTCTTTGATCTCCTCCTTCAATATGGAGCCCAAGTTAATTGCGGGGGAGATTTTTATGGCAGGACTTCCCTCTACTGGGCATCTTGCAATGGTTGGGTGGATCAAGTGCGACTCATCTTGGAAAAAGGAGATGCAAATCTGAATGCTGCAGGGAAATATGGGGAAACGCCACTGATAGTAGCAGCTAGAAAAGAGAACAGAGAAATCTTTGACCTCCTCATTCAATATGGAGCGCAAGATAATTGTACGCGAGACATGTATGGCAAGACTCTACTCTACTGGGCATCTTGCAATGGTTGGGTGGATCAAGTGCGGCTCATCTTGGAAAAAGGAGATGCAAATCTGAATGCTGCAGGGAAAGATGAGGAAACGCCACTGATAGTAGCAGCTAGAAAAGGGAACAGAGAAATCTTTATTCTTCTATTTCAGTATGGAGCGACCTTGGATATTGACTACGCTCTAATTTCCAAGCATTCATTTCTGGAAGTTATTTTAAAGGATGTCAATCTATGCGCCCAATTAATAGTGGATAAATTTCATTGCCAATCATTACTTTCGTTGTACCGTAATCCAGATATTGCTAAAAAGCTTCCTTTCCCCAAAAAAACTTTAAATTGAAGGATCAACAAACACAGGAAATAGCTAAATTTGTGGAATCCGAGGTAAAAAACAAAAACTTTTGTAATGTATTCAAATCTAAACCAATTGTATTAATGATATTGTGTGTACAATCGTTAATCAGTCATCGATCAATTATAAAAATGTCTACTCCCAGTGACAGTAACTTGCCATTTAAAATACCCCCCGTTAACTAAGCTAAGTGTTTTTCTTCTACTGACAATAACATTGAATGAATTTTTTTTTGTGCTATCTGTGCTTGCAGGTTTTGCTATGATGAATTAAAATATATACAATAAAACAATATTATTTTATATGAATTGTATGATTTCAATTCAACTTAAACATAAAAAATAAATAATTGAGTCGTCGTGTAGCTCTATTGCGACAATTTAAGCAAACCTAATAAAAAAAACCCACAAAGAATGTAAATACAAACCTCTTATTGCGTACGACTTTCTATACAGGTTTGAATAAGTATTGATATAGACACTTTTTTCAATGTTTTTCCTATATATGGATTTATGATTACTTAACTATTTACATTTAACTTTAAAAATAGTTCTTGATTATAATTTCAACAACACCAGAATTCTATCTTTGTGCGGAATAAATTATAGTATTAACCCTATTCTAAGTTTCTGAGGAAAAAATAGAAAAATGTGTTGAGGACTATTAACATTTTATAGCTTTAATTAATGAGATGGGAAAGGGCATATCAGACGAGCGAAAATTCTAAAAACTCAATTCTAACCATATCTACAACGCAAAAGTTGGATGTAATTTGCCGTGTGATATGAAAGCTCAGATTGAAGATAGGGTAGTTGAATTATTTTCGCATTAAAGTAGGGCTGGACAATGTCTATTGCCGACGATCGGGCCTCGTAATTAAGAACCACAGTTCGGGTTGAACATAGTATATTCGTATAGTAACTTCGACAACTCCACTACAGGGCTGACCGCTGACCCATTCTAGTATTTCAACCAATCAGATGCATGGATTACTTCTTCGTACAGAGATCCGTCATTTTAAAGATGGCGATTCCCGTGCATTATGGTTATACGGCATTTACTAGCTAAATGCGTTGTGTGCAGGTGGCGCTGGTGTTAGGCGCACTGGAATATTTTGGAATGTTTTTTCGTCATTTTGCGGAGTTTCAGTTTGTTCTACGAGTAGTTTTGGTTTATGATTAAACGGGTTATTATTATGGATGATGAATATAAAAGTTCAGAGTCTCTCTAGATGTTTCCAAAGTTGCCCCGAGCTTGTTTCGTTTTAAAACAAAATTAAACAGTTACACCAACCCAAACAAAATTTTCCGCATCGAAACAAAAATAAAACCGCCTGGAGGCCCAAACTAGTGTTTGGACTTTCAATGGGTCCTGCAATACTGTCATGTTGTTCGTTGACGAAGAATTAAAGAAGAAACCGGTTTTCAATCGCCACTACTCGCCAATCGGACATTAATGCAGACACATTCCCAAATAATGAATGGGTTTTTCCTCTTCAATTGTGAAAGGGTATACTCTTCCAATTGTGACGAAAATTAAAGGAAAAAGCTCTTTTACTTCTCGTTTCTTCATAACTTCAAACAGTTAACCATACATTTGATTTGAAATTAATCAATTAGTGTTTCATTCCATAAGAGAGTTCGGGAAGTGTTTTGTGGATCAACAATTTTTTTATGCTTTTCTGGCAGAGTTTTAATACTTTTTTTTGTACTTTTCAATTGTGACGAAAATCAAAGGGAAAAGCCCTTCTTTTACTGCTCGTTTCTTCATCAAATAGTTAACCATACCTTTGATTTGAAATTAATCAGTGTTTCATCGCATAAAGGAGTTCAGGAAGTGTTTTGTGGATCAACTATTTTTTTTTTATTTTTTTCTGGCAGAGTTTTAATAATTAAAATTTTCATTCAAAAAAAACAAGCAAGTGTAGGAAAAAAAGCAGAAAACCTTGAAATCAAAGCACTTTGTTGACTTTTTTTATGCAAGACAGTACTATTTGATGATATCGAAATCAAAAGCAGGTTAAATTTTAAACTGTCTCATAGACTTCACATTGAAATATGAAAAAAGGGCAAAAATGGGCATTTTTACCTTCTTTTCCAGGAAGGAAAACACTTAAAATAATTTTTAACGAAAGTAAATAAAAAGGAAAGGAAATTTTGGGCGTATTTTGTGCATTTGGTGCAAACTGTTTTATGATCCATATGCACACATTAATCAAGGTTAAACATAACTTTAATTGAAAAGAATGAAAACTTGTTATGACTTTGCATAACTGAGCCAAGAGACAATTGTAATTTTAGAAAAGAATTTAAAAGTAGTCAGGCCAATTGCCACACACTCTCTCTTTAACCATCATGAATACTTTTGTCTAACCGATAAAAATAAGATTTTACGTTTTCCAAAAACTTATTGTTTGATTGGAAATTCACGAATCATTCTGAAATGGATAGTTTTTTTTCATAATCTTTGGCTTTGTGTAGGAAAGAAAATCGTTGCTATGGTTTGAATAAGTTTAAAAATAAAGCAACTAAAAGTCGTTTAATAAAACTTAAAATTTGTGTTTGAGGAAAATAATTCACGGTATTAAGAGGTTGTAAAAAATGATTCAAAATTAATAACTCAAAATAATAATTCATAAAAAATATTAACTACACCAAAACACACCTTAAGTTTGCAGCATTAAAATGTTCTACGCGGAGGAAACGCGCGTAATCAAACGGAATTGTGCCTCTCTGATTGGTCGCTCCTACGCGATACGTCCACCCTGATATTCCTTCACCCTGTTACGTCAAAGTCGAAGGAAAAAATAATTAATATTTCACTCTAACTGAAGCAAAAACAAATAAAAATATGTCTTGAAATAACGAATAAAGTGATTTATTGAATGTGAAAAAACCTTTTTTTAATCGATTCTCGCACTCGGAAAGTGGAACTATTCACCCTTTTTTCTCGTAGAACATTTGTATACTGCATACTTAAACTGTGGTGAGGTATATGAGTATGAATAACTGGTACTTTATGAGCCCAATTAATAACTCAAAATAATAAGTCATTATTTACATTTTTAGATTCACAAAAATGCAATTTATTGTTTTCCTTGAAATGGTTTTAAACTAATAAAACAAGAAGACAAAATTTCATGAAATAAGAATTTTTCTGATATAATGCATTTATCCTCAGGAATATATTTTTAATTGAATAAATTCTATTATATAAACAATATTTAATGTATTATAATTACTGAATATTAAGAATTTTATTAAAAAATCGAATCCATGCCTAGTAATTATTTAAGGTAGGCGAGTACCCAAAATTCTAAAATTTTTACTATTACTTTAATCTTTTCCAAATTTGGCATAGTGATTTTAGATATAATGAACAAATCTTTTTGGGCATTTTTTTTTTATTTAAGTATAATTGATTTATTTTAAACGGTGTTTTTTAGCTAAAAAAAGGATTTTACGCTAACACTTCCAGTATAAAAAGTTTTACATTAATTTACCTGAGATTTTTTACAGATGCTATTTCAATATATATCTGTGCCATGAACCTCTAACATCTGGTGTATATACACAAGTTATTTTAAAAAATGTCCAAGTGTAAGTTAATCGAAAAAAATCTTATTTTGTGTGGTTAATTTATAACATCTTTCTTAATAACTTCTTTTCCTGTAATTTGTATGTAACTCTAGAGGGTCATTGCGATATCAGTTCAAAACGAAGAATTTAACACATAATTAATGTTTATAGGAGAAAATTCAATGTGGTAGACTTGTTAGCGTAAACCTCTTTTTTTAGTAGAAAACACCGTTTAAAATAAATAAATTATATTGAAATAAAAAAATGCCTAAATAGAGAGTATTATTCATTATATTTGAAATCACTATGTCAAATTTGGAAAAGATTAAAGTAATAGTAAAAATTTTAGAATTTTGGGGAAATTTGGGTATTCGCCTAACTTAAGTCGGTACAAAAAAAAATATTCGGCATGACATCCAACAAAGAAGAACAGAAACAGGTAGGCAAGGTGGAATTTTTTCTGACTTTCGGATAATCAGTACCGCTTCGGATAATTGGATAACTTCAACCAACATTTTAAATTTAGTTAATATTTCGATCGAAGACTTCAGTGGAGGAACGTGTGATGTGACATACTTGAACAATGATTACATTTTTGACATCAACGAACATGGTATTCTATACATTGAAGATAGCAAATTTTCTTTGTTTCATATTACGGTGACCCGGGGTAATTATTGAAGAAGGCCCATCAATTAATAAACAAAAGCGCTTGAAAAAATATGGCTTAAATTTTTGTTAAATGGATGCCGAATTGAGTAAAATATTTTGTTTTTTTTATATGATCTTGAGTTTTATAATGTCTAGTCTTGGATCTGGTTATGAAGGTGGTTCATGCTGAAACATACCATTGGCAGGATAAATTGTATCATTATGACACGCATGTTAAGTTATATTGTAATTATTGGCCATGCATGTTTAGTTATGGTGTAATTATTGGACATGCTATGGGGTTAGACAGCATCTCGAAATGATCAGATTTACTTGTTATAGTTCGTGTTTTAATTAAACAAGAAGTTCTTAAATAACTTAAATAGCCTAACTCCTCTGTTACTTAAATACTTACTAAACTTCTATTAGGGAAACAACTAGGTCCCTAACAGTTAAGAGGATTTATCAGCCAACTTTATTTTTATTCTGACTCACCAGGTGGCATTACAAATTTTCGCCAAATGATACGTCTGGCGATTTAAAAAAGGGGATACGTTTCTCTTTCTGGGGAGTGGTGCACGGAGAGATTTTATCACAAGATAAGGAGCATTTGATTGTAATCAGGGGTAGACTACGAATACTGGTTCCGGTACACGTACACTTTTGATAGCCGGGACGATTTCTGGAAATTTATTATTTGTGTTGCTTGGTTATTTCTCTTTCATTTAATTTTTTTTATTTGTTTAAGGGGTCATAGGAGTCTTAAAAATGTGCAAAGACGGTACTACAAAGCATAGTTTAATCTTTTATGTAACTTTTTATCTACTCCACATATTAGTAAATTTTTTATATGAAATTCTATAAAATTTACTTATTATAAAACAAATTTTAAAATTTATGAAACTTTAGCCAAAACTAAAATAAATGATAACAAACATAAAACTATTTGAACAAATTGGGATTAGGCTTGCGCGCCTAATTTTGAGTTCAAAATTGAAGAAATGACCAAGAAAATGACTTTATATTTTACAAATATGTACAATCAAAGACTTATACCTAAATTCTGAGCTCAATTTTAGTTAGAAATTATTTTAAAAGCTTTTTTTCTAAAAAAATTATAAACGTTTTAGAAAAAAGCTCTTAAAATAATTTCTAATTAAAATTGAGCTTAAAATGTGGTGTAAGTCTTTGTTTGTACATATTTGTACAATATAAAGTCATTTTCTTGGTCATTTCTTCAAATTTGACCTCAACATTTCGCGCGCAAGCCTAATCCCAATGTGTTCCAATGGTTTTATGTTTGTTATCATTTATTTTAGTTTTGGCTGAAGTTTCATAAATTTTAAAATTTCTTTTATAATAAGTAAATCTTATAGAATTACATATAAAAAATTTATACTTTTATATTGAGTAGTTGAAAAATTACATGAAAGATCAAACTATGCTTTGTAGTACCTTTTTTCCACAATTTTTAAGACTCCTATGATCCCTTAAATCTAGTTCCGTACTTTAATTGTTGGCGTAGCAATCTTTATGTTTGTTAAAACTAATGGCATACTAATGCAAAAGTAGAAACCCCAATGTATAATGTCCCCAATGTCGTATTAGCAGTTTTAAAGGCAATAATAAGGTCAGCAAGATACAAACAAACGCGGGTTTATGGTCTCCAAAAACATGTGCAGGAACCTTTTGTATTGCTAGTGACAGTTTGTCAATTTGTTCATTCGGTTGCTCTTGTAAATTAGACACTGAGTCTCTTTATAACAAGCCTTACTCCCGCCACTAATCTGTACATTCGTTCTGAAAGAAGCTTTCTGCATTGCACACCTTTGGAGCCGGGAAATCTGGACGTGTTTTTTGCAAACTTTTCAATTCCTCTAAAATAGCGTCGGACTGCGTGATTGGCACATTAAACTTTCAGTACTCTGCCACCATACGACACATGTTCTTGAATATTGCTCGAGAAGTTCTAAAAGAATTAAAAAGCCTACATGTGCAGTTACTTAAATACTAGAATGAAATTCTCGTCAAAAGGCAAGGGTATTATAATAACATTAACTGCCACTTATAACCACTTCCCCACAGGATTTATAACTTTAGAACAAATACAGACTAACCCAGCATTCAGTTACAATTTGAATCTTCAACTCTAAAAATTGGCCACTATAATTACTATTTTCCTTCCGCAAATTAAATAAATAATCTTTATAGTTTACTAAATTTATTTGCAGTTTGAAGAATAATTATGTAAAATTGAATGAGTCAAATCCTGTAGCATCCTTTCCGTGATTTTTGGCAATGCTTTGAAAATCTCACCTTAAATTACACGAGATTCTTATAATTAAATAACAATCAATAACTATAATATTTGAAAAAACCTGATACTTCCAGAACATTTAGCGATGATAAACATGAAAAAACTCCAAATTGCACTGATAATTAAAGGAATGTAATTGTAAATTAATACCAATTAGCTCTTTAAGCAAAAAAAAGTAACACTGTGAACCACTTTCTTAGTAAACAAATATAATAAACATTAAAAAAATCACATTGCGGTAAATTTTTTATAACGCCATTCCAAATCGATTTACAAAGAAAAAATTAATAATCCGTAACATTTCAATTAAGGTTTTTCGTGATATTGCTGATGAGGCAACAGTAATTTAAATGACTAAAAATTAAATTTCAATGCTGCTTTAATGGGTCGTTCGTCGACATGACAAGATGACAGATGTCCGTATCGACGTTCAAACAGAAGAACAAAAATTATGAAAGTTAGGTTCCTGCTGTCCTACCTTTCGATGACAAAAATGATTCTTAAGATCTGATGGGTAGAACAGATTTCGTCACCGAAGTAAGGACAGACAGACGGGACACTTTGGGAAGACTACCATGTCAATACCTTCTTTTCTATTAAAAAAATGTTTCGAATTTAAAAAAAGATTATAAAATATTCTGAAAATAACGTCAGGGCTTCATCCTCATTGACTGTACATCCCAGGACCCCTCCCTAAACATTTTTAAATAAACGTTTATATTTCTCCCTTCAATAAACCCACAGACTACGGCCGTCATTTTAGAAATGGTAAACCAAAGGTCACCAAGTGATTCGATTGAGTAACTCGTCAAATATTCAGCCAAATGTAACAAAAACTAAGATTTAGGGTTTATGAGGATTCTTAATATTTCTGAATTATAAAATTGGGTGCTGCCAGTGGAAATTTTAAAGTTAATAGCATTTTTAATATGAAGACGGCTCCTTATGCAATTTTTTTGTCCTGCAATTAACTCATGATGTTATATAAACACAAAGTCAAAAAGGTTCTAGAGGATGCTAACGTTCGAAATAATCACTAGTTGGAACTTTTCCACAGCTGTACATATCAAAATAGCTAAAAGTATCCAAGCGCCAATAGCCCTCGTGTAGCTCTAGTGCGACGATAATTTAAACCAAATCTAATCTAAAAGTATCCAATCTATACTACAACTAATGTAGTCAAGTTTAAAAGTCGCGCGAAATTCTTTGACTGGATTTATAATGAGCTCCGCCCACTTTTCCATGTGGTTTAGGTTTACAGTTTGAACGATTTAGATATTGGCGTTTTTTTCCTTCTACGATTTGGCGACATTTATTTTTGTGTGTCATCAAATTTTAAAATCATAGATTCTCGTTTGTTATGAACGTTTTTGTCATAAAAAGTACTTGAAATGCAAAAGCATCATTTAAATTCTGTATTAACATACAAAGATAATGCATGAGTGAATTATTTAAATTAATAATAAATCTTTTTACTCAATTAAGCCAACTTGTCCTACAGATGTCGCCACGATTCTCAAAATGAAGCTTTAAAAAAAATTAATAATTAAAACACTGATTGATATTGTTCCTTCAAATCTTTTTTAAATTGTCTTTCACCCCTATTTGCGTATCTGGTGCAAACAGATCATACGTTTAAAAAATACTTTTCAAGAAACTGTGATTTGAAAAATAAAGCATTACGTGTATAGGACTGACAGTCCCTCTTAATATCCTCAACAATCGTTTCTACACTAGATTTATACACATAAAAAAATTAGGGGGGGGGGGGGTCTTGGGTTAGGTTAGGTCTTATCGTCGCACTAGAGCTACACGAGGGCTATTGGCGACGGGCGTCGTATTTTAGAACCACAGTCAGGTGACGAGCCAACACCTGAATAGGCACCCAACGCAACCGTTAAGGGCGAAATCGTACGCAGCGTTAGGACTTTGAAGAATATTTAACGTGCACTCCCTTACACGGGGTATTATTCGTCGGACATTTTTGGCTGCACGGGCCATTTATAGGTCTGGGGGTCTTGGGAGGACTAGTGGTTAGCGTCTCGGAATCAGCGGTCCCGCGATCGAGTCCCAATACCACTGAAGACCCGCCGTGTATATGCGCAGAACGTGCTCGTTAAATTTGTGGCCGAAAGTCCTGTGGGGGGGGGGGGGTGTCCATGTCGCAGTTTCCCACGGGTACAGGTCTTAATTGCGGTGGTGGGGATATATGGCAACATCTGTCACTGTGTGTTTTGTCTGTCTTACTTGATGAAGGTTTATAAGTGGATCTCTGACCAAGCACACAAACCTGAAAATATATATGTCTACAAACCATACAATAGAAATGGGCCTCCTGTGGCCATGGTGAAAGCGACGAGCCTCTCAACGAGAAGGTTCTTGGTTCTGTCTTTGTCCTAGCCATACTATCGACGCATTCGTGCTGATGAGAAAAAAAATCCTCTAAAAATCACCGGGGTGCCCGAGTACACTGCGATATACGTGCTCGTTAAATATTTGGAGTCGAGATAGTCCCGACGGCGTCAGCGTACGATGTCGCTCGAAGTTCCGTTGGTGCCCGCTCAGGTGTCGACCTCGTCACTTGACCAAGGTTCTAAATTACGAGGCGTAATTGGCTGTGTTAAATCTCCTAAAGGAGGCTAGAAATAGGCAGCCGGAAACGATTACATTACAAGAATCGACACCTGAAGAGGCATCCAGCGCAACTTTTTAAGGCTGACATCGTACGTAGTGTCCCGACTTTTGGAACATGTTTAATGTCCCTCACACCCTCTACGCGGGAATATTCCTCAGACTTTTTGTCTGCACAGACTATTTATAGTTCGGTAGTTATTTTGACAATGACCGGGCCCGAACCTGAGACCTTTCACAGGGAAATTAAAAATAATACTATGGATGATGACTAGAATAAGCGTTTCTTTGGTGAAGCAGTAGTTCATCTACCAAGCCCAACAAACGAGCTAAACTATAAAAAAAAAGTAATAATCTGCCATCCGAACAAAGTTCTTATAACTTCCGGCGCCCCAATATTGAATTTCCTTGTCAGAAATGTGTAGGGTTTAGCAAAATCAACATTTCCAGTGTCTAGGGAAATTAAAGAAGACAGCTAAAGAGAGAAATGGCTCCAGAAAAAACCTCTATACTTAAAGAAAAAGTCACTGCCTGGAAAATAATTTTATTCACAAACTTCCTTTCTGAGAAGTAAGTGAATTTGGGGGAATTAAGAAAAATTGAAGTCTTGGGGGGGGGGGGGGGGGCGGATTAGCTATAAAACTGTTTATGTGGTGATAATTGGAATTCCTTAAAGGTATTTTATTTTCTAACAAAGATGTAATCTTCTTTTTTGCATTGTATTCACGGTTGAGTTGCGGTTATCAACACCGAAGTGGATGTGTATTGATAATTTCTGGCAGATATAAGGTATATGTTTATGAAAGAAGCATATTAAATATATGCAATTTTTATTGCATGTCTTCGGCAAAAGTAGTTTTTTGGAACCAGTATCCCGTGATGTATTGCGAAAATGGCAAAAAGTGGCTTCATCACAAAATCGCGGGGTTTGTATTGCGTTGTACGGGATTGCGCAATCGATGGACATATCTGCTACTTTATGTATCTATGTTGCAGAGTTTCAGTTTGTTCTACGAGTAGTTTTGGTTATTATTGAACGTTATTATTATGGATGGTGAATATAAAACTTCAGAGTTTCCCTAGATGTTTTCAAAATTGACCTGAGCTTGTTTCGTTTTAAATCAAAACTAAAGCCGCCCCAACCCCCAAAAAATTGTCCGTATCCAAACAAAAATAAAACCACCTTGGTGGCCCAAACTAGTGTTTAGACTTTGAATGGGCCCTACAATACTGTCCCATGTTGTCCGTTGAAGAAGAATCAAAAGAGAAACTGGTTTTCAATCGCCACTACTCGCCAATCAGACATTAATACGGACGCATTCCCAAATAATGAAAGGGTTTTTCCTCTTCAATTGTGAAAGGGTACTCTTCAATTGTGACGAAAATTAAATTGAGAAGCCCCCTTTACTTCTTGTTTCTTCATAACTTCAAATAGTTAATCATACCTTTGATTTGAAGTTAATTAATTAGTGTTTCATTGCATAAGAGAGTTCGGGAGGTGTTTTGTGGATCAACTATTTTTTTTATACTTTTCTGGCAGAGTTTTAATAATTAAATTAAAAATTTTAATTTAAAAACAAGCACGTGTAGGAGAAAAGTAGGAAACCTTGGATTCAAAAACACTTTGTGGACTTTCTTATGCAATGCAGTACTATTTGATGATTTCGAAATCAAAAGCAGGTTGAACTATAAACTGTCTTATAGACTTAACATTGAAATGTGAAAAACAGGCGGGACATGTTTACTTTCTTTTCAGGAAGGAAAACACTTGACATATTTTTTAACGAAAGTAAATAAAAAGGAAAGGAGATTTTGGGTGGTTGGTTGACATATATTTTTAGGCTTGTGTGCTTGGTCAGAGACCCGCTTATAAACCTTCGTCAAGCTAATGTTAATCTACAAATTATTTGAAAAGATGTTCCCGACTTATGCAGTTGACAAGTTTCTGTTTTCGGATTAATTAATATTTTGATTTATACTTTAATAACTACTAAAAAGTGTAGTTTTTCGTGATTTTGTGAACACGTGTCCCTGCTTAAGCGTGTGCCACGTACCAGCAACGTCTGCACCTTTTTTTTCCTTCTTATATATATTTTACTTGCCTAAGTCAGGCAGTCTTCTCTTCACTATAGCTGTCGATAAGCCGGCTGCAGACATTGTAAGTTTTTTTTCCCCTTTTCTATCTCTCCCTGGTAACCGCTGACTACATCTACGCTGGCCCAGGAACTTCTTCGTCCATCCTCCCTTAACAATATTCGCAAGGATGATAACGTCATAATGGCTCAACTAACTTTCACCAAGGAACTATCCGTGCAAGAAATTGTAACCAATGCGTCCCAGAATGGGTCCAATAATTTCGTTATATTTATTGAAAACAAATCTGGGGGTATCCCCAAAAACAAACCCATACATTTAAAAAGGGAACTCGAATCAAAAATTCCCGCCCACAAAAAAATCGTAAACTTGAAATATACCCGCGCTAATAAAATCGTTGTCGAAACCGCTGACTACGAGTGTGCCGCTCAAATATGCAAGCTAACAAACATTCTCAATGTCCCCGTGGTGTGCACTCTGCAACGCGAGTGTGTTTCAAAACGATTTCTTCAGAGGAACATCCCCACCGATATCCCTCTTTCTGAAGTCGTAGAAGAACTTGAATCTTCAAACCCCGTAACCATCATCGAGGCCCGACGCTTTACCAAAAAAATCGGTGAAATCGTCCAACCCACCGAGCTCGTTCTCGTCACCATAGCAGGATCCCAAATCCCAAAAGTAATCAAGGCGTGGTACGAAAGCCACAAAATCTCCCTATTCGTCGATAGACCTCGGCAATGTGGTCGTTGCTTTAGCTTCAACCACTCAACTGCCACTTGTACCAAAGACATTTGCATAAACTGCGGCAACGAAGGCTCCCACCCCGAATGCCAGAACCCTGCCTTGTGCGTTAACTGCAAAAAAAAACCATCCGGCCAACTTCGCTGGGTGTGAAGCCAGGACTAACGAAGCTAAGTTTCTAAAATTTAAAGAAGAGAATAACCTTTCTTTCTCAGACGCTAGAAGCCGTTATAATAAAATTGTTCGTGATACGTCATCCTACGCCAAAGTAGCGAGTCTTGACAGGCACGAAAAAACTGACCTGCAAAGTGAAATCCACAAAGTGGTCGACAAAGCAATAGCCCCCATTCTTCAAAGGCTTGATCAAGCCTTAGATAAGTTTGCTGCCGCACAACAACAAACCCTATCGAGCGTAGCTGATATCGCTCAACGAGTGGATACTCTTGCCACTCAACAACCACTTGCAACCAGCCCTCAACAACCAATTGCTGCAATATTAGAAAGGCTCGTGCAAAAGATCGACTGTCTTAACAAACAATCCGCCCTTCAACAAACAGCCATTAATAATCTCAAATCACAAAACAAAGTGGTCACAACCACATCCACTTCTGTCAACATCCCTCCTCACAACTCAAAAAACGTTCCAGCCCATAGGAAAGACCGCGAAGAAACAACCCTCCCTACTGACAACAAAAAAGCAAAACTTAACAATAGCCAACACAGTTCTGGTAAAAACATTTCACATGATGACGTTATGGAATTCTCACCAACCCCCTCGGACTCGAATCTTGCCCTGCCAAAACTCCCGTCATAATGCGCCCTGTCTCCTGTGGCAAACTCCTGATATTAAGTCCCAAGTCGGGACCCATGCCTCAAAACTCAGTTTATTTTATCTCGTCTTATTATCAATTTTTTTGACAACTGCGTTCAATCATTTAAAAATAGTGTCGTGGAATTGCCGCAGCATCGTTAATAAGAGACATTGGGTCAGCCATCCTTCATTTCCATCCTCTGATATCCTCATCCTACAAGAAACCTACCTTAAAAACACCCGAACTGTATCAATCCCAGACAAAATTATCTTTCGCGAAGACAGACCGGGCACTCAAACTGGTGGCGGTCTTCTAATTGCTATCAGTAAAAGATTTCAAGCAACTGTTATAAATTTTTCAAACCTTCATGACCCCCTTAACGAAATCATGGGTATCAAAATTCATTATAAAAATAAAGAACTGTCCATCGTCAATATTTATGCCCCTAGAGGGAAATTTAATCGCAAATGGCTCCAAGATATCATCAACATCACATCCCCCCCACTTCTTATTTGCGGCGATTTTAATTCAAAACACACGTTATGGGCCGGTGAAAAAAACTCCCCTGGTGCAGACATCCTAGTTGACTGGGTGGAGTCTAATGACCTTGTACTACTTAATGATAAAGAGCCAACACACATCTCACCTAACGGGACATTTTCGTTAATAGACCTGGCCATCTGCTCATCAAGCCTTTTTCACGATATATCCGCAGTGGTCCATAGCGACAGCTTTGAAAGCGATCATTTCCCTGTTTCGTTAACGTTCGGCAGCCATAGAGATCCCGATCCTTTTCAGTACCGTCACAACTGGCAAAACATAGACAGTGACCTCAGCCTAGTAAACATCGACAGTAATGTCAACTGTGATCGTTTTATAGACTTGTGCAAATCCACCATGTCAAAAAACGTCTACAAATTTAGGGCACCGCCAAATCACCAGTGTCCGTGGTGGACCCCCAAGTGCTCCATTCTCCTTCATAAAAAGCGCAGGTTCCAAAAAATTGCGAGAAAAAATTTCTCGAAAAATGCGCACATTCAGTGTAAAAGAGCTAGCGCCCAACTCAATAGGCTCATGAAATTTCTTAAAAGACGTTACTGGGATAAAGTTTGCGACGAGAGTGGCAACTCTGCCTCGATCTTTCGCATCCTCAAAAGCATCAGCAATAGATCCCCTGTCAGCCCTTCGTCTCTCAATACACTCAAAGTTGGCGGCATTCTGATTTCTTCCCCACTTGCCCAATCAAATTGCCTTGTTACTACTCTTATAAAAAGCAAAATCGCGGAACTTATCCCCCTTGATCTAAGCGGCGAATGCAGTGATTCACTCAACCACCCTTTCTCAATTGACGATCTGCACCGCGCAATCCAATCCACCCGTAATTCGACGCCGGGACCTGACGGAATCCCCGCAAGGCTCTTTAAAGCCCTTCCTCTTAATATGAGAGAACGTCTCCTCGCCATATACAATCAGAGTTGGTGCTCAGGTGTTGTCCCTCTAGCATGGAAGGAGACTATCATCGTTCCCATTCACAAGAAGGGCAAGCCTCACGACTCTCCGAGTTCATACCGACCAATCGCCCTAACTCCAGTTGTTGCCAAAATCATGGAAAGGATGATTCTTCACCGGCTTGTCCCAATCATGCTGTCCTCTCAAAAAATTGCATCACGTCACATGGGGGCCTTACCCTTTCGTGGGTGCGAAATGAACCACACAATCCTCTTTCACGATATCAAAAAGGCACTACAGAACAAAGAATTCATTGCTGTTGTCTCTCTTGACCTTAAAGGAGCTTACGACCACGTGTGGATTGATGGTCTCTCACTTAAGCTCTTGCAACTTGGAATCTGTGACAACCCAGCTTTGTGGATTAGAAACTTCCTACTTGAACGAACGATTAAGGTCAGATGGCGTGGCACTCTCTCGTCCCCTATCGTCAGCAACAGGGGCGTTCCTCAAGGTAGCGTCCTTGCACCCAATTTATTCTTCGCCTACCTCCACGATATCTACAAGATTCTTCCCTTCGGCGTTAAATGCCTGATTTTTGCCGATGATATCCTTATTTACTACCAGGGCCCAAACTGGGACATTGTTGAAAGGAAGTTACAATCAGCTCTTCACCACATCCACCGCTGGTGTATAGAGTGGAAAATGTGCATTTCTGCCGAAAAATGCGAGGCTATCAACTTTTCCAGAAGGCGCACTCAGCCCAATTTCCAACTTTCAATCGATTGCTGCACAATTCCCTGGGTCAATTCCCTCAAAGTCCTTGGCATAAATTTTTCCAAAAACCTCTCTTTCAAAGCTCACTTCCAAATCCAAAAGAAGAAAGCCTTTCAGAGGACAAACATTCTCAAAGTGATTTCTGGGAAAAACTGGGGGACTAGGTCTCACCACCTAATAAAAATCGCAAATTGCACAATTAGGAGCATCCTGGAATATGGCTGTAAGACTTGGATACATACAAGCCCTACGGACAGGAAATCGTTGGAAGCATCGTACCATGCTGCCCTTCGGGTTGCCACGGGGCTTCCTCGTTGGACACCGATCCCTATCCTTCTCGCCCTCGCAGGAACAACATCTCTCCTGGACCGCCACAACCTTCTGACGGACATGTTTTGCATCCGCAACTTTGCTCTTGGTACCCTCTCCCCTCTGCACATCATCTTTAAGAACGTAGCTAATTCCCCGTCTCTGGACCAAAGCGGACCTATCATTGGTCGCCTTTGCTCGATCCTCACAGATCTTAATATTGACGCCAGGAACATCATCACCGCTAATCTGCAGAACACCGATCCCTCGAAATTCTCATCGAACGTTTCATTTTTTACAGATGAGCTTGATTTTCAGAAGCCTGGCTTGCCCCCGTGTGCTATTCGTCGCCTTTTTGCAGCTCACAAATCCCTCAACTGGGAAGACGCCCTAATTATTTCCACAGATGCATCAAAAACCGATACAAATACTACCATCGCTGCTGTCTCCTTACAAGACAACATAGCCATATCGGGACGTGTTCCTCACATAAATTCCATCTTTACAAGCGAAGGCCTTGCTATTATCATAGCCTTAAAATATTTCATTTGTCCCAATGGAAAATCTATCATTCTCTCTGACAGCAAGTCCAACATCCTCGCTCTTAAAAACCTCAACAGGAAATCCCCTAAGATTTCTTTGCTTATTCGAAACAAACTCGATGAATACGCTGCTAACACAGCATCTTGCGAAGTCATATGGGTTCCCGCTCATGTTGGAATACCCGAAAATGAGATAGCAGATTTTACGGCAAAAAAAGCTAGCAACAAGCCCCTTATTGAAAACCTTGTCTCTCCTGAAGACATTTGTACTTCTCTTAAATGAAAATATTCCAACGCGTCCCTCGAATCCTGGTCCCAAACTAAGTACGCCAAGACACATCCCTGGATCAACCCTCTTCACAATCCCATAGCCCAATTCTCTCCAACCCGAGAAATGGATGTCCAACTTGCTCGGCTCACGGCCAAAGCTACCTCCCTCAATGCCACTTTACGCAGATTCAATCTCATCCCTTCCCCCTTGTGTAGCTGCGGCAACTCTACTGAAACACCTGAGCACCTCCTCCTGGAATGCGTCAACTACGAAGCCCAGCGTGATGCTATGCGAAACGCCTTAGGACAAATCCCCCTACACTATAACTGGCTTGTACACTGGTCCAATGACGCAAAACTCAAGATCAGAGTTTTATGCAATTTCCTACGGACTTCTAAACGCCTATAGTGAAACCTAGAATATATTCCTTTCTTGAACTCTTATCACTACTACTTGGATGATGTCTGGAAAATGCACACCTTGCGTGGAGCTACAATCCAGCTAGCAAAACCAACCAACCAACCAACCAACCTTCGTCAAGTAAGACAGACACTACACACAGATACATACGCAACAGATGCTGCCACCTATAGCGCGTCACCTCCACAATTTAGACATGTCCCTGATTTTGGGTGTATATTCTGTGCATTTAAAACTGTGTTTTATGATCCATATGCACACATGAATCAAGTTAAAAAAACTTTAAGTGAAAAAAATTAAAACTTGTTATGAGTTTGCATGACTGAGCCAAGAGTCAATGGTAATTTAAAAAAGGAATTTAAAAGTACAAACGCTATTTTGGAATTGCCATACTTTCTCTTCGACCCCTTAATATCAGGAGGACTTGTCTAACCGATAAAAATAAAAGATTTAAGTTTTCAAAAAACTTTTTTTTAATTAGAAACTCATGAATCATTCTGAAGTGGATAGTTTTTTTTCATAATCTTTGGCCTTGCGTAGGAAAGAAAATCGTTGCTATGGCTTAAATAATTTTAAAAATAAGGCAACTAAAAATCGTTTAATCAAACTTGAAATTAGTTTTTGAGTTAAAATAATAATTCACGGTATTAAAAGGGGGTGTAAAAATAATTCAAAATTAATCACTCAAAATAATAATTCACAAAAAAATGCATGGATAACTGGTACTTTATGAGCCCAATTAATAACTCAAAATAATATTCATTAAAAATAGTAACTCAAAATAATAATTTATTATTTACACTTTTAACCCTTTCAGCCCCCAAAATTTACTACACTACAGAAACATGTGATATTCACAACATAAGCTTATTTTAGGTCAAATATACGAATTCCATAAGAAAAAAAAATCCATTTAAATTTTTTATATGGTTTTTGAAACAATGCCAAAATTCTTTAACTGTGGAAAGCAACAAAATAAAAAAAATAAATATTACCTAAAAATACTTCGAGTTATATATTTTAAGGTATCTGACCATATTATTAAAAAAAATTTAGTAATTATTTTAACCGAAATAGTTTAAATTGTGTTTTAAATATGTGGAACTGAAGTGAACTTATTAAAAATCAGGTGAAAAGCTTGTTGGCTATTTTCTGAATAAAAAAAAATAGTAGTTCTGACTTTTATTGAGATTAATGTAAAATATTGTCTAATAGAACAAAGTGTGAAGAATCGAATGATGTGTGTTTGGATGTCATAATGGGACATAAAAATTAAAAAAAAATGAAAGTGATGATACCAAATGGCATCACTGGGACTGAAAGGGTTAAATTTAGTTAATATTTCAATTGGAAGACCATAGTGGAGGAACGTGTGGTGCGACATATTTGAACAATGATGACATTTTTGACATCAATGAACGTGGTATTCTATACACTAGAGATAACAAGTTTCCGTTGTTTCATATTACGGTGACCCGGGATAATTATTGAACAGGGCCCAAAAATCATAATAAATCATAATTTATTGCAAGCAAGAAACCAAAATTTGTTAATTACATATCCAGAAATCGTCTGATTAATTATTGTGATTAGATTAGCACTTCTTCTTAAAAAATTTAATAATAACCAAAAGCGCTTGAAAAAAAATGTTTTAAATTTTTGTTAAATCGATAACGAATTGAATATATTTGTGTTTTCTTTTATATGATCTTGAGTTTTGTAATGTAAAGTCTTAGATATGGTTATGAAGGTGGTTTATGCTGAAAAGCACAATTGTAGGATAAATAGTAACATTTTGACATGCATGCTTAGTTATGGGTAATTATTGGACATGCTATGGGGTTAGACATCATCTCAAAATGCTTAAATTTACTTGTCATAGTTCGTGTTATTAGAAAGCACCATCTGCGCAAAGCTTGAACTTTGAAAAAGAAAAAATTATCAATAAAACTCTGAAAATATAAATGTTGGTACTTTTTACTAGATTTCATTTAAACATGTTTTATACATTTTTACTGAAGTCACACGGTGTTCAACCTCCAACCTTGTGTGTTAAACCTCCGACAGGATCACTCCAAACGAGTGATTTTAACTCGGTCTGAGTTATTATTCATTCCTTTCCAGCGTCGAAAATGCACTTCCCCAACTGGAGTGGATTTCACTCTTTTGTTTTAAGAGTGTACAATATCTAAAATATAATTCATATTTTAACATTTATTTTAATGTTCAAAACAAAACAGTCCTAGATGTACTTCTGTTTTTTTTACCTTAACTGCTTATCTTTTAGATTTCAATCAAGAAGTGTGAAACCAAAAAGAGAAAAGAAATGTTAAAAAACCTTTTTAAGCTCTTTTACGCGAAACTTCGGGCTCTTTAATTAGGAATGGAGAGATGAAAATGGAGAAAATCAAATGCTTTTCCTACACACTTCAAAGAAATGTTTACTCACACTTCTACTCTCTGAAAACAAAAACAATTCATAAAAGAAAACTTAATTTATTAAAATTGAAATTTTTCCTTTAACCCTCTAATGCATACTGTTACCGTTTGGTAACAAGTAACATAATCCACTTTATTCTTTTAAATTAGAGCTCCTAGATAAATCTGTTTTTTTTTTCATCTATTACATTTCATTTTAAAGTTTTAGTTACTAATAATCCTCACAGATGACAGTTGTAAAAGTGTTTTCGAAATTAAAGAATGAGGTTATTAACTTTTGTGAAATTACGTTTTTGGCAGTATTCAAAGAATAATAATATTAATACTAAATATACTAATAAATTGTTTTGAAAAATTGATCATAAGTTAAAAAGCGTTATTTTGAAATAATTTTAGTAGTTTTCTAGTCATTATTATCAAAATTGGAATTTCGCAGTTGGTTTTTGTCGTATGGAAATTTTTTTAAGAATTGAAATTATTTAAATTCTAATGCAGTTAATTTTTTTTAGTATTTTTCCCATAATCTGTGAGTATTAAAGATACATATATATATTTTTTGGGATGAAAATAAAAATTCATGCATTAGAGGAATAAATGAATTAAAAAAAATACTATCATGATAATAGTGCATAAAAGATGACATATTTCGAAAACTTCAGATAAATTACTTCTAAAAGCAAACTTCCCCCCAAGCGCTTTATTAGAATATAATGATGATTAGCCTTCTATATATAGGTCTTCTTCAACAAATGATTCGGTTATTTTAATTAACGACTGTCTTAAACTTCATTTTGCACTGTGCTGTCGTTGGCCTCCTAGTACTGCGTTGTATAATTAAATATATTAATCGATTTGACCGTTCTATGCGCTACACTTTTATTTCGAAAAATAAATTAATTAGAAAAGAGCATATCGTATAGCGCGAGAAAAAGAGCATATGGAATGAAATCGATCTTTCGAGTTAAAACGACACACTGTAAATGTTTTGGTGTATACTCCAGCTGCATGGAGTAATGTTGCACCAAATTTATGGAGTAACGCTCCAAAAATATTGAGTCAAATCCGTAAAATCGGTGGGTTACGGAGTAACATTATCCCGCAGCATAGGAGTAAACTTCTAATTTTAAAATATTTTACTCCGAAAAACTGGAGGGAGCTAGGCTTTTACGAGTTTTATGAAGTAACGTTACGCAGTACGGTTTTACAGAGTAGCTGGTGATTCCTTTTACTTACTGCAAAATTTTGGTGTAACTTGGTGTAACAATACTCCATAAAACTGGTAGGCACTAGCTATATAGAAAAAAATGCATAAAAGTTTTTTTTTTATGAGAGAAGAATAATTTTTTGAGTTGTTCATTAGTGGGTTAAAAAAATGCCCACGTGACACATCAGCTTGTTAAAATAAAAGTTATTGTAGATTTCTTGTGCACACTGTAAAAAAAGGGAGGTACAGTTAGTCCGTCAAACTGGTGGCAGCATGTCTTTCCTGAAAGGGGCTAGGGAGCTCAGTCGGTTAGGCACTCGCCTAGCATGCGAAAGGTCCCAGGTTTAGTTCCAGGCATCGCCAAAAAAAAAGTAACTGCCAACCTATAAACGGCCCGTGCAGCCAAAAATGTTCGACGAATAATAATACCCTGATCCTTGAAAAATTAATGCTTCAGACTCTTTCAAATTCCATTCTTAAAAATCCAAACACATTCAGAAATATTTTTAACTAGTTTTAAAATGCTTTTGATAACTATTTAATAATGCTTTAAAAATTATGGTATTGCAAACTTTATAATATATCTTATAGAATCAAAATGTAGTTTTAAAATATTATTTTGTAAAAACAGTGTACCATATTAAAAAAAAAAGTTATAAAAGTCATCGCTTATTGTACCATTCAATTTCGCTGTTCCATAAATAAATAATTTTCATTACAATCATTTATCATTTTAAAGTATAAAAATATACATAACTTAAAAAAAATAATAAAGAATAATTTGATAATAATATTTTAATTTACAGCATCTTCAAAAATGGTTTAAACAAGTTTATCTTTAAAAATGATCTAATTTTAATGCTTTTTCATACTTAAAATTATGAAATGCAAAAAATTGAAAGTATGTTGCCATTCGACGTATAGTTAATTATATTTGAAGTGGATATAGCAATCAATGCCTAAAAAAAACTCGGAATAGTCAATTTCGGCGTAAAAGCCGTTAGAGTATATGCTCGGAAAAGTGTCGAATTGAAATCTTTCTTTAAAAAACATAAATGCAAGGGAAAATCTGACCAGGTAATAATTTCTAATGGATCCCAAATCTCTTTAAAATATCGGTTCATTTGAAACCTTCTGTAATAAGTTGAATATTTTCCAACAGAAACAGTTATCTGTAATATAAAGGGAGTATGCGATATACAGGTAGATATTTCATCCACTTATTTTATTAATCTAGTTAAAAAAAAACATTTAAAAAGTAAAGTTGATGCAAAGGAAATGCTAATTTTTAATAAATAAAAGTTTTTTTTAAATTAAAAATTGAGTAATAAGAAAAAGAAATTACAGGATTTTATAGTCGAGATGATAATAAAAAACAGAACCTGAAATCCGATTTTATGCAATTAATTTTAATTAGAATATAGTAGTTATTAAACTTAAAGTTTAAATTCCTTAAGGAAAAGTTATTAAATTGAACTTTTTATAAAACGTTATTAGATTATTGTAAAAAGAAACCTCTTACTTATCAGAAAAGAAATAAAATGCAAGATTTCAGACTTCACATTCAAAAAATACTTCAGAAATACCCGAAATCCAAATGAAAAGAATTTAATAAAAATAGAAATTGGGAAAGTTCTTTTTTAAATGTTTAAAAAGGTATTCTTATTGATATCAAAAGGATTGTATGATATACCCTAAAAAAATAAATTGTATTTCCAACACCATGGGGCTTAATAGAAATGTTTTAAGAGCCCAGCAATCGTGGAAAGATATTCCATTTGTATTTTTTTTTATAGATTTGCAGAATGTATCCTTTATACAAAACAATTAGACACCCTTTTTAATTATGTAAGTTTAAAGTTTAATATTGTTCATTTTTAAAAAATATATATATTGCAATAGGGTCGTTGCATGAATTCTAAATTCATTGGAAAACAAAAGTCCTTTCAATTACATGCCGAATAGTATAATTCACACTTATAACAATTAATTAAATTATTCCGTAATGGCTTTAAACTAACTCGGTAAAACACACTCACAATTATCTTGGCTTTGATTATGACGCTAGGCTTGGCTTTTCGTCCCATTGGCTGTATACTTCTTACAAATTACTGTACGATATAGCTATAAAGTACGAAATTAGAGTTTTAAATGATTTCACACCTGAGAAATGTAATTTTAAGCAAACGCGGGTGTTCTTAGTTCCAGTTTTTTCCCTAAACTTTAAAGATTTTGCTGAAACGATTTCGATTGGCCCAATTTTTGAGTTGGCCTGATATATCTACGGTGTGTTCTAGTACCAATCAACCAAACCAGAGTCAGACAGTTCTATTTTATTTCCAGCATCTGGTTTGAATTAGCAGTTTATTCTTCTCGACAGAATGTTACGAAAAGCGAAAAGGTTGCATACTAAATTTTTTTTTGAAGCTGTTTTACAAACTGCAGCATTCTTTTTAGAAAAATTGGCAAAGTCATGAACTCTAACGCTAGAGCTGTTTTCGACGACGAGATTTTCGGAAATTGTAATGGGTGTATATCGAAAAAAAAATTAAAAGGTTGTTTTCAGCTGATATTCAAACTTTTCAGTTTCTAATGTATCAGAAAAAACAAATATAAGTCATTTTGGGTACGATTCAACTTCCTCATTACAGTAAATGAGTAAACATTTCCTTAAAATGCAGTTTTAAATTAAAATATTTCATTTCTGTATTGAAACTAGCTTTATTTATTTACAATGTCTTGCTAATGTAGAGTTGAAAGAGCACTTTGTAGAAAAACTGTTTATTAAGAAATTTCGTGTGTCTAAAAATGAAAAATAATTATTTTGTAAAACTGGGATTCATTGATAATACTGTCCTGCACAAACGTTTAGACACAGAAGCAATTCATGAAAAAATCGTCAATGTTACTATTTTTCAGTAGTTTTTTTAAATATATATTCTTTAGACTGCATGAAAAATAATAGGGTAAAAAATTTTGCCAAAAAATATAAATAAATTTTACTTCCATCAAGAATTTAAAAATTTCCATACTTTCCTCGCCACACAAGTATTGACACAAGTTTCAGTTTTATGCAAATTCTATACAGAAAGTGATTGCGTCATCAAAGGGGAAGGGTTTTAAGTTGCTTGACCTATGACTTTCTTGGTGGTGGGGGGGGGGGGGGGCAAGATCGCCAATCACTGCGACTTTAAGTCTATTGTACTAAGCCCCAGAAATGACACAAGCACAAGAGACACACAAAGAAAGAGACTATACAAACACATAGACAAATAACAACATTTATTGACAGTCACAAACATCCATGCCTGACCGGGATTCGAACCCGACCCCAGCAGCTCCAAAGGCTAGAATCCTAACGAGTGTGCCACCGGTGCGGCTTTAAGTTGCTTTAAAAGGTTGAAGGTAATTTTCAATGTTTAGAACCATTCTGAAGTCAACTGAATTTTCATATGAAGAGATTTTAACGATAGGGACATTAAAATTCAGAGGTAAATCTATTTCTGATATTTCTACAGAATTAAAGCTTTCAAAACGAGGTATTTATAGAGTGTATGGTTTGGTATGGTATGATACATATATATTCCAGCTTGTGTGCTTGTTCAGAGAACCGCTTATAAGCTTTCGTCAAGTGGGACAGACACAGAAGGAAATTTTACAGTCACAAAGAAATGAATAACACATAGACAAATAACAACATTTATTGACTATCACAAACATCCATGCCTGACCGGGATTCGAACCCGACCTCAGCAGCTCCAAAGGCTAGTACACTAACCATTCAGCCACCGAGGCGGCATTTATAGACTGTCAGCACGTGGCGATCAACATCCACAAAAATCGCAGTCTGGAAGACCTCGAATCACCAGAAAACGAGAGGACAGACAAATAAGAAAATTGGCTTCGGACAAACATTGCTCTTCAAATCAAATTAAAATCCCAATTGTGGCTTAATTTGTACCAAAAACTATCAGGAGGTGAATCAATGAATCTGGATACTCGACAAAATCCAAGCTGATAGCGCAACCTAGCTTGCTATCTCATCATGAAAATGCAAGACTGCAATGGACTCAACAACACATGTCTTGCAGATATCATGTCTCCATATCATACAACACATGTCTTACAGCAGGACTGTATTTTCCTTTACTTGGAAGTTTTATGATTTGATTACTGATCAAATTACCAAAAAAAACATTATCTGTACTCCAATTTCATCTATTTATGTGTAGCACAAACGTTTGGAGAATTATGTAAACAAAATAATCAAGAACTTAAAAGAGAGAGTGTCTAAACCCTATTTCTATGTATTTTATTTTCAAATAGTATTTATAATTCAGTTCAATTTCTAAAAGCGAATCTAAAATTCTTCTAGAGAATTTCTAGAGTTTTTCCTCTTAAAGTTTATTTTACATTTTAATCCTATTTATTCACAATTCAAAGAACGGTTTCGGTATATATATATATATATTTTTAAATATAGAAAGATGTAATACAAACTATCAATTGTTATTCAAAGATAAAATCCATTGAACGAAAAACGTTTTCGAATATACGAAGAAAGTTTTTTAAACGTTTGCTTTGCCGATAATTCGTTTTCTTATTCTATACAATTTTATTCAATTGAATTAAATTTATTTACAAATATTTTACCATACAATATGGCCTTATTTACACAATAAATAGCTATGTATCTTTTTATATCGATGTTAAATAATACATTTAAAGTAACAAACCTTGTTGTTTAAATTACAAATTATACAATCCCTGAAAAGCGCAACAGAAGGTATAATAGGGTTTACTTAATCAGAAGTTATTCGTTGCATCGGAATAACATGAATTATTCACGAGTTTTCTAAGTAAGAGTGGCCACTTTTAAATTGAGCATTTGTATTTTGTATACATTGAGTCATATTTTGAGTATATTTTTGTTGGATAAATAAAAGCTTACATTGGGAAGGAATACGAAAATAGTTTTGAGTTCGAATTGCAATTTCAGGGTAACTTAGATTACACTTTTTTTAAAGAAATTTTTATAAAACGGTAAGCTGTGTAAATTTTTTACGGATTTTTCCCCAAAGTTTGCATAGATTTTAAGTTTTACAAGGTTAGGATTTTATTTCGATTATAATATTATTTATAATGTGACTACTCATGGTTTAGTTGACAAACTTTAATTTCTGTAACTATGTAAAGTAAGGGAGAGAAGGGGAATGGCGCCACCTTAAGGGAAATTGAATTTTCATGCAGAATTGTGTTGCAATTAATGTAAATTGTAGTGATTATAGCATACTACAGTTCATAACCTATCTTGTAGTGATTTTTTAAAATTTAAATTTTTAATAGAAACTGAATAAAATTGTATTTTTCTAAAGCTCGCACAGTGGCGGGATTACCCCGATATCTGGGGTAATGCCGCCACATCAATAAACAAAGCAAATAATATATAAATAATGGAAAATTACATAATAAAGCAATACATATAGAACTAAAATAGTTTCAATTATCTTTGGAATGGTAAATTGTACAGGGTACAGCTCTTTTATTAACTTTCCGTGTGCAACTAACTATGCAGGTTTTTTTTCAAAGCTTCGTTGGTCTATTTGACCAGTTCAGTTATTCTTCTTCGGATACGTGGCATCTATAACGAAAACTAATAGGTTGTAGGGCCAATATATGAAATTTCTATTTTATGGATTATGCCGCCATCCTTTTGCATGTGGCGGCATAACCCCAGAGTGATGTGGCGGCATTACCCCAGTAAGAAAAATGGCATAGACGGTTGTTTAACGAAAGGTAGCTAGCCTAGTGTCCAAACTAACGACGTGATAAAATAGCCAAATAATTACTCTTTTAAATGATATATAACTGATTTATCTAACTTAGAGATAGCAGTCACTTATCGCTTAATTTCAGAAGGCTCAAGATTAGATGCAAATCACTAAAAATCGTATTTTTTAAATAAATTTACACCAACTCACCGCACGGCCATTAGCGTCTATACTACAAAATACTTTGTTTCCTGCTACAGGTCAGCGCTCACAGCCCCCCTCCCACACACACCGCTGGCGAAATACAAGGGGTGGCGGCATTACCCGAGGTGGCGGGATTCCCCTGCTCTCCTCTAAATTAACAATTGTCCAACCTTATAGTGGACATAAAACATAGATTACTTACCATGTTAACGATAATAAGATAGAGACATCAGGATTAATTGGTAATTTCTTCTTAATCTATAAATATTTTAATTTTACAAAAAAAAAAAGTTATGTCTAGCTTTTTTTAAATTTTTTTTATTTAAAGCGATTCATTACTTAAAATTCTGGTTAAACTCAAAAATACTTATAATCACTTATTTTTAAATACTACTGTCGATCTGAAGTCAATGCATTAAAAGCTTTCAATTTTTAGTTTTGTCAATTTTATTATTTTGTATGTTTTAATTGTTTTAATTTGCTGCAAGAATTTCAAATAAAATTTTTTTCGAGAACAAATACAGGCATTAGCATGTGCTTTTCATTCATTTTTAATGATTTAAATTTCTTAACTCTATAGATAAATTTCATGATTGTTTTTAAGGTAGTTTTGTGTGTTTTGTAGCGTTTTGAAAATCACTGTTAGGAGGCGCTGATCTTTTTTCACCGAAAATAATTGGTATAATTTTTTAGGGGAGATAGAGAGTTACATTTCATGAGTTTTCATCTATCCTACCTGTTCTACAGAACTACATTCGAATCTTTATAATCAAATAACTGGAAAAGCTTAAAACAGCCTAGCACTTTCGACGAATTCTGAGCATTTAATATTTAAATTCGGTAGCATCTGTGATAAAAGCAATATATATATTATATAATATATATATATATATATAATATATAATATATATATATATATATAGTAAATATATATATATATATATATAGATATATCATATATAATATATATATAATATAATATATTATATTATAAATCTATTATAAATATAATATATATATATATATTGTATTCTTTGATTCAAAGAGATTTATTTTACTATTTTACTTAGAAATTATAATTTCCAAATAAATCACTTGAAGTAGCTGTTACGAAGCGACTTGTATTTGATCCTTAGATTAGGTATTTGAAGTACATCGCCAAGCCCATTGAATCTTTGCTGCTGTTAGTAGCGGATGAGAAATAAGATTTACTTAGTAAACAATCTGAGACAGTGGTGCGACCAAGCACACAAGCCTGAAAATATATGTCAACCAATCCAATCCAGTAGTGGAAGTTGTTTATTCAATGTATGTAAATATATGTTGTTTTTAAAATTGGCAATATTGTTTCGAATTCACAGGCTTCCATTCAAAATTTTTTTATTTACATTAATTTTTTTAATTACTTTAAAACTTAAACAAAATATATATAATGAACAAGACATTTGATTCATTTGAGGATATTTTGTGTATGATTCAAAGAAACACTAACTCTTCTAACATAAAACAAGTCGGGACAAACATGGAGAAATGAACCCGCGTTTACTAAAAGCTTCGCCTGTTGAACGCGAAATTTTATCACGCTATTGCTTTAGAGAGCACTAAACTGCTTCTGGAGGTGAAACGAAGTTCTTTCAAGAATAACTCTAGTTTGTAATGTAATAAAAACGAGTGCTTGTAGACTGACTTAACTAGTGGTTAACAAGCTCCAATCCTTTCATTTTTATTGAAATCTATAAATATATCTGTATAAAAACCTATATATAAATATATCTATATATAAATATATACGTTTGGTAAAAATATATTTTGCTTTTGCACTTTTATCAGGAATCTTCCGGTGATATTCAAAATCTAATTTCTGTTCTCTAAAACGATTAACTTATACCAAATGATACAAACCCTATTCAACAATCTTCCAAACATTGATGTACAAGCACTCTGTAAAAACTTGAAGAACTCGACAAGTTCCTAAGTGCCATTAATTCTATTTTATCTCAATTTAGCTATAATCATATCTAATGCAATCTTTGTATAATTGGATGTCATTTTCTTCCTTCTATATTTGCCAAATGCAAGTGTAATTGAGTTGTCAATGTTCGTAATTGAATTGGTTGGTCGAGCGTCGCAAGTTGTAAAAACAATTATTTAGTTTCCGAAAGAATAAGTCTTAGGAAATAGTTTATATTAGTCGTAATACTTTTTCTAAAAGTCATTTAGAAAAGAAGAAAAGGTATAAAATCATTGCCCCTTCTAGAACAATGTAAACGAAATTTCTTTTGTGTTTAACTTTTATAAAATCATATGGGTTTTATTTGGTATTGTAGTATTTTGTTTATTAATAATAACCGATTTTTAATATCGATGTTAGCACAGAGTCGCTAGCCAACTGTCGAAATTTAAGGGCACAAACATTTTCATTCATTTTCTTAATATTTAATTACAAAATTTAAATAATTAATTAAATTTCATGGATTACTTTGATTTAGCAATTATATATATTTATACTAAATTATTAAAAATTCATAATAATTACTTGCATTTGATACAAAATCAAGTAAATATAAAATGGCTTAATGAAATTAATAACTTTGACTTGATTGCAAAGTTAAATAATTGCACATAAAGACTATTGTATTAACTTGACTGCAAAGTTAGTTATTGCATATAAATAATCTCTTTTTTTTATTAGACTTGGAAATCTATTCAAATAATTAATAATATGTTATTTTCCATAATTAAACCTTTAAAAGAAGAATTATTTTATCAATGGTAATTGTTTACTTTTTCATACTTTAAAGATATTCCTGATGTACTAAAAATATATTCAAGTGGGTTTATTTAAACAAAAAGGTGGTTTTAAAATACTTTATTATCATAGTACTTTTTAATCCAGTTGGACTTTATTTAAATTATTATACGTGTAACTTTTTTGGACTTATGATTATTTAAATCGAGTTGAAATTTATTTCCTCCAGCGTATTATTAAAAAAAATTACAAAAAATTTATTTTAAAAAATGAATGAAATTAAATTTCCGAGTTTTCTTAATTTTATGTATACCAATAAGGTCCTGATTGATGGAATATAGCCCGGGGTGTGCTGAACATGTCGTTGCATGGTGTCCCGATCTTATGGACATCACTTTGCTGAAACAAAAAATATGATATCTATACATTTATTAAATTTGTTTTCAATAATTTGTTTGTAATTATTAATTATTTTGTCTCCAATAAGTTTACTTGGAATACTTTACTGAAATTAGTAGTTTATTTAAAATTTTACCTCATTCCAAAACTTTTTGAGCAACAAAGAGATTGAAGAAATTTGTAAAAAACGAAGAAATGAATTTTTTTTTGTACCTGCACCGAATGGTACTTGGTGGTGGTACTGCGCTATGACAGCCTACAGGACTTTCTAACCAACAGATTTAACGAGAACGTTGCTCAATAAAACACAAATACCCTTGACCTACACTCTTAAAACAAAAGAGTGAAATCCACCCCAGTTGGAGAAGTGCATTTTCGACACCCTAAAGGCATGCATATTTTCTCAGACTGAGTTAAAATCACTCGTTGGAGTGATCCTGTCGGAGGTTTAACACACAAAGGATCCACTCCAAAAGGAGAAGTGCATTTTCCAGTCTGGAGGAGTGAAATCCACTCAGACTGAGTTAAGTTAGGAGTGTTTGTTTTAAGAGTGTACCGGGAATTTGAACCCCGGGCCCACTAGCTTGACAAGCGAGGGTCAAACCACCATACTGCCAGGGGTGACTAATTCAAATATAAAACTTTATACACTACTCAAAACAATTAGGGGAGAGCATGGTTTAAACCCTTTCACCTCCAAGGATTCCATTTGGAATCATCAGCTGGCGATTTTTTTTCTATAGAGTTATATTTTCTTTTTTGTATAGTAGTATGGAAGAATCATGTCTTATAAAGAATTAAATAATGTTTGTTTTAATTAAATGAAAATGTGGGAAATATGGTAAAATAAAATTAACTCTGAAGCAATTTTATAAAATAAATTGACCCTAAATTCTTCTTGCTGGACGGGTGCGATGCTCGTTACGCTGTAACGGGTGCGATTTCGATTCCCGCCTTCACCCTGGGGTGTAACTTCCGTTCCCTGTGACAGTAAAATTCTTTCTGTGTTTGTCTTACTTGACGAAGGCTTTTATAAGCGGGTCTCTGATGAAGCACACAAGCCGGAATATACATGTATCTTCCCTGTACCTGTTGTAAGAATGATCCCGATGACGTTCCAGGTCAGTATTTATAAATTAACGAAATAGGCGCCAAACTAGGGAGAAAAGAGTAACTAGGGAGTTTTTTTTCTCTTAAAGTTTATTTTACATTTTATCCTATTTATTCACAAGAATAAAAAAGAAAGAATTAAATAAAAAATAAATACAACTTTTTTAAAGATAGAAAGTTGTAATACATTCATTGTTTTTACTTGTATAGGATGGTAGTTTTAAAAACAAGGGTAGGTATTTTTACTAAATGTGGCTCCAAAAGCAAGCAGCGGATTATTGATTGGAATCTGGTCACACACTAGCCTTTTTCTCAGAGGCTTAAGCAAATTATTAATTAACTTTAGTGTAATACAAACTAGCCTTTGGAGCTGCTGGTCTCGGGTTCGAATGCTGGTAAAGGCATGGATGTTTGTGCTTGCCAATAAATGTTGTTATTTGTCTATGTGTTTGTGTCGTCCTTCTTTGTGTGTCTCTTGTGACTGTCTCTTCTGGCGAGCTGGGTAATGGGCTATAAAGCCTACACTCTCCCCTCTAGAGGGCGCATTCACTGTCATTAGTGTAATACAAACTATCAAGTGTTATTCGAAGATAAAACTCATTGAAATGAAAATGCGTTTTGGAAAATACGAACAAAGTTTCGGAAATGCTTGAGTTACAGATAATTGAGTTTCTTATTAAAATATAATTTTTTCAATAGAATTAAACTTATTCACAAATCACTATACAATATCCAAACTTTATTAACTTTATTTGTAAATAAAGTTAATATCCAATGAACTCTATCCTTTTGCTTAAAGAATGAACAGTGTGGTAATTTTAAGAGAAGGGCAGTTTTAAATGAGGCCCCAAAAGTAAGCAAACGGGTTGTTGATTAGAATTTTTCACTGTTCAGTGTTTACATTATCCTCTGTAAGGGGCTTTTTTTAAACATGCCACTTTGTAAAAAATAAATGTTTTACCCTTTCAGTCCCATTTTTTATTGTAAAAATATAAATTTGTGAAATTTTCTCATTATGCATCCTGAATGAAATGGTGAAAAGCAGTGAAAATTTTCTTAATTTTTTAACTGAAATGTAATGGGAAAAAATCGGAATCGTAGCTCTTGAAAAATTGTTTAAAATTGTTAAGCATTTAAAAATGCAAGCATAAATAAATTACGGCCAATTTTATTTAATACAATTTGTTTCAGAATGAAATTTATTTTACCATGTTTTTCATATTTTCATTAAACTAAAACAAACGTTATTTAACTCTTTAAAAGACATGATTCTTCCATCTAACTGTGCAAAAGGAAAATATAACTTTATGTATGGAGAATTTAATAAAATTATTTGAAATAAATGCGTGTTTAACTTGGAGAGAGAAAAAAAATCGAATGCTGATGATTGCAGATGGAATCATTGGGAGTGAAGGGTTAATCTTTCAATGTTACATTCGCACACGGCCTCGCATCTGTCGTATAATGCGCCGCCCCCTCTGTCCTAGAACGTCTTAAAAGAAAAGACAAAGAAACGGTCACTTCTTGAAAAGAAACCCGCCGTCCTGGCTCCAAACCATGGCGCCAACATCGCCGCCAAATGGCGAAGAGATCAGAGATGGATTTTGTCACCTGTTATTGCGGAAAAGAAACGATAACAGCAGAAATTATTTAGTGAATAAGCTATATATTTTGTTATGAAAAAAACAAAATGTTTGTTATGAAAAAAATAAAAAGTTTTGTTATTTAAAAAATAAAAGTTTGATAAAAAAAATTTGCTGAAAATTCGTACAACATGAAACATATTTTTTCTTTAACACATAATAGTGTGAACAGATTTGTGTTTCATGTTTCAACCACATGTTTTTGTGTTAATATTTTAAATGTTCAATTCTTAAGACATTTAAAAATAACGAGAATTTTCAATTGAAAGTATTTTTTTTTCGTAAACTACTGTCTAACTTTCTGTTTCATTTCGAGTTGAAAATTAATAAAATAGTTGAAAAATGTAAGTTATAAAAAAATACATTAAAATATCTTACAAAAGTGTGGGTTTTTTACTCAAATAAAAAAAACTTTATTTTAAAAACTTAAGCACATACGAGGCTGTGTGCGAACGCCAACGCAACAACGATGCCTTTAAATTCATATTCTAAAATGCCAAATTATCTTTAAGAAACTAATATATTTTGTTAATACTAATGGAAACAACATTACTATATCAGTAAGCTATAGTTTCGTTGTTATATTGTCATTTTTCATTTTTTTTTAAATGTTTAACCCTCGAATGCATACTGTTACCGTTTGGTAACAAGTTACATATAATCCACTTTATTCAATTAAAGTAGACCTCCCTCTCGACAAATTTGTGTTTTTTTCATCTATTACATTCCATTTTGAAGTTATAGTAACTAATAACACTCATAAATGACAGTAGTAAAAGTGTATTCAAATGAAAGAGTGAGGTTATTAACTGTTGTGAAATTACGTTTTTGGCGTTATTCAAAGTATAATAATTTTAGTACTAAATACAAATAAATTGGTTTGAAAAATTATACATAGTTAAAAAGTTTTATTTTAAACTATATTTAGTAGTTTTCTAGTCATTATTATATTCAGGTGTTGGCTCGTCACCTGACTGTGGTTCTAAAATACGACGCCCGTCGCCAATAGCCCTCGTGTAGCTCTAGTGCGACGATAATTCAAACCAAATCTAGTCATTATTATCAAAATTGGAATTTTTTAGTTGGTTTTTGTCACATTAAAAATTTTTTTAAATTGAAATTATTTAAAACCTAATGCAGTTGAAAAAATTTCAGTATTTTTCCCGTAATGTATGAGCATTGAAGATACATATATATATCTTTTGGGATGAAAATAAAAATTCATGCATTAGAGGGTTAACCACAATTTATTTAAAATAGAATTTTTTGGTAAAAATATTTTAACCGTATTTTTTCAAAATAGTTTTTTTTTAAATCAGCGCGAGGTCCTGATGGAAAACACAGACCACCGGCTTTTCAATGCCCCAGGGCGCCGTCGCCAAAGCGGGCGCCTCTTGGCGCGCGCCAATGCCCGTCCTTTTCCCGCGTCTCTCGGCTCAGTCATCAGCGATGGACCACTCGGTGAAGGCCATGCACAACAGCCACCGGAAAGTGGTGTTCTCGCGACTCCTCAACCGCCGCGACTTCGAGTCCGCGGAGCTGGAGCAGCTCTACCGCCGCTACACCCTCAAGCTGCAGCGCGCCACCACCTCCAGCACCCTCGCCCTGGTGGCGGCGCTCGCCCTCGCCCTGCTCTCCGTGCACGTGGCCCACGTCGCCCCGTCGGCCGCGGCCCTCTACTACGGGCTGGTGGGCGCCCTGTTCGCGGCCGCCCTGGTCCTGCTGCAGACGGGGCACGCGAGGGACGCGCACCTGCCCGCCCTCTGCCACGCGGCCCTGGTGCTCTGCTCGGGGCTGTGCCTGGTGGGGCTGCCCGCGTGGGCCGGGGACTCGCGGACGTGGGGCGCGGGCTCGTGGGGGCAGCCCGCGCCGGCCGCCCGAGGCGTCTGGGAGGTGCTGTTCGTGCTCTTCGTGTCCTACAGCATCCTGCCGCTCCGCACCCGGGTGGCGGTGCTGGTGGGGGTGGCGCTGCCGCTGCTGCACACCGGGGTGGCGGTCGGCTCGGCCACCCTCTACGGAGAGATCACCTGGCACCAGGTAGGGGCCTTTCTCATTGTGTCCGCACTTGCTCACCCAAAAGCGTACACTCTTAAAACAAAAGAGTGAAATCCACTCCAGTAGGAGAAGTGCATTTTCGACACTGGAAAGGAGTGAATATTGACTCAGACTGAGTTAAAATCGTTCGTTTGGAGTGATCGTATAGGAGGTTTAACACACAAAGGATCCACTCCTCGAGGAGAAGTGCATTTTGCAGACTGGAGGAGGGAAAATTAACTCAGACTGAGTTAAAATCGCTCGTTTGTTTTAAGAGTGTATTCCGAAGGTCATAATTACTTTAGTTTAGTTGGAATTATTGTCGCAATAGAGCTACACGAGGGCTTTTGGCGAAGGGCATCGTAATTTAGAACCCCAGTTAGGTGACGAGCTGACATCTGAATAGGCATCCAACGCAACCGTTAAGGGCGACATCGTACGCAGCGTTAGGACTTTGGAGCATACTTAACGTGCACTCCCTCCACACGGGGTATTACTCGTCGGAGATATAAGGCTGCACGGGCCGTTTACAGGGCGACAATTATTTTGGAAATGCCCGGACCCGAACCTGGGACCTCCCACATTCTACGTCTAATCGACTGTTCCCCAGCCCCTCCGAAGGTCATGACTACACGCTTTAATGTCAATACTACCGATAGTGAGACTAACGACGAGAAAACGTTCGCGATTCCCCAGGAAGAATAATGCCCACCAGTTTTTTTCCACTATAATGCTTACGTGCATACTGGTAATGGTAATGTAATCGTTTCCGACTGCCTATTCCTAGCCTCCTTTAGGAGCTTTAACACAGCCAATAACGCCTCGTAATTTAGAACCCTGGTTAAGTCACGAGGTCGACACTTGAGTGGGAACCCAACGAAACTTCGAGCGACATCGTACGCTGACGCCGTCGGGACTTGGGACTCCATAGATTTAACGAGCATGTCTGTCCCAGTGTACTCGCGCCCATCCGTCGGAAGCGTCACCTTGTTTAATGGAGAACAACAAGTTTTGTATAAGTTTTATTATCTATACAGGATATTCCCTCAATAAACCTAAACTCACTATTAGGATATTTTTGTTATGCTCCCAACTTTAAGATTCACCCTCCTTTGACACTACAGATATACCATAAAATGGGATAATCGATGTATTTTAAACTTTTTATTTAGTTTTTGACTGTAAAATTTGCTCTTATTTTTTTCCAGCACTTTTGAACAAAAACTTAACACCTTGAATATAGGTATATTGTGTATTTTATTAACTTTTTCAGTGGTGATCCGATTCATCCTCAGATGGGGGTGAACCGGGACACGTTGAAATCAATATATGTTCCGATTCAGCTTTTATAGATAGCAAATGAGTTCGGAAGTGTGGGACTTTCTTGGAATCTAAAATATGGATTTTCTTCAGAAGATATAGGGGACTGGGGAGCCCAGTCGGTTAGGCACTCGCCTAGCATGCGAAAGGTCCAATGTTCGGGTCCGTTGATCGCCAAAATAGCTGCCGACCTATAAACGGCCGTGCAGCCAAAAATGTCTGACGAATAATACCCATCGTAAGAGAGTGCACGTTAAATATCCTTCAAAGTCCTAACGCTGCGTACGAATGTCGCCCTTAACGGTTGCGTTGGGTGCCTATTCAGGTGTCGGCTCGTTACTTGACTGTGGTTCGAAAATACGACTCCTGTCGCCAATAGCCCTCGTGTAGCTCTAGTGCGACGATAATTCAAACCTAATCTCACCTAATCAGAAGATAAAGACAGTATAAATCCTGTAAATAGTTGTTTGCTGATCTTGTGAATAATTTCTCTCTTTTTTTTCTCTCCTTTTTTCCTTTTCTATTTGAACTGCAAAATGTTCCGATACTTAAAAGTATGATACCAATAGAGATTCTTCATTATTCATGACCAAGGTTAAAAAATGCTTAAAAATTCTAACATATAGTCCCATATTTTTGTACAGGCCTATGCCTAGTACAAAACATTACTCTTCGGTGTAAAATACGAAAAGTGTGTACTTGCATACCAAGTTTTACAGTTGATGAAAATTGAAGGTTATTTTGGTATCCATATCAGTTTTGTTCATAATCCAGTAGTGTTGATGCATACGTGAAAAAATCTTAATTTCTTGATTCTTTATAATATTAAAGTCCTGTAAAATAAATAGAAACCCTGCCCACTCTAAAGTTTATTGATGTGAATACTCTATTTTAAGTTAGCTTTTTGAAGCTGGCAACATGTTAATTAAGTTGACCAAACATTTTATTCCATTTAAAGCAAGAGGGTAACTATGAAAAGTGGTAAGAATAACTTCTAATAAATTCCAAATATAATGTTTCCAGAGTTGGTCCAGTTCCGAAATATTTAAAAAATATGAGAACATCCCCCTCGTAGTTACATTTTAAATCTTCACTTAATTATACCATATTTGACACGTAATGTCCTAATTGTGTTACATTATGTAAACAAACACTTTATTAATACAGAACAAGCATTACAGAAAAAAAAATCGTCCCAAGGGGGTAAAACAAGAACCCTGTATATGTGACGTAAATAATCATAACTAATAAGACACATAAGTTAACAAAAAAAAAATAATTTTAAATACATAAAGTAGTAAGTAGAACATGTTTTCTTTTATAACAATTTAAAATTAATGTTTTAAAAGAATCTTTTTTCAAAAGTATCCCTTCAAATATATGAAAACTAATGTATATTACGTTATATTGTATTATTCCTTTTCAAACAAAAAACCCAATATAACACATCATTCTTAAAATACTACAATATCTTAGCTCAAGCATTAAAAAATATATACTACTGATATAGTGAAAGATACCTTTACCTTTCAAAGAAAGTAAATTTCCTGTCGAATAAGCTTAAACTTTTTCATTGTTGACGATCAACTCACCTAAAAACGGATTAAAGGCCTAAAATATTTGTTAGGTTTTTTTTAAAGTAAAACCTACTGCGAACAATATAAGTCTTCAATCTATAAAACCTTAAAACCTTTTTTTGTAACTCTAACCTAAACCGAATCTTAGCTGGTAATAAGATATCGTTAAGAACATTTTACTTTTATTTTTCTCCAACTGTTCCCCTTTCCTTTTCCTAAATTACATAATGCTTATAACCTCTTACTGCAAATGAAATGTAACACATTTAATTTTGCTTCTCGAAACTAATTGGTGAATGCAAATATTTATTTTACTTGAGTAAAAAATACTGAGTTTGAGAGATTTGGTTTACGCAAATGTGTAAAAGTTTAAGTATGAAATGTAAATATCCTAGTATGTCTTATATTTAACTGCAATTTGGACGTATGTTTTACATGTCTTTTTTTCCTCCAATGGGGTTGTAATATTGGCGGTCAAGCCTTTGCAGACTCGTCATATTCCCCATAACTGAGAGCCTTTTTCATGTGGCACCGTCTAGGAGACTCTTGCTTTCAATTTTGACGCTCAGATTACAATGAATCTGAGTTCTCTGTGGATGTTAAAGTATGTCGAGATTTAATTTTTCCGAGAGATCCCGAGCCAAATGGGTACTCAAGGGATATTTTACATGCCTCATAATTATATGACATGCGTGCCCAAGATTTTCCCATCCATAAATCCGACGACTCAGCCGTGGCTCGAGCCCCCGATCTTGGGCTTATGAGGCGGACACGTTAAACCTCTCAGCCACTGAGCAGCTTATATGTCTAAAAATTAGAATCCAAGTCTCACCTTTATTATCATCGTCTTCCAATTGACATTGCTTATAAATCAAATCAATGGGCTTTGAAAATAATAAAAAAGTAAGTCCAATATTTTTTTATTGAATAGTATTTTATTGATTAGATAACATTTTGCGCTTCTTTTGAACAATATGATAAGCCCCTCAATTGCAAATATAAGATCCAGTTTTTGTGTGGGAAGCATACGATGTAAGACGTTTTTTTATTTAATAAATTCTGAATAAAATAACATTTATACTTTTTAAAGGTATAATTAATTGAATAAAATCAATCCTCATAGTATCTAACTAAAATTAAGTAGTTTTATAATAAATTGAATTTCCTTGCTCAGTGTATATTTATCAGATAGTGTATATTTTGATTTCCCATAGTATTGACTGCTTAACCACATCTTATTTCCTCTCCAATAAATTTACTTGGAATACTTTCTGAAATTTATAGTTAATTAAAAATTTTACTTAATTTCAAAACTTTTGGAGCAACAAAGAGATTGAAGTAATGTAAGAAACGAAGGAAATGGAATTTCTTTTAATTTTCTAATTTGTTACATGTATGCTTTTATAATTTGTCGTCTTATCAATACAACTTATGAAATTCTATTAAAATATTTATTTTTAATAGAAATTTAAAACTTCATAGATGATTTTACTTAACTAACAAATCAAAATAATCTAATCAATTGTTTCCGTATTATGATGTGTTACAAAGAAAACAACTTTACACATTTATAGTTTCTCAATAGTGAAAAAGCTAACTTTATGTAAATTCTTACAAGTTACCGTTACTAACTTATACCTTTACTCATTTAATGAAATTCCTAATATAATTATACTACATTTTGAAATATTTACATTTCATTGAAATAAACTTATTGGCAGTTCAATTTAATTGGGTGAAATGTAGAATTTTAAGCAGTATGACTCATGAACAAAATAATAGTATAAATCATGTTGGGTTTTAAAATAGATCATGTCATTTTTAAAACATATACATTGAGTTATTGCCATTTTTTTGATTGAATATACGTTTCAGCATGGAAAAGCTTTCTGTCTGATATATATGTTTTTTTCAATACTCAAATATGGAACTATTTTGTGTGTTAAAAATATTCTAACCAAGTTCGAACATTAACGTTTTGTAAAAAAATATATAATATATACTTTGAATAATTTTAAGAAAAAACAACTTTTCAGTAACTTTAACTTTAAAATGTCACTATATTTCTAAAACTATTTTAGTTATGTAAAGTACGTACTTTGTTTCTCATTTAATATTGATATCTATGAAATATGTGAAATTCGCATTTTTTATAGTAACACTCGATTAGTTAACTTTTCCTAAATGTATTCCCTTATAATTAAGTTTAGTTGGTTGATTAGTATCAAGTGGTCATGTTTTCAGTAAAAAAGTTAATTCATCTAAGGGTTAATTTTATACATAAATGTAACTAAATCTATCTTTTGTATAGCATAATTATAATAATAAAATAAAATTAAATTGTTTTCTTAAAATTAACTAATTTTGTTCTTTAAATGGGAAGACAATGAAATTTATCGTCAAAACGCAGATTTTGCTTTTTAATTCTACCCCCCCCGCTCCCTCTGAATTACATAAAATTCCACTGTTAAACAGCATAATAAATAATTTACGTAATTAAAACGTTTCATTACTACGAATTACTGAAACTTTTTCTGTAGCAAATAAAGTTAGTCACAAAGGTCCTTTATAATTTTATTCACAGTTTTGTTAATGCTTTTTTATATTCTCGATAATAACTCAAAATATAGTACAAAAATGTCTCCGTTCCTATTTTGTTTCGCAAATCTAATGTTTTTACTTCCATTTTGTGTAAAATAAAGGAATAGGGGGCGCAATCATCAGATAGGAATAATGACGTTTCAGAAATGTTATTTTTTTTATTCAGCGTGTATTAACATATTTTGACTTATTTTGATTTGAAAAATGTTTATAGAAAAATTGCGTATACGCAGCTTTTCTATAAATATGTTTGCATCAAATTGATGCTTGTTTACTTTTCCTATACATAGCACCCATTTATACATTTATTCTTTCAAATGCAAGCATTATTTACTAGAAATGGAAACATTATATATTCTTAAGACTTTCTCTAAATCAATATCTTCTCGCGAAGCACATTTGGTCGGCAGAATCTTTCCCGATCTGCCTACTGGTTGGAGAAGAAACACTCCTGAGATCGAAAGTGTTCTCTATATAAGCTGTTCCTTATCAGCGAGAGGATCGGCGTTTTCCAAGTGGCTATAAAAGGCTTGTAGAGTATGAAGAGGTTGGTTCATTGTGCGTATAAGCACAATGTATTTGTGTTTGGTGTAACGCTGGCTCTTAAGCTCGTGAAATTACTTTTTACTGGTTTGTAATACCTTAAAAAGTGTGCCTATTTATAAATATGTAGTTTTTAAATAACCATTGCTCGTCGAGCAATACTTTAAATACAAAAATTGTAGCAGATATAATATTTAAACATTTTCTTACACGACTTATTTAATTTATGTAACAAAATATACTTGCTAAGCAAAAACTCACATTGGACATATTTTTGGTCTTGAGTGGCTACAGAAATGCTGAATGAAAATAAATACTTTTTTATGCCTGGATTGGTGAACCGAAGGCAATTTGAAGGAAAAGCAGGAATACAATCGGGAAGGAACTATTTGAAACCAGCCAATTTTCCCGTTTTCAAACCTTTTGCGGTAAGATAAAATACAATTCTACGACAAAAAAAAAAAACCTATAGTTGAAAGTCTATTTTATCGAACTTTTCTACTCTATTGAGATTTCAAGATCAAAACCGTTTGTGATTAATCTTAGTGCACAGGAATAATGATTTATTTTAGCAAAATAATATTTATTTTAAACAAAAAATATTAGAGAAGGCGTATTTTACTACATAAAAGTATGCAATTTAACCCTCTAATGCTGTTGCCATAATGGCAACAAGTAACATAATCCACTTCATTCTATTAAAGTAGAGCTCCCTCTCATCAAATCTGTGTTTTTTCATCTATTGCATTCCATTTTGAAGTTTTAGTTACTAATAACCATCGTAGATGACAGTAGTAAAAGTGTATTCAGTGAGGTTATGAACTGTTGTGAAATTACGTTTTTGGCAGTATTCAAAGTGTAATAATATTAGTACTAAATACAAATAAATTGTTTTAAAAAAGTAATTATAGTTAAAGATTGTTATTTTGAAGTATATTTAGTAGTTTTCTAGTCATTATTATCAAAATTGAAATTTTGTAGTTGGTTTTTGTCATATGGAATTTTTTTTGAAAAATTGAAATTATTTCAATTATAATGCAGTTAATTTTTTTCAGTATTTTTCCCATAATGTATGAGTAATAAAGATATATATATTTTCGGGATGAAAAAAAAAAATTCATGCATTAGAGGGTTAAGCATATATACGCATAAACAACCAGATGTTCAGCCATTCTTTTCTGCTAGGTGATTACGCTGTAAGTTTATCAAGGAATTTCCTTAAAATGTCTTAATTGACTACAAAAATGTTAAGTAACATATGCAACACCTCATTCCTGTTTTAACACCAATTATATCATCAATTGAAATCAATGATTAGTTTGTTAGTGAAACTGTTTTTATTTATAAATTGTAAAGAAATTGTTTGGAATTTACGTGATACGGATTTAGATGGTATCTGGTAATGATAGTTATTATGATTCAATAATATATATAGAGACTGAATTTGCGGACATAAAGAGCCGCAGATCATTTCAATATCAAAATAATTGCCTGTCACAGATAGCTAAACAATTTTCTACCATAAGGATTGAGTGAATGTTATCGTCCAGTTTCAAGTCGCAAAAGTTTCATTGAGACCAGTAAAAGCCTATTTATAAGTAATGTTTTTTCTATCGTGATTTTTTAAAACATGAGATCCTTTTTAACAAGAGAAAAACAAGATTTTATTTTACAAGTTGATTGTTGTTTACCCTCTGCAAAACGTGTGAGACAGAAAGATAAATGACGGTTTCACTGATTTAATAAGTTAGAATGGAACAGGTTTTAGCGGTGGTCAGGTGGTTAGAAATTTATCCAACAAAACAAAGAAAGATGTTTAAAAGTGAAGTTTTGAATGAGAAAAGAATGTCAGGTTTCTAAGAATCTTATTGAAGAACAGTTTTAGTGCCTATTACCTTTGATAGTGGGGGTTTCTTAAAGAAAAATAATCTAAGAGGGACATTTTTAAGAAATTCAATTTTATAATTTTGTTTAAATGTACACCAATACAACTATATCCTGCTATTTAAGCCATACGCAGCAAGATTTATGTCTAGCTGTAATTTTTTTTTGTGTTTCTTAAAATTACTATTAGGTTAGAGGTTTCGATTGTTAGAGTAAGCTGTGGCAGCACTTGCTGTGGTGTAAACTTACAACCTAAAAACGAAGAAAGGTTACACCACATAAACGGAGTAAAAAATAAGTGACACCGAAGCTGCCTCTAAATTTACGATATAATTGAACTGTTTATACTATATACAATAACATATCATGTATACAAGTTAAATTTTTTATTGATATTTTGTGATAATTTTGCATAGTTTTACAGTCAAGTCAAAATTAGTTTTAAGGGAACACACGACTTTACAATTTACATTTTTGGAGTTTAGTAAGCTTACACCAAAATAGGTGTAACGTTGGTTGGTAGACATATATTTCCAGGCTTGTGTGTGGTCAGAGACTAGCTCATAAACCATGGTCAAGTAAAACAGACAAAACACACACAATCACATACTTGACAGATGCTGCCATCTATCACCACCTCCGCAATTTAGACATGTTCCTGAAAGGGAGGGAAATAGTCTCCAGGAGCCTGTACCCGTAGGAAACTGCGCAATGACCACCCATAGGACTTTCGGACCCACAGATTTAACGAGTACGTACTCCGCATGTACTCGGTGGGTCTTCAGTGGTACCGGGACTCGATCGCGGGAACTTCCGATTCCGAGACCGAGATCTTAACCATCAAGGCTCCCCACAGCTGCTGGTGTATCGCTAAAACCCTAAACTCATGGTAACGTCTAGGGAAGTTGCTGCAATACTGTTGTTTAATTTATATTGATGCAAAAGCCTTATACCAAATTTACTTAAAAAAAAATTAACAGTAGATAAATTTACCGTATTTTGTATTGAACATGGTTTAGCACTAGGGTTTTAATTAAAAGATATTTTGTTCGTGCAATTTTAAATCAGAAATTTCTTCAATATTTACCCGGACTAACTTGTTATTCCTCGTTTATCCATAGAACAGGTATAATCACACATATTGTTATATTTTTTACTTCTGAAAAAAAAAAAAAACACGCCAAAACTACTTTATTCTCTTTTTCTGGGGAATAATTGCGCGTTTGAATGATATCGTTTAAGTTTGTTTTTTTAAAACGTTCTTTCACGGAGGAAAAAAAACATACTAGGATATTTTTTGCATAATGAAATTTAAATCCTGATTCTTTCATTGAATAGATTTATTTTGCTTTAAACTACTAAGTGAGAAGTTGGATATGTCTGGGGTTTTCTTAAGAATTCGGTGACATGTAATTATCACAAATATTTTTCGAGGAAAAATTTAGTGAACTGTTTGCTTTAATAAACAATAAAATAAATCTCGTTTTTGAAAATTACTCTTTTATAAATTTTATAATGAAATGTTTTTATTTTGGTAGTCACATGAGGGAAGTATTAACTTTTGGAAACATCAAACATGTCAGCGAAATAATGAACCATAAGAAATTACTTCGAGACAAAGGAATGTTATTAATTAAATGTGTCTCGAAACGTCAACACATTTTAAGTTTAATTAAGAAAATGCATTGTCAGCATTTATTTTGATTAAGGAATACACTCGGATGAAAATTTGTAAAAATAACTGTTTATATTACCTGCATTTCTTAGCGATGATAATGATTTCTGGTGATGATGTATAAATTTTGATAAAGATTTTTAAAAATTCTTTAAATAGTTATTTGGATGTTAAAATGTTTTCATTTTTACTGCATTGGAATTTGTGAGTTTGAAAAAGTGAAGGGTTGTTCCTTTAAATTAAATTACGAAATAAAAGGAAATCTAGTTGTTTTAGAAGCTTAATTGTATCGCTAAGTATACCACTATAATTAGCAAAAATGTTATCTTTGGGAAATGCATTGTACTGCAATATATTTATTCCAAAAACATGAGCTATATAATAACGTTAAAAAATTTCAATGGAACGTTTCATGTCCAAAGACATACATATATAATTCAATTCTTTTTTCAAGTCGTTTCATCATCCTTAATGTGCATTGAATTGAATATCGATAAACGATGAAGATACTTCTTCCTAAACTCTTTACATCATTTACGTGTGTGCTATAAAGGGTGAAAACTTTCACCTTTCACCAAAATATTGTTTATTTTTGTTCTATCTTTAGAATCACGCTTTTAATGTCGCGAAAATTCTTTAAAAAATATTTAATATCAAACTATTATCCAACGTAATTCCATTATAGTCGGAATGAGGGAGTTGTGAATGAATTACATTTAGGAATACTTTTTGGTTTAAATAAAGACACATAATTCAAATAGGGTACTCATTTTCAAAGATGGTATGGAGATACCACTTTGACATACGTTCTATATCGATACATATACTATTTAAGAACATTTATATATTAGTAGACAGTGTCGTACTTTAGAAGAAAAAGTTCGATATCCTATTACATTACATAGCTACTTTTTTCTCTAATGAAATGAAGGGTTTTTAGAATTTATAAAAATATCGTTTAAATAATTTAAACATTGATGTAATTTTTTTAAACATCAAGGAATAAGGTTACAGAGAATGTTAATTGCAGTAAACTAACTATTTATTTTAAAGAAGTAAACTAACGAAATGTACTCAACTTAAGTATACTTCCTCAAGCTTATTTTAAGTTTGAATGTCACCTTTCATCGTTGGATCAATATTTGTTCTGCCCAATTCCAATTCAAATAGTATTTAAAAAAAACTAAAACGTTTAAAGCTGATTTTTAAAATGCCAGTTTATTAAAGTATATAACTTTCTTTCAAAACCTTTTTTTATAGGCAAAATTAGTTTTTGTCGAATTCTGTGAAATTTCAGATCCCCCATAGAGATAATGAAGCATTTTAAATGAAAACCTTTAATTTCTCCTTTGGTATTTATTGAGAATTTAGGTTCATTAGTGTAATATAGATAGATAGTACTTTGTGTAATAAAAATACTTTGTCCAGACGTTCCCTCTGACACCACCAATGAATCAAGTCACGTGAAATAAATATTTAAATATATTTATTAATTTGACAGCAGACGGCATGGAGCAGCGATTAATTTTTAAGCTACGATTCGAATGTTACCATCTATCAAAATAACGGCCTTCAGTGTTTCGGTTGAGCGCCGAAGCATAAACTTTCGTTTGATGGTATTCCATACTTAGATAGTCTAACCTATATTAATCAATGACACCGCATACCTATTCAGTATTGACGGTACTATGTAACATGAGTTTCATCCTATTATAGTTTTAAACACGCAATCTGTTATATACATATGGTGCGTGTTGCTAATAAAACTCCAACAGTCTCGGTATATTGTGTTCCATTCAAATTCATATTATATAAAGATTTATTTCACAACATTTGAAATAAAGATTCATTTCAAAACATTTGAAAAACTTTGTAAGGAACATTGGGAATTGAAATAGTTGAATATAGTTCTTGTAGATAAAATGAATTATAATAAAGAAACACGTACGATTTAAGAAATTCAAGTACACTTTTAATTAATTTTTTTATGATATTGCAAGGTATGCATTTCTCTAGGGTTAAAATTTTTCTCTTCTTCTCACACGAAAAAAAATTATTTTAAATTTGCATTTTTTTTTTGAAAAGCCTTGTCTTTAGAAAAATAAATATGTTAAAGCGTCATTTTTCCGTTCATCATTCTTTAAAAAAATATATTTATATATATATATTTTAACTCGGAGAAATTTTTAGCCAAATAGAGTTGTTTCACGTCGTGAATGGCAACAGCTCTAGGCGTCTTGTTTTTATTTTTTGTCTGGATTTTTCTTAATATTCGAAAATTAGTTCTCTAAGAATATTTTACTAGTTAAAATTTTAAAATGCCAAATTCTTGCTGTGCTGTTGGTTGTTAAACTCATTTGTTTTGCGTAGAAAGAAAATTTCTTTTCGTCCATCGATTATTTTGAGATTGAAACCGAAACAACCAATAAAATCGCAAGACACTGAAAAAGGAAAACAAGAGTTACATCATCTGAATTATTTCCATTGTGTGATTTTAAAGAAGCATGCCTATCCAATCAAAGAATATTTTTATTTCAACCACAAACATTTCTATTTTTAGTTCCGAAAATTCTCTGCTTCCGAAAACGTTTTTTTAAAGTTCCAGTTGCACTTGGCTTGGTAAACAGTGGTAATGGAACAGTCACTCCGTTGATAGTGAAAGTTTTGATTCTTGTTTTTGTTTCAGTCATTTACTTTTTGTGTTCAAAGTGAAGTGAAGGTATGAATGAGTGGGACCGATGACCCTCCAAGGTCATTGGGCGAATCTACTCTGGGATATGTGGGGGAAGGTAAACAAAGACTTCGATTTTTGCTACATCCTTTTGTTGCTAAACATTTTCAAATGTTCTCGTCAATTGCGAAAAGTGCCTGAAAAATATTCTTGTCTCCTCAAAGCGACTTCGTTGATCTAATAAAGGAAAAAGCTTTTGTGGGGGTGGGGACGGTTTTGATAAATGGAAAGAAGGATGTTTGTTCGGTTTTGTTTGATTTTACAAAATAAAATGGCTGTAATTCGCGGTGAACGTTTGTATTGAAATAAATGGCTTTTTTATTTGGAGGTTTTATTTCTACCAGGTTTTTTTATTCAGTAAACTTTTGTTTTTGAAAGACTTACATAATACACAAGACATTTAAATTTTTTTAGGTTTATAAAATTATTATCGATATTATTATTCGATATATTTATTACGGCAAAAAAAAAACCTTTAACATCTTTTAAACTCAATTTTATGCTTTTTACGTGTAAAAAATTGAGTATGATGAAAGTATCTAAACATGAAAATCACTTTCAGAATTGACTGGCAATAATAAAAACTTTTGAAAATCGACACAAAACAAACAAATCTATTCTGTATAGAATACTAAAATCAATCAATTTATATAAATTTTCCCTTCCATTCAAAATATTATAATTTAAACAATAAACCTAACAATTTATTCCTTTCACGTAACTACTTTCAATTCCGAGAAATTGGTCGAAAAATTTTATGCGGAATTTTAACTAGACTATTAAACCTTATTTTCTAGGATAACAAAATTCTTTCTAATCCACGATAATGCAATGATAACGTAATCACGATTATCATTTAAAACTTTAAACCCATAAAAATGTACATAATAAAAACCATAAGGATACATTGAATAAAAAAGATTTTCTTTTCTTATTAAAGTTTATCTACCCATCGAACCACATCTCAATGATTCGCTAGAACATCTGGTATTTTTCACAAGTACTAGAAGTAAACGATAAACATCTTTGTGGAATCTCACCAAAACTCTCACACAACTTTGAATAATTTATGTATTGGAAAATAAGTTGCATCTTAAAAATAATATCAAATTTTATGATAAAATATCAAATTTAATCTTGTAGACGAAAATAAATTTCGTTGTGATTTTATAGAAAAATATGGCAAAAAGTGGGGAAGCTAAAGACCCAGCATCATTTTTTCCCTTCCCATGTTAAGTCTATGGGACAGTTTTTGGAACAGTGTGCCTTTGCTTTTGAGTTTATTTACTAGCAATTTTTTGCATTAGGAAGTCCAGGAAGTTTTCTGAAGATCCTCAAGCTCACTTTTTCATTTTATTTTGCCAGATTTTTTAAAATTTGAAATAAAAAATATTGCTGCTATTTTGCTATTTTTCCAACAAATTAAAACTTTTTAATGAAAAATAAGTGCTAAGTATTAAAATGCAAACATTTTTTTATAATTTGCTGCAAATTTCATCGTAAAACTCTAAAAGGGAGTGAAGATATGATTTTTTGAAGTTATCTTGACGTGACAAAAAATAATCCGAGTATTTAGCTAGTATAGTGTAGCGCCCTCTGTGAAATTCCCTTTTGGTAGGGAAAAATCGGGGGTCGCAAAATGGGGGTGTCATGGAGCTTTTTACGACCATTCACTCTTACCCCTCAATAACAAGAGGTCAAAGGTTGTACGTAAATTGGGCTTCTTATCAGGGGTTTCTTACTTCTGACTAGGAGCGGAAAACTTCTGAACGAGCGGTTCTGTGGCAGCAATCTATTATATTTACTCTGAGTGGATATTGAGAAAAATGGCATAACCAAGAGAAATCTTTATTCAGTTATTAATATTTTCTCGATTGTTATTTTAAGAATAATAAATTATTGAAATTGTGTATAAATCATACATATAATTAAAATTAAAAAATGTGAAATTTCTGTTTACGAACTAAGTGATATTTGTAGTGGAATTTTTTATCTAGCGGACAGGGCGGGCAAAATGATCAGATGGGTATGTTATTTTGGCAATTTAATGCTTCGTGAGTTTTTTTTTAGGGTCAATGGATTTTTTTACTGAGAGTAGAGTAGTAACGTAGGCAGAGTCGTGACATGGTAGACGCGATATGGCAATCTTGTTACTTTTGTAGCTCAAGTTCAGGCCAAGTCTGACAACCAGAATATATTTTCTGATCAAGTATCTTATACACGGACTCCGCGATCACAAGAACAGATTGAATGTTCAAATACTTTTTGTTTACGTTTGAACCGTTTTTCTGAAGGAGGTTTGAAATAAGCAGCCGGAAACGATTACCTTACCGTTTTTCTACTTCCGCTAGTACTGAGGTTTCTGATTTTAGAATATATATTTTTTTAAATAGACTTATAGACGCTTATGTATTTAGATTTTATGTTTCTAGTAAATTTCTAGTTCTTGAATTTTTCTTGAAAAGTTCATGAATATTTTTTGTCTTACAAGTGTATGAACCATGTTTATAAGGATATGTATTGAAAGACCAAAAGTTGGGGATTTCAAACAACCAAAACTTAATTTTAGTAGCCAGATAAACAGCAAAAACATGTTCATAGACAAATCTGATAATGATCCAAAACTATAAATAAAAGTAAATGCGTACTTATTTAAAAACTTTTGTAAAAGAATAAAACAAATACATTTAGTGGAATACTGCAAAATAATTATTTAAATTTGTCATTCGTAATTCGTAAAAAAAAAATATCAATGTGTCGATAAGCTATGCTGCTAAACAAAATTAATTAATTGCTATACGAAGATTGATTTGTGTATAAATTCAAGTGATTTAATTGGAGTGAGACGTTGATTTATAAGCAGCAACTAATTTTCTTCAGCATTTTGCTACAGCTTTCGTCTAAATTTTAGCTGCAGCATTTTTTTTGACCCAGATTAAAATCCCTGATTCTCCACTTATACGGAACTCGCCACTGTCTGTAAGCTTCGATGCCCGAAAAAAAAAAGGAACAGCCAAGCAGTCTGCCCCTCTCCCGTCACTTGGGAATTGGGAATCGGAATTCGCCAACCCCTTTTTAGAAGTGGTGGGGGGGGGGGGGGGGGAGGGCGAAGTCTAAGTCTTCCCTCGTATTGTACAAAAATAAAACAAAATTCCTCAAGTCTCAAGCTTTAAACTCCTACAGCAAGTAGTTCTATAACATAACTCGTCTGTATAGGAAAAAAAATATTTACGGCGAGTCTCTTTTCCTTTTACCACATTTTCACTAAAGCTCACATTTTTAACTAATTTTCATTTTTCAGTTGTGTTTTTTTATCTCCTCTTTCCTTGCTAATTTGGTAATATTATGCGATGGCAAACTATTTAGTATTTATGAAATCATTCTGATCATTTTCTTTTTTATTTCGTATTGATATCGATAAAATTAACATAGTTATATCTTATATCGTTATATCCATTCAACTGAAAGTAGTTTCCGGCCAAAAATCGGCTTCGAAGCAAAGTCAAAATGGCTGAAAAAAAAGTCGAACCCCACTCCCTACTTTCCCCGAAAAAAAATAAAGAATAAAATAAACAACCGTGCTGGTGTTTCATAGCTTTGTGAGAGGCCATCTCAAGGGGCAGGGAATCGCCTCCCCCTTTTTCGGTGAGGGAAGTCTTGCAGTAGGGATTAATGCTTCTGTCGTGCGGGGAAATTTTATACTGCTCAGGGATTTTCTTCTTCAAATTTTTCCCTAACTAACAAATTTCAGTATCGCCCTCTGTTGTTAAGAAAGCAAAAGTCAAACTACCGGGAGGTATTTAGAATCCCCTTAAGCTAATTTTTTTTAATTTATACAATACATAAATCTTAAATGTAAAACGCATTTCTCAAATTATTAAGACACTGCATTACATTTTTTAGTATAATTAATTGTGTTTGGATACCTGGTAATTATGGGATAATTGAATGTAAAGTTTTTTCAATTATAAAAATAAATTACCGACGGTCAAAATGTATATGTATAAGTCGAATAATTGTAAATTTTTCTAATTAAAAAATAGAATAGAGTTATTAAAAAAATTCTCATTAAATTTGTTTTTAGACTTCTGATTCTTTGAATTTCGTTTACTAAATACAATAAAAAATTTCCTCGAAAATGTGATGAAAAGAATTAAAATCATTTTCGTTGAAAATAAGCAACTAATAATTTTGCTCAATAACATAGTAAAACAGATTGGTCTAATTTAAATGTAATTACTCTGTGAGACTAAAAGTATTCAATACTACAACTTCATGTTTTTTTAAAAAATGGATTTGATCTTTGTGTCATCATTATGGTAAAGAAGTAACACCTCCAACAGAAGATATTTATTCACGTTTTACACATAATTCTAATTTTTACGTACAATTCCTAAGTGTGTTTTGTCGACAAATTTTTGATTTTCTTCATTTCCAATAACTTCTTTTGATGCATTCAATAACTTTTTCCGTATAATATTCATTTAAAACACAATTACAATGTAAATATAATTCAACACTGGCGTAAAAACTCCCACTTAGATTCTTTCAAATTAATTAATTTTTTTACTACTACTCAATAAATTTGAATTGCATAACCCAAAAACTTCCAACTCCAGTTAATAATAAGTTACGCTAAGCAAATTAGAACTTCAATTTGGATTGAAAATGTTCATTTAGTGGGAAATTGCATTGCTTCCGGCTAGGCACGTTAAAACTAGGAACAATCTGTTCTTTTTAACATGTTATTTCAAAGATAACTAAAAAACGAATGTTCTTTTACCTATTTTGTGGGGATTCTTACAAGATTTATACTAACCGCTATTCAAAATACGGAAAATCTGGTGAACTTAGTCATAAGTTATATTTAGTCTCCATTAAGTTGCCTTGTTAATAAATTACATATAATATTGGTTGTTTATCTATCCATTCGAAGTTAAAATATAAGTATTATTATTTGAATAACTCAATTACCCTTTTATGAATTATTTTTAATACATTTATGAAAGAATTTTCTCGATAACTTGAATTTTCGGCTATTTAAAGTACAAATGCGCCTGCCAGGTGCAAATTAAGTGGCCGATACAATGTAAAAATATATGAATACGATCGTGTACTCAAGGGGTAATTGAGTTAAAACATTAGGTCTTAGGGTTTCAGTATAATTATTGATTTGTCCATCAAATGTCGCCCTTCAGCTACAACTTACTACTCATCACAAAAGAACGGTACATCATTTTTCACATAAACGCTCAAATTCCACAGCACTTTTGAATCGAATTAGTGTTCATGTGAAAAAAAACTTACTCAAGAATATTTAACTGATTAATTATAAAGTAGTATTCGAGAAAACACTAGGCAAATTAATCGCAATTTTATTTATTTTTGAACTTTCATAATTAAATCGCACACATTAAAAAACGTTATTTAGGTTGCGTTTCTCGAAAACCTCCAAATTCCACTCCTTTTTTATTATTCTCAGTAATTATTAACTTTTTCCTCGTTAATTGTTTTTAGTTTGATGTAAACAAAAACGATAGAAATGTAAATTTTATGATTTCCCTTTACATTTTCATACTAAATTAAAAAAAAAAAACTATAAATACCAACTAAAATACATATATTTATTGCATTAATAACTATATAATAAGAAAACAATTTTTAAGCCTTAAAATATTTAAAAATCTTAAATTCCTAAATTTTTTAATTTTAAAATTTTAAAACGTCTTTATATCCTCTATATCATGAGAGCAAATCTTCAACATACAATTACTTCTTAAAAAAACAACAACATTAGTACTTTTGTTGTCTTTAGGTATTTTTTAACGCAATCTAATTTTAGAAAATGTTTGCCATTATGATTTCTTAAGAATTTTTGGATTAATATATATCACCATCTACACTTTAAATCATAGATGAGAATATCTAAAGTTATGTAAAAAAATATAAAAATACACTAACACATATAATTTTATTGTAAATTAAAATCGAAAACTAGGAGCAACTGTTTGTCTAGAACGCTAGTTAAACATTAATACTTACGTGGGCTGTTAATGGCAAAACTGTTTCAGCACATTTTTCCAAATTATGTAAAATTATTATGGGCATATCACTTAATCAGGAATCTCCACTCGATAATTTCGTTTCGAAATAACTTCAATAGTTTCCCTCATTAGGAAAATGAAGAGTAAACTGTAAACTATTCAAATGTAGTGAAATAGTTATTAATATTTATTGAATTTCACTTCGCTTTGAAAATTTTGTACGATTTTGAATTTTGTTTATTCTGGTTAAAGTTGTTTTTATACTATAAATACATGTAAATCAATGTGTCTTTTAATGAGAAAAAAGTTATTTTTCACATTAAAAGACTTGATAGACATTTTCAAGTCCAAACTAAGTTTCAATTAAGAATTTGAGAATTGATTTAAGCTAATCACTAGTTAATTTTACAAAGAAATATTTTGTTTGTATTTACCGCAATTATTATATAAAAACTATGGCGTGGTAACCGGATGTCTCGTGGAGAAATAAATGGTAATAATTATCTGTGGGTTTTTAGGACATTTAATTTTAATAAAGTCTAGTGCAGAGCACAACTACTACATAACAAGTTAAAGATTTTGAAGAGAACTTAGCAGCGTGTTCTCTGGACAGAGATTAGAGCAGGAATGAATAAGTTCAGTCTCATCGCTATACTCGTCGCCAACCAAATATGAAACAGTAGGGATGGCAGTTTTTGAGAAAAAACTAATTTCCGGTTTTAACCGCAGATAACCGGTTTCCGGTTTAGACCGGCCTCATGAAAAAAAACCCCGGTTTTTCGGTCAAAACCGAGGTCAAAAAACAAAACGGTTTCGGTTTTCCATCCCTAAAATGTTTCTAAGGGTGGCGGGAACTTTTGCTAAGGAAAATTTATTGACTATTATTATTTTAATATTTAATATTTAATATTTAATATTTAATATTTAATATTTAATATTTAATATTTAATATTTAATATTTAATATTTAATATTTAATATTTAATATTTAATATTTAATATTTAATATTAAAAATTTAATATTTAATATTTAATATTTAATGTGCTCCTTCCTGATGTGACGAAGGCTTATAAGCGGGTCTCTCTGATCAAGCACACAAGCCGGAATATATATACCGACCCTACCCTTCCTGATAACAAGTTTCTTATTACTACATAAACACTTTCTATATTAGACTTAAAAATTACTATTTTTTGTGCAGATAGATTAATAATCCTCTTTTAAAAGAGATAATTATTATTCAGATTCTTTTTGAAGGCGCATACACATAATTACTCTGGATAAAAATATTCTTTAAACCTAAGAAAATTTTGATAATCAAATTAGAATATCTAAAGAATACAACACAATACCTCTTCAACATTGTGATTCTATTTCTTAATTGAATCCATTCTAAAAAGTCCATGCATAACTAAGAAATAAATTTAATAAAGCGCTAGCTATACAAGATGAATGTTAATTTCGTTAAAAACATTTTATTTTCGTCATACATTTCTAATATTATATTAAAGAAATCTTTTATAAAGATATCTTTTTTTAAAAACTAATTTACTAATATACCCTTAAATCAGTTGTTTTTAGCCGTACTTAGTTGCTATAAATTTTTTTAAAGGAAATTTAATTTCATTTTTATTTATTGCTTGCGTCGTTATACGTTCTTTTAAAGCTCAAAACAAATTTTTGAAAAGTAAAACTAAATTGAATTTATTTGCTCAATAATTTAACTAAGCAGGAATTTTTTAAAAAGAATATTAGCTTCCACACAGCGTTTTTTTCAGCTGACAAATATAATTGTTAATTTCAAGCTCGTACAGAGCCTCGGGTCATTTCAATTTGCAACAGAAACCCAGAATACTAATGTTTAAAAATTCGACAAATTAAAAAACACTTAACTCATTTAATTTTCTATAAAATAGTTTTATCATTTTAACTATTATGCCTTGTTTACTGATGAGTTTTAGGAAAAAGTTAATTAGCTTGAATCAAATATAACAATATCTATAATAATAAAAGAAAGAGTCTGTCTGTCGGTCTGTCTGTGGATCACAAAAGACCTACTTTGACTGCTCTAAAAAATTCGAAATTTTTAATATAGATTCCTTTTAATACCTACGTGTGCACCTGAGGCTTAGTTTTTTCATATTTGATTGTGATTTTTAATTAATATAATTAGTTTAAAAAAACGTCATCCACGTGGGATTGCGGGACCATAACAGGGCTTGAAAATACATGGACCGGGCCGAAATGGGGGCTTGCCGCCATCCTCTATTAGTTTGATTGATTGAGTTTGGTTGAGATATGTGCTCGCCCTAAGGCTGCTTCATCCTCTATTAGTGTTTGCTTTTTTAAGTTCGCATGCGCCAACACGAATTTAATTTTGTTTTGATGTTGAGTGTATTTTCACAAGTAAGCATGCATCTAAAAGGAAGCAATGCGAAGTTAACGGGTTCCCAGTAAGACGGGACCATACTGCTAGTTATAGTAATAAAAGATAAATTAATATTTAATAAAAAGTATGTATACCCTACACCATAAAACTTAGGTGTAAAATTTCTCCTCAAACTGGGAGAAATATTTTTTTTATAAATAATAATCTACAATTTTTGAATGAGAAAAGAATAATTAAGAATTACGGTTTTTCATGTCCGTTATAGAAATTAGGTTGGAATGTTTCTCCGTAAAACCGATAGCAGCATATACTGCCATAAAATCTATGATGCAATCTTACTATTACTTAGTAATACAAAAAAATTCAAAGCTAGTTTCTAGAAAATAATTTTGTTTCTCTAGAACTGCTCGCTCACCACTGAAGGTGTTAATTAGAGCAAACAAACATAAAAACTGTTAAACCAGTAACCGTACTTTTCAAGTTACACAGGACACATATATTTTAATAATTCCCTTTTATTTATCTTCATAAAGTTTATAAATCGAAAAAGGAATTTCGTACTAACTATAGGAAGCATCTGTTTGTCTTATCAACAAGTTTAAAATCTAGTTAACGGGAAAGTACTGCCGGCAAATTCTGGGCTTTTTTTCCTGGGCCCAAGTCCAAAACAGTCTAAATTGCTTCTCATTCTGTTTTGATCCCGCACGCGATATTGTTGCATACTCCTTACTTTCTTTTATTGGTCCATGTTAAATTGGGTGTAACTAAAAGAAAATACTTGTTACGTTTATTCATCGTAACTATACGATGGTGAAGAAAAGCGAACCGAAGTTGCAGTGTATTTATTGATTTTTCTGTTTCACGTAGTTTTATATTAAAAAGAAAATTGAGACATGAAAAATTGCTAGCTGGAGTATTTGAAAATTCTGTGTGTTGTTTCGCTTTGAAATAAACCCTTATAATAAATTGTTTCGCTTCTTTATTATTATTTTTGAGACGAGAATACATGGTTTATTTATTATAAATATGATTTTGATCGTGATCTCAAGGGCGTTTCAAGGATCGATAGCAAGGGTAGCTGAATTGAATAGAAGATATACATTACTTAAAATGCTAATTATTTGTCAGATATGAGTTCATATTTAATTTTTATTTATTATTCGTTGTTTATTATATGCATGATAGTGTATTCTTGAGAAATTCTTCCAGTGTAAATGTTAATAATAATGTATATTTGATAAATCTGTTTTATTATGAAAAAGCTTTTAATTACCATTATAGAGTTGATTTGATCGCCTGTTTAATTGGCTGAATTGGTTGCTAATTTTTACTAACTTTTCCTTGAAATAAAAAATTGCTTAAAACAGATAAACTTGTTTAAAAAAAATTATCTTTATAATTGAAAAATTGCCTTTTGTTATCGAAAAATAACTAGCAAGTGTTCGTAATGGTTGACATAAACCTAAACCTTTAATCGTTTTAAAAAACAAAAGGTAAAATCATATTTTGTTTCGATGTTTCACAAATAAATTCAACATATATGTTATGATGCGAAAGTGAAGAATCTTTTGATCCTTACAAACATAGGATTCGATGCTTTCATACCAGACATTTTAGCAGTGCAATAATTGGTAAAGCTACTAAGACAGTTTAAAACATTTAATTATTTAAAACAAATCTAAAATTAAAATTTTAATTTTCATTAGAAATTACTTTTTTTAATTGCATTCTAAACTCAAATTGTTCCTATAAATAAAAGAAAGCGGAAAAATAATGAATTGAAAGCCAAAATTACCATTGTAAAATGTCTAAATTAGCTCTCTGAGTATTTTTTTCTTGATTGAGAGGGTTAAAAAAATCTCATCTCTGCACCTATTTGTAACTGACAAGATGACGTGTTTAATTGTTTGCGTGTAGCTCCAGAATTCCGCCCCTTACAGTTGCGTGTTGCAGGGAGTATTTCGTCACAATGAGGAAAACTACATTTTTACGGAGTCAAACAAACGCCCATTTTTAGCATAATTCACTTATGACATTATTGACAAAGTTGTTCGGTTCGCGTTTTGGTTTGCATTGGTTTGTTTTTCGTGTTACAGTAAACGTAACATTCATTATTGTGAAAGATAAATATACTCATTTTATTTATAGGGACATAATGTGCCCTTTTGAAATCCTAATTTCTGTAAAAGTATTGCCTTAAAATTCAAGCCCTGCTTCACTACGAAAAAGTCGCAGCAAAATCAAATAAACATAAGTTGAAGATTTTTTTTATTATTAACTAATAACATTTTAAAATATTGTCCCTATTTATCGATGGTTATGGATATTTTAAAACTTTAAAAGTTAATAGGAACAACAACTGTCAAATTATTCATAGATTGAGTTCTCAATAAGCATTTTATATGTATTCACATAAGTTTTACATAATTAGCATACTAGCATACCAGGAATAAATAGTGTAAATTAAGAAAAAAAATACAATTCTCAAAATTGTTAAAAAGTAAACTTGAGTGAAGAAAGGACACTTATTCGTGCAATATTATTATTTTTTTTGCATTTTAATTTTAATTTTTTAGTACTTGAGAAGAGTAATTTTGAAATATTTCCTAAGTAATAATCTAACATAAATGTCATACCTTTTGTAATCTCAAATTAAAGGTTGGGTGAGTTTTAAACATTTCCTAACCATCTTAGAATTAAATTATCATCTAAATCCGCCACCATGTCAAACATTACCAAATTAATGAATATTTAACTGAATATATGTTGTTTCGCGTCTTTATTATAAGTCGGGATTACTCGCTTCTGAGGGTAAGTTAAACAATTAAAACTATGGAAATTTACGCTGCTCGACACAGTTCGTTATTAATGAAGATACATAAATGTCCATAGCTCGCATATTTTGAGAACGATACAATGCATAAATAAATATTTGAATCTGATCTAGCTTCTAAAGTCCTTGTTAAAGTGCTTGCAAACAATAGTTTATTGTTTGTTAAACAAATTCGAGTCAATTTATTACAGTAAAATTATATATATGGTACCTTTCAAATCTGAAATCCACTAAAACTAGAATTAATTAGTGAGACAGAGTTTAACAGATGCCATATTTAGTTTTCTCTAGCTAAAATTGGACATCCCAGTTAATACCAGTATTGAACATTTTGAATAGCTAAAAGTAGTTGTAATTAGAGCAAATACTAGAATTAACAAACTTTTTTTTTAGATAAAACTGGAATTAACCGGGAATGCTAGACTTTAAGCAGGTTTATAAGTCTCTGATCAATCACCCAAGCTGGAAATACATGTACCAACCAACCAACCAACTAACCAACCAATCAACAAGCGTGAGATGTTCCGTCACGTCTTACCAACTCACTAGTTTTCCTCATAGTTGTCGATTCCCACTAACATCAGACAAAATAACTCGCAAATAAAATATTAACAAGCTCTTTAGTGTGTCAATAGATCCTTCGGTTTAGCTCCGTTTGTTTTAGCAAGTGTGGACTATATATGATATTCATGTTTGTAAATCAATTGAATAGAGAAGAAAAAGTGATATTCTTTTTTTGTTGTTGATTTGTGCGTTATTTGTATTTGAATCAGGGATACATTCTTTTAACAGATACATAATAGTCTAGTTGTTTGTTTAAAAATTATATAACACTAAAAGTACACCTAGGTTGTTAAACTATGACTTCTCGAAGTATTTAATCGTAACAATGCTCCTCTTTTCTAAAAATAATTAAAGATTCAATGTAAAAGTAATTTCAGTACTAAAATTCATAATATAAAAATTAAAAATCCGACAATTCAATTAACCCACATCAAGCTATGTGTGCAATTAGAAAATAAGTTTTTTAGTTTGTGATTTCGATTTCTCGCAGCTCATTTTTTTGCGGAAATTTCTATTGAAAAATATAACTTTCCCTAGAAACTTTCCCATTTGTAAGTTTAGTGCAAAAAATATGGATACTTGTCTTTTTTTTAAATAAAAAAATACATAAGTACCTTTGTTTAGCCAATTAGGATAATGCGTAATGTAATTACTTTAAATGCTTTTTTACAGTCTTTCCAGGAAAGCTATAAAAATATGGTAATACAAAGTGAATGAAAAAGTTAATGGCCAGTTAACCACAGCTCATTCAATTATTGGCAAGCTGCTAGAATGTAGTAAAAAAATGATTAACACGTAATGGCCATGATGTACCTTCATTTATTATATCACAAATTTAATAATAACCAGCTTATTTAAACTTGATTTTGCTTGATTCAGGCAATTTCAGCCAAAATTGAGTTACCGATTATTTCTGATTATATATAAAAACTATCTAATGGTAGCATATGTAAGTTATACGTAATTGGGATGCTGTTTGCTAAAAATGGTCGGAGTCTCAATCTTACGATGTTTTGCCCATGTTTTTTTAAAAACAGTTTTGTTTTTTTGACAATGTTATTTGTTTCTATGCCAATCAGTAAGTCAGTCACTATATAGTTTATTAAAATTACCTGGTACGATAAAAGTTTATTCTATTTTAAAAGTTGCTGTTTATTAAGAAATATTTGATATCGGTCGTCAAAATGTTTTTCTTAGAGTGGAAAAATGTAAATTGCATATTAAAGAAATTGAAACAAAATAATTATAATTCGCTCGTATAGTAAAAAAAAAAGTCTTCTAAACGTATGATCTCACTATTTACAATCTATACTAAGTTCAAAATCTATACCTTGGTATTTTCATTTCTACTTATTTTATTCAAAAAGCGAAGATAAGAAATGATGAATCGCTTTTATATATCTATAATAAACGTAATTGATTATGGTATAATCATTATTTAAATATAAAGTCTCGAGCTCGCTGCATTGTTTATTCAATTACGACGCTTATATTGAATTTCTCATTTCAAAGAAGGAAGATTAGTAGTTAACAGTATTTATCTTTCATTTTTTTACCACAGTACAATAGTTTCGGATTGCGATGTCAATACATTTAGAGATAATTTTTAAACTAATTTATATTGCAATATTTTTTTAGACTTAAACTTAATTATAATTAAATATTTTAAATATGAGGATCAAACTAGGGTGTGAATAACATAATATGTTACATTAAGGGTTTACTTTTCAGGGAACTTTATTACCCCCCCCCCAATTTTTAATTTTGTATAGTTTGGTACACGAGTTTAGGATCAAAATAACAAACAAACACTTTTTTAACTCAAAACAACATCACATAATAATTTGCGTTCGTCACAAGAGGATTAAAATAAACCCGTATATGTGACTATATAATCATAATTACAATTAATCAGACACAATAATACGACCCATTATAAATTTATAAAAAAAACAAAAAAATACTTTTAAATTCATAAATATACACGAAATAAAAATATGGCAATGCTAATGCTAAATAATCAAAACAAATGCTTAAAGTTCTGGTCAACGGGGAAAACATATAAATATAAAAAAAAAACATTTCACTTAAATAAATTTTAAAAAAATGCATCAAAAATACATATGTTTAAAGAAGAGATACTTCGAAGTTCAGTAGGTAGTTTGTTGAACAATGAAAAATGTTTTCGAAAAATTTCCTTATGTGGAAATGGGATACGATTAATTTCATTTACGCGTCTAGCGGATATATTTACTTTTAAATTACAAAAGAATTATTACGATGTAAATATAAAATCATTCGAAAACTAACATTATGCAGAATAGTAGTAAATATAAAAATTTAAAAATGGGGATGTTCGAATAAAGATGTCCTTTCAGAATTTTAAAACATTTGTTTTGAATTGAAATCAATGGATTAATATTTAATTTTATAATTTCAGATTAGAATCTATATATTGTACAGTCCAAGATATTTTATACTATTTGTAGGGTTTAAACTTATAAAATAACAGTCCATATTTGTCTACAAGTTGTTAAATGATATTTAAAAGAAAAATTTAAATCCAAATTTGTTAAACTGAAAAACAAAAATCGACTTTTATTTAAGTTTAAGTTAAATCATTTATAGAAAATCCAACTGCTAATTGTCATGAGTTCTTTCTCTACATTTCTTTTTAGTGAATAAAATTCATAACTAGAAAGCAGGAGAACTGAATTATCTGCATATGTATTCATTTTACCATTTAAATTACGTTTACATAAATAATTAATAAAAACCAAAAACAGAAGTAGACCTAAAGTTGTTCCTTGCGGAACGCCTTTATCTATATCAAAATATTGATTAAAACTATTTCCAACCTTAACCTTTTGGTTTCTATTTGATAAGTACGATATAAACCATAGTTTTTACAATTTTCCCTTATACCAGCAGCTTTAAGTTTTTGGTTTAATAATTTATAATTAACACTACCAAAATCCTTGGTAATACCTAGATATACTGCAAGAGTTTTTATTATTATTGTTAATACTATTGTATAATTAATAAAGTTTGAAAAGTGCAAGAAACCCATTTTTAGTTCTACTATTTTTTTAAAAAACCAAATTGATTCTCAGAAAAAAATGGAAATATTTAAAAATTGATAAATTCTGATTGACAAAATTTTCTCAATTAATTTGGAAAAACTAGGCAAAATTGATATAGGTCGGTAATTACCTGATTAAAAAATTGGAGTGACAGTAGCACGCTTCAATGCGTCTGGGAATATACCCAGGGTTGCCACTGGCGACTAAAAAGCGACTAAAAGCAACTATTTTCGAGGGGTAGGCGACTATGGCAACTATTTTAATAAAAAAGGGACCAAAAGCAACTATTTTAAGCATTTTGGCGACTATTTAGCAACTATTTTCAATTTCCGCGATATATTTTAGCTTGTTTTCTGCAATATATTTTAGAACTAATAATGCGCTAAAAAAGATTTCTATGTTGACAGTGACGTTGTATGTGGTCTGGTCTTATGACCATCCACCTGTGCCGTGGTCTGACTAACTTTCAGGAGAAAAAGTAGTTTGATTATTATCCCCTTTTGTATTATAAAAATATTATTTTGAATATTTCGATTTAGAAACTTGCTCTGACTCTTTCTAAAACAGAACTTAACATGTATTTTGAAGAGCTCAGAAGTTTAAACGTGTTTTGAAGAAAAGTTACCGTAAAAAACGAAAGATTCATTTATTTATATTTTTAGCAATTTCTGAAGTTTGCACCGCAAATGAAATTAAAGAGAACCAAGTGTCTACTCTTTTAAAACAACTTTTTTTAAAATATTCAGGATATGTTTTGTCTCGTATCCTGAAATATCTTTACGATTCTGATCTTCATGAACGATTATTTTTATGATATCTCATCATAAAAATAATCATTCAAATTTTATTGATATTAAAGAAACAGGACAGAAATCAAAAGTGCTTAAATTTTATAGTTAACCTATAATTTTTACTTTTTAAAAAAAATTTTCTTATACTTGCGGTCATTTTTTCTAGGGAAATTAAACGGAAATAACCTGCAAAATGTTTCATAATCAGTTTTTAAGGTTAACTGCTTATTTGAAGGATGCAAGAGGATTGAAAAATACATTACGACTTTGCAACTAATCTCATCGCAAAAATGAAAATTACCACATGTGAATGAGATCAAAAGACTCCAAGATCCAGACTCCTCCTTTAGGTCTCCAAATTAAAGTGTCTCTGTGATAAAATGGCAAAAAAATAAGTAAATAAATATTGTCCAATCCACATTTCTCCGGCTGTATTGAATATTTCTACTAACTGCTTTTTATATGGTAAATGTAGCTGACTTATAGATCCCTATAATCTCGCTTTTTGAAATGGGTTCTAATATTTTTTAATTTACCTATTTATTTAAAATTCTAAAAATATTCAAATCAATTTCAAAGTGTGAAATTATAAAGACCTGTAAGTCAACTTTATTTGTCATATAAAAAAAACTGAAATTGTTCAATACAGTCGAAGAAATGTGGCTTAGAAAATGTATTTTTCTCCATTAGATTAACACAGAGGCACTTAAGTTTGGTGACCTGACGATTTTTTATAATAACTCAGAAATCGTATGTTTCAGGCGACTATTTTAGCAAATATTTTGGGTATTTTAGGCAACTAAAGCAACTATTTTAAAACTAAAAGACAGCGGCAACCTTGATACCTTGATGAAAAGATTTATTAAGAAAACTAGTTAAAAAGTCTACATTTTTTTGTAAAATAAATTTGAAATTTTAAAATCTTAAAATTTAACCCATCATAATCACAAGACCAACAATTAGAAAATAATTAACAGTCTCAACTATCTCACCAATAGAGACATCGAAAAGAACAATGGTATTAGGATTAAAGGAAATATCCTTTTTGAATTCATTATTATCAGTAAAAGATTGGTTAGTAATAATATTTGTAAAATGAGAATTAAATTTGACGCAATATACTATCACCACCCAATTTTGGTTATACTTTATATTCTTTGTTTATGATTTTATTTACTAAATTCCACTTATCCTTATTAGAAGATACATTGTTAAACTGGCTATGATAATATTCATTTTTTCTTTTTCTTATAACAGATTTCAAGAAGTTAACATTCGAATTATCCTGTCATGAGGAATTTTTTTTTTGAATTTTTCAAAAAGCTTTTCTTTTCTAACAACCAAAGAACAAATATCTGTAGTCATACAACACTTTCTGAACTTTCTATTTAAATTTTTAGGAAACTTAAAATTATTTTTTTTATAGAATTTAATTTAAAGATCAAATAATTATATATTGTTGATTTGGTGCTGAGTTAAATTTCAATTTATAAGATAATAAATAATAAAAAAACATTTAATAATTAATTGAATATTGAAATAAGTTATTATTAATTATTATTTAATAAATTATTATTATTAATTAAAAAATTGAAAAATTCATTGAAATAAATATTGTTTTAATTTCACTGATGATGTTTTGTTCTAATGCTATCATAAATTGCAATCTAACTATTTGCGGGTATTGTGGTCATTCTTTAAAAAAAAAACAATTTGAAAACAATTACGTCATCACAATGGGATTTATTTCTAAAAAAATTCCGCTAATTTTCTCTTTCTTTACCTATCGTACTTATTAGGAACTAAAAAGTCTCTTACGTAATTAAAAAACTATACTTAACTGTTTCCATAGAAAAGACAAGTTTCCCCCACTTATTTCTTAAACACTAACACAATTACTTGCTCTATAAACATTTGTCCAACATGATTGAAAACAAAAACTCTCAAAAATACACCCACTAAGCAGTCACTCGCCAAGAAAACGAGTTCCGTCCCGAATAAAGAACTTTCCGCTTTCTTCCGGAAAACTTGTAATTAAGCGGACCGATTGGACTTTGATGGAGACGCTGACAAGCAGAATCGCACCAATAACACTATGGGAGTTTTGCTTTAACCCTCTAATGCATGATTTTTTATTTTCATTCCTAAAAAATATATATGTATCTTTAATACTCAAACATAATGGAAAAAATACTGAAAAAATTTAACTGCATTACAATTTAAAAATTTTCAATTTTTAAATTTTTCCATATGACAAAAACCAAATATAAAATTCCAATTTCGATAATAACGACTAGAAAACTACCATATATATTTCAAAATAACTCTTTTTAACTAATTAATTTTTCGAAACAATTTATTTTTATTTAGTACTAATATTATTATACTTCGAATACTGCCAAAAACGTAATTTCACAACAGTTAATAACCTCACGATTTTTTTTAATACACTTTTACTACTGTCATCTATGAGGATTATTAGTAACTAAAACTTCAAAATGGAATGTAATCGATGAAAAAAAACAAATTTGTCGAGAGGGAGCTCTCATTTAATAGAATAAAGTGGATTATGTTACTTGTTGCCAAATGGCAACAGTATGCATTAGAGGGTTAAATATGTTTGCAATTATTTTTTGCTGATGATTTGTATATAGTATAAAAATAGGTATTTGAAACTAATTCAAATACGATTTTAATGTTTAATTTTTCTAGCTACAGAGTCGATAAATTAACTTGCTAGTTTTATTCTAAAATTTCATTTCTACGGCGCAACAGTTCGTCAGTTGGCCAAAGCCTTCCGTGCCAATTTCAGCTTACGTGAAAAAGGGCTATGTCACGGTTAGGTGGTCCACCTTAAGTGGAATTCCCGAGGTTTAGTTTCCAAGCATGCTTGGTCCTCATTTTATCGACACACTAAAGGGATGAAGGGTTAGTTAGGTTTGAATTATCGTCGCACTAGAGTTACACGAGGGCTATTGGCGCCGGGCGTCGTATTTTAGAACCACAGTAAGGTGACGAGCCGACACCTGAATAGGCTACCAACGCAACCGTAAAAGGGTGACATCGTACGCAGCGTTAAGACTTTGAAGGATATATAACGAGAACTCCCTTACACGGGGTATTATTCGTCGGACATATTTGGCTGCACGGGCCGTTTATAGGTCGGCTTATTTTGACGATGCCTGGACCTGAACCTGGGACCTTTCGCATGCTAGGTGGGTGCCTAACCGACTGGTCTCCCCAGCCCTTAAAGGGATGAAAAAATTAGTCAACCTCGTCCAAACCGGGACTCGGTCCTCGGACCTGTGGCATGGCAACGTGAAGCACTACTACTTAGCCACTAGGCCTCTGTTGGCTTTTTTCAAAGTACAAATATAGCCTACAAATTGCAAATTAAGTTACGGATAATATATGAAAACATATTTTCACGATCGGTGTACTTAGGGACAGTGTCAATTTAAGGCGGGAAAGTCATGGAATTTTGACATAGTGAACATCCGTCAGTAAAAAATGAACATTTGGGAATTTCTAATAAAAAGGATCAAATCTTCACCAGAATAAAATATTGTTGAATAGTTGTTTATTCTCTATTTAATAGTCTCAGACTGAAACCTACACAATGCTTAAATGTACCCCATAACAATTAAGAAATATCAACCAGTATATCGTAATTATGTGGCTGGTACATTTGCTTAGCTAATATCTACAATCCTCCTTTAAAAAAGTATAAGAATTTATTTTACAGCCAACACATGTTTCTTTAAAGTTTGTTTACCAGCTCTCTTTCAACAGACAGGCCGTAACCGCGACATTCCAAAAAATAAATAACCGATATTGCAGGAGTAGGTCCCCTAAAAAAAGGCAGCGGTCCTTAATGAAAACCTCATCCAGGCCCTGGAAACTTATTTCTGTACTGAATCAGCATCCAGAGAAGGACTAGCCGTAATTAAGCACAAATTACCCCGAGGAATTTTTACGGCATTCCTTCCGTGGATATGGGCAAGGAGATGGCTTATTCTGCTTTGGAAGAAATCTAGGAGGCGGGATTAAAGAATGAATGCGATGAATGCTAACTTATCAGTAAAAATACTTTTATTTTCTGGTTGGTTGGTAGACATATATTTTCAGGCTTGTGTGCTTGGTCAGAGACCCGCTTATAAACCTTCGTCAAGTTAGACAGACACAACACACACACACATATGCAGCAGATGCTGCCATCCTTTTATCACGCGCCACCTCCACAATTTAGACATGTCCCTGAAGGGGTGGGAAATAGTCTCCAGAGACCTGTACCCGTGGGAAATTGCGCTATGACTGCCCATAGGACTTTCGGACCCAACAGATTTAACGAGCACGTACTCCGCATGTACTCGACAAACACAAACATCCATAACTTATCGGGGTTCGAGCTCGGACCCAGAAGCTCCAAAGTCTAACATCCTAACCATTGCGCCGCCGGGTCGGCGTCCGGTTTATATATGGGTTGAATACCGTCGTAATATAGCTCTATGTGATTATTGTACTATTGTCATCGATAACTATGTTTCTAGTTTTGTCCACTGCATTCGAACTCCATTGCATTGTTATTTGAGTCTACAAATTTTTTCTTATTTGAGTCCATAAATTCATTTGCAGTGTTATTTGAGTCCATATATTCTTTCGCATGCGAGTCCATAATTTCTATTGCAGTATTATTCGAGTCCATTTTCTTCGCACGATGGCTAAATAATAACACAGCGGGCGCCAATAATCACCTGGAGCTTCTCCACACTTTTTAAGAATAGCAGCCCACTGCTGAGCTTTGACAACACAGAGGTATTGCCAAAATTATCGGAAGTAAAAATAGGCCCGCATTTTCACAAGTGGATTGACAAAGCGTTTTTGAATGTTACATGCTCGTCATGGGTTGAATTAACGTCGCACCAGAGTAAACGTGAGACTCGTATTTTTAAAAAGTGACGAGGTCGTCACTCTTCTCTGATAGAGACATAGTGTGCTGGGGTTTGTTGTGGTAGAATTAGCATCTCACTAGAGCTACACAAAGGCTGGGAGCTTGAATCAGTTTGAATCACGAGTGAGGATTACCACAATTGAGCTGGCACCCAACGCAACATTGACTCAAACATGCAGGGAAGGCTGGGAGCTTGAATCAGTTTGAATCACGAGTGAGGATTACCACAATTGAGCTGGCACCCAACGCAACATTGACTCAAACACACAGGGAAGGCTGGGAGCTTGAATCAAGTTGAATCACGAGAGAGGATTCCAGAAACATGTTAGAATTTTTACAAGTATGGTTGACTGTTCTCCGACCAGTTTCATTTCTTCTTCTTCGGAACAGCCGCCACTTCGAATCGGACGGAACACGTAACGGAGTCCTTCTCTGGCTTATAAGTTGAGTCAGATGTGATAAAATTATTTATTGGGTTTTAATATATTATGTGTTGAAATAAGGTAAACTTGTTGCTTTTTAGTCTTTTAATAAATTTCTGGTTTTCGAAACAAATACGTATCTTGGATATTTCAATAATTAATTTCTAGACGTTCAGAGTAAACCTCCTGTTTCCCTCTTTGTATTGAACTTCAAAAGAGATCGTAGTTAATTATATTTGGCTTTCCCAGAATACTGATTAATTAATGTCTTAGTTTCAAGCGAAATAGAAAATTATACAGTTCTCATTTCGGATCTGTTCACAGCGAGCTATTTGAATGCAATTAGTTATCTAAAAGGGCAAGACGGGACAGCATTTTTAAGTGCATTAAGAGTATTCTGTGAACTCAAGTAAATACTTATTGACTGATATATAGTTACAATAAATAGGTCTTTGTTGGATTTATTTAAGAGAAAATGATCTGTTAAAAAAGAAAGGATGCAGATTTTAAAAGAAACACGATCAATTAAATTAAAAAATATTTATAAAATCTTTTAAGCAAAAATCGCTAACGTGCAAAATAATATTTGAAATTTAGTGTGCGTGGTGCAAAATTGTGGAATGCTATACAGAAAACTGTTTCAACTTTTGTTTTAGGTATTAATATTTCTATCGTTTAACGGGTTGAAACACAAAAGTTAAGTCCAGTGTGAGATCTAAACCGGCGCTCAGTTACGTTTTAATGTGTTAAATCAAGCCAAACTACAAGTAGTGACACTGCGAAATTACCCTAAAAAATCATTGAGTTTGCTAGAAGGAAACATTAATTGAATTAGAATTATTTTGTAATAAAGTCCTGACTCTTCCGTAATACGCAACCCATATAGGGCAGTATTCTTTTAAACTTTTATGATACTATAATTAACTTTATCGAGAGAAGTGAATATTTAATATGTTAAAACATGCTGTAAAAATTTATGTATTGAATTTCTGTATTTTTCTACAGAATCATAAATCTTGTAAATGTTACATAACAAATATTGATATACTTTTTTCTTTCTCTTAAAACAAAATACTCGCAAATATACTTAAAAAATAAGAATTATTATTAAAATGTTTCAATTAGAAATATCATTTGAAAACAAATCAGTGAGGTAGACGTAGTTTAAATATATATTTAACCCATTAAAGAAGATTGAAAATTTACTCCACGAAAATAAGCTTTCTGCTTAAGTTTATCTTAATAATCAAAATATAAGACAAATGAAGACCACAGTATTGAACAATTCTTGTAGAACAAATAAAGTTACAAGAAATTTTTTATAAAGTATTAAGTCAATGTTTTTTTAGGGAAATGAAGGCAATCATGGTATTGGTATGGTATTCACAAAGTCGTTGTTAATGAATGAATGAATGACTGAATATGAATGAAAATGAATGAATATGAATAAAAATGAATGAATATGAATGAAAATGAATGAATATGAATGAATATGAATATGAATATGAATGAAAATGAATATGAATATGAATGAAAATGAATGAATGAATGAATATGAATGAATCTGAATCTGAATAGGAATGAATGATTATAAATTAGTGAAAATGAATGAATATGAATATAAATGAATATAAATCTGAATGAATATGAATATAAATCTGAATGAATATGAATCTGAATATGAATGAATATAAATCTGAATGAATATGAATGAATATAAATCTGAATGAATATGAATGAATATAAATCTGAATGAATATGAATGAATATAAATCTGAATGAATATGAATATAAATCTGAATGAATATGAATGAATATAAATCTGAATGAATCTGATTATGAATCTGAATGGATACAAATCTGAATGAATCTGAATGAATTTATTTGAATATGAATGAATGAATGAATATGAATATGAATGAATGGATATGAATATGAATGAATGAATATGAATATGAATGAATGAATATGAATGAATGAATATGAATGAATGAATATGAATGAATGAATATGAATGAATGGATATGAATATGTATGAATGAATATGAATATGAATGAATGAATATGAATGAATGAATATGAATGAATGAATATGAATGAATGAATATGAATGAATGAATATGAATGAATGAATATGAATGAATGAATATGAATATGAATATGAATGAATGAATATGAATGAATATGAATGAATGAATATGAATGAATGAATATGAATGAATGAATATGAATGAATGAATATGAATGAATGAATATGAATATGAATATGAATGAATGAATATGAATATGAAATATAAATGAATGAATATGAATATGAATATGAATGAATGAATATGAATATGAACATGAATGAATGAATATGAATATGAAATATAAATGAATGAATATGAATGAATATGAATAAGAAAATGAAAAAGAAAATGAATATGAATGAATGAATATAAATATGAATACGAATGAAAGACTGTCGAAACGTAAGGATGTACCAGAATTAATAATAACGCCAACAACACCGAACATTAGATCGAAGAATAATTTTAAGTGTATAAAAATCTCTGCATAATCTACTGTGAAATAATTATGGCTTATGGTTTTCAAAAATAATTATTTGGCAGACTTTGTTACAACAGCCATATGATGTCGGTCCAAAGCAACAACATTTTGCTTCTCCGGTGTTCTTACTTCAAAACAAACGGGATTTTCATATGTAACAAAATTACGCTTGGAAGAGGAAGTGAACATCACAAAAGGCCGTCGCCATGTGTTAAAAAACGGTATTGAGTCATTAATGAAGATTGTAAACATGCAGGAAACAAGTCTTGCGTCCTTGAGAAAATCTCCAAACGTGACTGTATTTCAAGTGCTTGACTTTGTCATCGTTAGTATGGGGATAACCCGAGTTCAAGGGCCAATGGTGAGCGAAAACGTCTTGGAGACATCCAAAAATATCGTACGTGTGTCACTACTTAGTTATTTTTTTTATGTATTTAGAAAAATATGCGCACTATAGATAAAAGAATCTAATTACTATTTGGCAAAGAAAAAACACAGACAAATAAAACACCAAAAACTAAACTGCAAATGCACTAAAAAATGCTATAGAAACATACAATCAGTTAAAAATTTGAACACATTGTAGCTTTAAAAACTTTAAAAACATATTAAGTTATGTTAAGTGTTAATTATACACAGTAAAGTATAAATTATATCACGTTATGAGTGTAAAAAGTTCTTAGAAATACTTAGGGCTGGGAAGCCCAGTCGGTTAAGTTGGCCCATCGGCATTGCTCGCGGAAGGTCCTATGTTCGGGTCACGTCATCCTTAAAATAACTTCCGGCCTATCAATAGTCAGTGCAGTGCAGCCCAAAAATGTCCGACGAATAATACCCCTTGTGGTAGAAGTGTATGTTAAATATCCCCCAGAGTCCCGTCGCTGCGTACAATGCCACCCTTAAAAGTTACGTTGGGTTCCTACTCAGGTATCGGCTCGTCACCGGACTCTGGTTCTAAATTGCGATGCCTGTCCCCAATAGTCCTCTTGTAGCTCTAGTGTGGCGAAAATTGAAACTAACCCTCTGAGAAATATTGGTTTTTAAGGTTGGATTTTAATACTGAATATAATATGCTATTCTTCCGACTAATGAGCTGAGGGCTGTCCATAGACACACAAAATTTTGCTAGTCTGAATTGTCGCCGAATTATGATAAATTTCATTGATGCTTCATAGCATTCGTTTGTGATTCGACCGACTTACAGTTGGAGATAGGACCGACACGAATATGTCATTGGGTTTGTGACTGGCGTTTTTGTCTGTCGTATGCCATTTATCCAGAAGTTGACTCAAAACGTCAAGGAATTTTTGCAACAGTAGCTTCCATGCCTTGAATCTGTATTTTTTGTGTGGGAATCCGTTTTTTCCTGGCAATTTTATGATTGGGATATAATAGTTCTTTCAGTCTCAATGACAATTTGGCATCATTATTTTAAAATTTTTTTCTGATCCTCTTTAGCCATTTATGATAACAAAAAGCACATCATTCTATTCTTCAAACTTTTTCTACCAGAATTTTTTTTATTAATCCCAATCGATGTCTGCCCTATATTTTTTTATTAATTATGATCAGAAACATGATGATGCCAAATGGCATCACTTTGACTGAAACTGTTAAATAAAAATGTTTGAATTATCTCCTAAGTAACGCACAACCCGAAATAGCGTGCATAGGGAATATACAAACGCGCATACTCCGTTCACCTTTTATGCAATAGCCACACATGGTTTTATTTTCAATCTTAAAATAAAACCCGCCCCACATTATAGATTCTTGTAACGTCACCCCGAGTTACTAAAGCTTCTTTGGTAATCTAAGCCGTTTTGCTGGCTGAATTTCGATTACAGATTTAAGTCGCCTTATTTTGAGTTCGAATGTTACTTGATATTCTATTAGAGCTTCTAATATATCTTTGATATTCTAAATGGCTATACAGATCATTTTTAAATTTGTTTTTAATATGTCTTACTTAAAAAAGTTTTACAATGATAAATTCGATTTATATTTACCCTTGGGTAGCACTTGTTGTTAGTTTGTGCATTAATTTCCCTTCAAAAACAGAATACTATAAAAGGGAGTTTAAAAAGTGAGGTGGATTAAATTTAGTAGTTCGCATATATAATAGGTTAACTTCGACCCGTGAAAACGCTGTATGCTAAGAAAAGCGGGAATTAAATTTTTTCAAAGATCATCCAGATTTGAAAAAAGAGATTTGAATACACGGGGGGTATGAGTTCAGAACTTATCTAGCTGCGTTATTTAAAAGTGACGTTACTAAATTGTATTTATAGATATATGTATTATAATGGAAAAAATATTGCATCAAGATGTAACTTATAGGTAGACTCTTGTATGTTCCATCCCTGGAGGATAAGCGAATCGGACACATTTTCATTTCAGTACTGTATTACTTTGAAACACAGTAATTTAATTTCTTTATTTAAAATTTGGTTCGTTTTGAATTTTAGTTTACCCTAGACAGGTTAAACGTCTGTTACCCATCAAATAGATAGAATATAATTCTCTCAGTAACACTCTTTGGTTCTATTTTGGCATTGTCTTATGCATTGTCTTCCTATTTTTAAGCTCCTTAGGCCAGCAGGATAGCCACCAGTTCTTATTAAGTCTCTCCAAATAGATCAAGCACGACCGTCACTTTCCCAGCTCTCTCTTTTTTTGCTCTCTTTTACTGTAATAGATGACTCCTCCGCACCAACTTTAACCATTAACTTTTTTCCCTTCCTGCAAAGAGAACACTCCACAACTCCTAATGCTATTCCTACTAGAAGATGCATCGAAGCATTTATGGTTGGAACATTTAGTGCTATTTGTGTTATTAGCGTTGAGAGCATTTGGCAGTGCTATTTGCGTTGAGCATTTCGCGATACTTGCATTAAAAATGTTTAGCGTTGTTGCATTAAAAAAATTGGGGTTTAAATAATTTTGATCTATTGTCAAAGAAATATGTTGCGTTGCCGGCTTAAGATATAAATTTCCCAGAATTTCAAATATAAAGTAGTCAGTCTTGGAAAATTGAATGATGTTGCTCCCGTAAAGATTATGTGTTTAAAATTCTCATATTGTATTCAAGGCCAATACCCGATATCATTGGAACTTTTATTTACTAAATTTTTTTTACTCATTTAACCCTTTTACGGTTTGGTTCGGAGCACTTTATTTTTCCTTCTTTTTTATACTGAAGGCTTAATTGCATCGACATCTCATGCTTGAAGTATATCTGAATGGCTAGGAAAGGTTCTATGCGAAGGCACCTTCTGTAGACCTCTAAGGGAGTTCCTGAAAGTAGTTTCGGTTAGGATTAGGTTTAATTATTGTCGCACGAGAGCTACACGAAGGCTATTGACGACGAGTCGTAATTTAGTATCACAGTCAAGAAACAAACCAACTTCGAGTAGCACCCAACGCCTTTTTAAAGGCGGCATCATGAGTGGTGTCGGGACTTTGAAGCATATTTAACGCGCACCACCTCCACACGGGGTATTATTCGTCGAACCTTTTAACAGCACAGACTATTTATAGTTCGGCCGTTATTTTGACAATGCTAGCACCTCAACCTGCTATCTCTCGCATGAAAGGCGAAACTTTCCTTGCTCAATGCGCCTTTCCAACTGGGCTCCCCAGCCGATAATAGTTTCGGAACCATACCCCATAGTCCGTTTAACCCTTTCACTCCTAAAACGGTTCAGGCGGCCGTACAACTAAAGATTCGGAAATGATATTCCTAATCACATATTACGCGGCAACAAAAATCCTGCGTAGCGAAAGTGCTAATCTATTAAGACATGTCCATCGCATAATGCAGTGGGATTTATGATTGATCCTCCCGGATCGTACAAAGACGAACGATGGATGCCATTCCTCATCGATGTCGTGTCTTTAGGATTCTGTTCGACAAGGTCCTTTTCCGCTCACAAAAGAAACAACGGTCATTCCTTTCATTTAGTATAGGTAGAGTTTGTTATATTTTTACGTTAACAACTGTTTGCTGTAAAAAAAAATTATTATTTTGTAGTCCATGATAAACCTAGAAGGAGATTGAACCTTTCAGTGCCAGTGATGCCATTTGGCATCATCATGTTTCTGATCATAATTAAAAAATAATAGGGCTGGCATAATTAAAAAATAATAGGGCTGGCATCTATTGGGATTGATTAAAAATATTTTCTAATAGAAAAAAGTTTGTAGAATCGTATGATGTGCTTCTTGATATCATAAATGGTTATAGAAGATCAGATTTTTTTTCTTAAATGATGTTCCAAATTGTCATTGGGACTGAGAGGGTTAAATTAATTCATGAGCTGATTCATTTCAGCTAAACTGATGTTTAGGTTGTAATTTAAGCCGATTTTCCTGCAGTATATATTTTTATTAATTCCGTTTCAAAACTAATCTTTTCAAAATTTTAACAAATCTGCACTTTTAGATATTCATGTTCAACTGCTACTCTTTAGGTTGTCATGAACAACGCATCTGCTCGTTCTAGTGTTGTACAATCGTTGTAAACAAGCATGCTCTATACGTCTTTATTTTTAAATAAGCTTTTTATCACGTTGTTATTGTCAACAAAACACTCCTAAAGATTCTTTTTCTCTAACACAATGACTCTTTAAGCTGTTTATTTTCGACAAAACGGTTTACCAAGCAATTTTTGTCACCAAAGTTGTATCTTTTGCTGCCCTTTTCAGAAAACTGTTCTTTTTCTTTAATTTTCTTAATTATGTTGAAGTCTGTTATAATATAGTGTGTTCTTGAATTCGCGCACACGCGCTTTTTAACAAAATATTTGCCTTTAAACGAATTATTAATCTGCTTTTTCAGAAAACTATTCTATTTTTAACATATATAATATAATCTTCAAACTGTCATTTAATCTTAGCATATCAACTACATTCTTTCCATAAACATAATCCTTACAAAATCAAATAAGTATTTTCTGCTCTCATCTTCAATTCTATTTTTCGTTTAAAATAAAAATCTATTCTTCCGCAAATGTCAAACATTACTTTACATGCAATTGTTGTGGGCGGTATAAATATAAAGAAAGTTGAATGGGTGACGACTCTTTTGATTTTCAACAACGACATTTGCAATTACAGTCAATACTTTTTGAACCAACGTTTGAAGAGCTTAGTGGAAGAAGATGTAAAGTGATAAAAAGATGAAAATGAGAAAATGAGTGTTAAAGTTTTCAGTTCATTTATTTCTATTTAAAACGAAACTTTTAAACGGTAAAAAATATACAGGGTGGTTATAAATAACGCTCGCTATTCGGAGAGGTCTGTAGCTTGAATGAATAATCCGAATGCAACAAACATCGAGACACTTACTAATCAAGAAGGGGGAGAAGAATGTAATCATAAAAAATAAACTCTTCCCTTGACCAGGGTTCTAAATTACGAGGCGTAATTGACTGCGTTGGCTATAATTGAGCATAATTGGCTACGCCTCGTAATTTAGAACCCTGGTCAAGAGAAGAGTTTCTTTTTTCTTTTCGTCTTAACTTATTGAAAGATTACTTTTTTTATGATTCCATTATTTTCCCCCTTCTTGATTAGTAAGTGTCTCGATGTTTGTTGCATTCGGATTATTCATGCATTCAAGCTACAGACCTCTCCGAATAGCCAGCGTTATTTTATAACCACCGTGTACTTAACTTAAATTTTACGAAAAAAGGGGCCAATTGTTATATTTTAATTAGAGAATAACATGTTCATTGACACAAAAATCTCCGTTTTTTCAGAAATGGAACCTAGCACGTACTTCAACTAAACTCTTCATTTATTATTCTTTGAAAAATGTAGTTTTAGAACTGGTGAAACCCAACAAAATATTGTTGCTTTTCTTCAGTTGTTCTTGGTGGTAGTGACTCATTCTCAAGATGTTTATTATCCCTTTGGGGAAGTTCTAATGGCCGCTGTGATTGACAGGCAGATGTTTCATCGCACTTGAAGGAGTTGTTTGTGTTAATTTTTTATTTCAGATTCGCCATGTTCAGGTCAAATTGCGCTTGGTAACTTTTATTTTTCGTGTAAATAAATGTGGAAACCTTGGGACTTACACTTTGTAGAATGCGTGTTTCTCAAAATGTGTGTCGTGCTCTAGTGGGGAGGCCATAGATATCTTTCATAAGTATAATAGGGTTGTTCACAGTGCTTTTCATTGTTTTCTTTATTTAATACAATTCGGTGAAAATGTCCTGCTTTTTAAATGTTGCGGATCGAAGTATAAATTAAATCTTAATGTTCATTTTCTCGTCTTCATATTTTTGTCACATAGGACGTTTTTCCACTGAGCTCTTCAATAGTAATCCTTCTTACCATGATATAACGTTTTTTTTAATAAACACGAACATCTAAGAAAGTTTGAGTGCTTGTAGTTTTTTAGCTAACGCGTTGATTAACCCTTTCAGTCCCAGCGATGCCATTTGGCGTCATCATATTTCTGATCATAATTTAGAAATAATAATATAGCTGACATCTATTGGGATTAATAAAAAATATTTTCTAATAAAAAAAGTTTGAAGAATCGGATGATGTGCTTTTTGATATCATAAATGGCTATAGGCGACCAGATTTTTTTTCCTAAAATGATGATGCCAAATTGTCATTGGGACTGACAGGGTTAAAAACTAAATTAAAATAAAAGTTTTATTATCATGTTCCGACGAGAAATTAATACTGTTGATTAGTTTGTGTAGCATGTGAACGAAATTATAATAAATTACATTAGAAATGTATAAGTGAACACAATTAATAATAATATACAATATACTGTCCTTACCCCCTGAGCTACATGAGACCTCAACACAATTTACCTTCGTGCCAGTCTAGAAACATAGAGTGCCTCACTTAATTATTGTAAAATATAATTTATTAAAATACTGATACACCTAAACTCAACCTTTTATATCAGAGTTCTAAAACCATCCTTCTTAACTCAATTTGTGGATAAACCTATCACTTGAGTATTTTCGAAGATGAGTGTTGGTACCATAAAGTAGACAGGGACTTTTCAATTCACTCATGGGTCCTGGGGGAGATTTGTGCAACTCTCAAAAAGATCAATAAGATTTCCAGGACAGCTTTCAGAAATCAATTGAAACAACATGATAGTCCCAGAGAGGGAATATTTGAAACAGAAGTTCAAATCCAATAAGTGGTATCGAAAGTTAGCGATTAGGGGTTTATAATATTAGCGTATTTTTTATTCTGTAAAAATGTTTCAGTTACAATTTTTTGGTAAATTTTTGTTATTTGTGCTTTAGGCAAAAGGCAACTTGTGCATTACCTCACAAAGTGACGATTTTAATTTTTTAAAGTATAGGGGAGAGTGTTGTACCTTGGGACACTGACAATTTCTAAGAATCTATTGGCAACATTCATACATTGTTTATTTCTAATAGTAGCCTTAACCAACAGACATCATCATAACAAAATTTAACACTAGCATCATTGAATTGATGAATTGGTGACCAAAAATAATATTTCATTACCCCAAAGTAAATATTTTTCTCATTCTAATATAATTTTTTTAACTTAGTACTCTTACAAAAACTCAACTGCATTTTATTTTCTTCATAAAAGAGAAGATTTTAAAATATTTTGGTTATGAGAAAATAATGATAATGCATTTAGATTGGCAACTATCTTGCTTTTATTTAAACCATGTAGTGTATTGTACCTTGGGACAGTATTAATAATTTGATTAAATTCTTAATAATTTGGATAAATAAAAATATCTTTAATATTTATTTTAAGAGCAATTCCACAAAACATGTAAAATACAACTCAGCTTTGTTTTGGATATATTTTATAATGATTGAAGTTTGAAAATATAATTCCGGAAACACCTGATTAATCTTATTCCTTCCATTTGATGAAATGCTCTAAAGAGCACATTTTCTGATGTAATTTGTAATAAAGTTTGTTTCCTGACACAAATTAGTTCAAGTGTATGACTATTGACTGAATTATAAAGCATGTCCCAAGGTACAACATCATATTGTACCTTGGGACAGTTTATCCTCTCTACTTTAAATGAGTGGCAATTTTTTAATTTCAAGCTGCCAGAATTAAAAAAAATATATTATAGAGGAATATATTGGTGTGTTGAAATGCTGCTTTGAAATTTTTATTTTGACAATAATTATCAAAGAAAAAAATTAAAAAGTAAAAATTGTCCCAAGGTACAACACTCTCCCCTACTTATGTTTTCAATTGCATTATCATGATACATTTTTGTCGGCTGTCTCTAATATAAAATGGGACCGTTTTCATAATTTTTACACTAGTAGTGAAACCATAGTTATAAATAATGATTTTCTTTTGCGGTTAAAAGCGTTCTTAACAATAACATTTATATTTTACTAAACAATATTGTAACTTAATGGGTTGATACAACTCACTTGCTGGGTTGGGGTACGAGCAAAAATATTTAGAATTCCTTTTGGTCGAAAATATATTGCGAGTAAAATTCTATAATGTAACACATACCAAAAGTATGAACTTAGTTTTGTGAAATAAAATGAAATAAGATTTAGAGCACAATCTAAAAAATTAAAATTTAGTTCGGTTAGTGATTTTTTCGGTTAGTTTTAATAAGATTTGTTATAAGTTTAAAAATTTGTTTATTGCAAATATTTATTCTCAATAATTAAATTTATATCAGTTATTTACCCAAATTTGTTTTATTAAGTTTACTCAAATACTATTTAATCTATTTATGTATTACATGTATTAATTGTTGTACTGATTATTAAGCCTTGTTGGATATAATTGAATTTATGTAATGCAATGTATCTAAATATAAAAATATTGTGTTTGGCTTTGAAAATATAAATTTATTTCTGAATATCTTCGCAAACTTGATCTATAAACTTGATCTAAATAGTTTCCGAAATCATTTCTTTTTAAAAGTTTAAACAATATATATATATATGACTCCTATCCTAGCAAATTTAAATGTTCATCATGCAAATTCATATTAAAAAGAATTCACAACAGTAAAAAAATACCAAAAACTTCCATGTAATGGATTCAATATCCTACTTGAATAATATTCCACATCAACTGACAGCCAAGGCGTAAAAGGATATCTGATACGATGCTGAAAATCGGGAATTGAGGTAAAAAAAGTTTTGACAACTTCTTTTAGTAAATCTTTTAATCCTGAGGGTGCCAAACTTTTTTTTTATTTCGAAGGTTTTATAAAGAAAAAAATATTTTCCAAAGAAATATATCCTTTGTTATAGTTTAATCTCCTTTCAGTCGAAATTTCTAGAACGATTTTTTTAAGGTCGACCCGCTGCTGAAAAGGCTAGGTTTCATTTAAATTTAAACAGTTCAAATTTATCACATTGAGAAAAAAGTAATGTGAAAATTCAATATCGAAAATTCACACTGAATGAACACTGAAACACTGAAATTGACATTTTTGATGTTATAAAAACATCATAAATAAACATTATCTAATTCCTTGATTTTAAATATTCACGCCTAAAAAATTGTTTACATCAGTATTCAGGCTATCTAAGGGACAAAGTGTAATTAAAATTTCGATATTCATAAGAAATACCAAAAAAAAAAAAAAAACTTGTTATGAATTCTCCTCCAGGGCAATTGAGAAAATACGGAATTTAATGCATAGAATGTTTTAAAATTTCCATTTCTTCAGCCTTTGTAAGGAAGTTTCTTAATTAAAAACTTCGTGATTTTTTGTACAAAGCTTTTAATTGTGCCTTTTCGGAAAGTCGAAACTTGAAACTTTGTAGTAGTCTTTTCTTTATTTAGTTTTATTCATTAGAAAATAAGTATTAAAAAACTTTAAATAGTGCTGAAAACTTTTTTTGTTTATGTTATTTTTTTTTCATTCGGAGCGGATGGATTTTTTAAAAATATTTTTCCTAAAATATTGAATACAAAAATTCTCAAATTGTTTTATTTTTTTGGAAAATAACATCTCAATTTATCTAGAGACATTTTATCTGTAAACCAACTAAATCTGTAACCACTGATGGATATTGAAAACAGATTTTTCTGTTTCGTTTTAGGAAAGAAAATTCAAAATATACTAACTACATCCATACGCGCGAGTAGGGAAGGTTCACTTTTTTAAATGCTGTAAAGTTCCAATAGTTGTCTTTTGAAAAGCAGATTTTACGTTAAACTTGAAACAGATTACAGAGTTGAATATAGAAACGTTATTTAAACGCCAACAAAAAAATTAGAAGATCCTAAAAAAAGTCATAAGGCCTTCGGGACTTAAACGGTGTTCTGCCGTCAGTGAAAAAAAACCCCGATGAATTCGTTCATTCACTCTTGCAACAGTACTTGTCCATTAAACAGCAAATTGTTTGTAAAAAATAAACAGATTTACTCTTATTTTTTTTGTTCACCGGTTCACACTTTTTTCTAAAGACAACAGCTTTTTACAGTGTAGAATTGTAATTGAGATTCTCACTAAAGAATTAAACCTTTATAAGGCTGTGGGAAGTTTACTTTCCAGCAACTTCATCAATTTTGATTAGTGCTTCCATCTCCTGATAACTTCAGAAAACACAAAAAATCACTAATGCAGGATTCCTATGGACGATACGTTTGAATAATGAATAGCTCCTATGTTTGAATAGCTCCCAGCGGGCGATGGGAAACATACTTCCCACCGAAATAAAATGGTCTTAATAATCAAAATTAATTTTAGGTAATGAGCTAAATGAATTTCTTTTTATAAATCAATTTCAATCCCAGAAATACTTCAACGTAACATTACTAGAAAAAAAGGCCTTATAAAGAGTTAAAAAAACGCAGTTTCTGTAGGAAGCCTTGATCTACCATGTTGAAACAATCGTAATAATCTTTCTATCTCTGTCACATAATCTTTTATACCAAGGTGAATACAGCGAGCCTACGCAATGGCATTTCTGGTTCCATCTCTTCCACACGGAATTCTAAACAGTAAGCCGCTGCTTACAATCAACCACTTTCATCCAACGCAATTTTTAACAGGTTCATAGTACACTCCTTGCCAACCTAAGTTGGGTAAATAGAAATATGCTTTGAAGCGCGGAAGAAGATCCTTCCGCGCATGTAAAGAGTTCCATAATTTATTTGTGAATTCATCCAGAAAACATGTTTAAAACATTAATTTCCTTTAAGGTCTAACATATTTTAATATTATTTGAGAAAATTTGGTAATTTTATTAGAATGAAAATTGTATTTTGGTTAAATTGTATTCAGATCATTATGTATGTAAATATTACCTTACAATAGTTTCCAATAAACTGACCAATCGCGCTTTTCCCTCTGCCTTTTCACCCATTGTCTTTACCCAAGTTAGGTTGGCACGGAGTGTAGTTTCTCCGGTATTCTTTTTGAGTGTTTGAATTGTAACTACGAGAGGTGTTCTTTGTTTTAGGACGCCTTTTTTGAAGGAACTTTACACTTTGCCACACCATTACATGTGTGTTTTTAATTATTATTATTTTTGGTGCAACTGAAGTTTGTGATAAATTAAATTCATGCCAGTATATTTTTGCTCTTGTCCAAGAATATTAAAGTCCGTTATTTTGTGTTTTCTACTGAAACCAAAACAATTAAAAACTGTTATTTGGTAACTTATTGTTTATAAACATTAATAAGACGCAAAATCTGTGTTCAATTTCTCTCTCTTTTTTTCTATTCGATTTCGACCTTAATTTTGATTTGGTTTGATTCATGGTTTCTTTCTTCAATTTGAAGGAGACGTAATGAGACTTGAATTCTTACAATTTAACAAAAAAAAAAAACTGAATGTTCTAAAGAAAAGTGTTTCGCAATCCTCACGAAATTTGAGTGGATTTTTTTGTTCTTACTCACATTTTTTAGTTGAAAACATACGGTAGAGTCCCGTTTATCCGAATCCCGGGTATCCGAAATTCGGTTTATTAAAAAAATTCCCGAGCCTTTCGGTTAAAATATGAAATGTATAAGCATAAATAAATTCACAAATAATAAATACATACTTGCAAAATCAGATTTATTTCTCAAAATATGCAATTATTTTTTTTATTTTAGCTGCTCAATTTTGGTTCTGTACGTTTCGGATTAGCGGGACTCTACTGTATTTCGTTGTGACTATTATTAATATTTATCTATTTCTTGGCCATGGCAGGGGCTGGGGAGCCCAGTCGGTTAAGCACTCGCTTACGTTGCGGAAGGTCCCAGGTTCGGGTCCGGGCATCGCCAAAATAGCTGCCGACCTATAAACGGCCCGTGCAGCCAAAAATGTCCGACGAATAATACCCCGTGTAAGGGAGTGCACGTTAAAAAGCCTTCAAAGTCCTAACGCTGCGTACGATGTCGCCCTTAACGGTTGCGTTGGGTGCCTATTCAGGTGTGGCTCGTCACCTGACTGTGGTTCTAAAATACGACGCCCGTCGCCAATAGCCCTCGTGTAGCTCTAGTGCGACGATAATTCAAACCAAACCAAACTTGGCCATGGCAATAAAATATCGACACCAAGCTAACTGATAATACGTGATTCAAAATTTAAGTTGAATTTCCGTAGTGCTTGGACCATCGATCCCCAATGAAGGCTACATAAATATTCTTATATTATTTCATTTTTAAGTGACTTTACGTGTCACGGTTATTGACAAGGAATTAGCTGTCTTTATATATATATCAAATATAAACGCTACCCAAGAGTTGTGTCTTGGAAACTTAGATAGTGACATAATAATTTTACCATCGATCCTAATTTGAAGTCTATATGAAAAAATTATATTCTTCTTTCTATCCTATCCATAATTGTATCGAAGTAAACTAACCATAAGTGATTCGGTCTCTTTTTCTCGTTTAATCCAAATTTTCTGAACAATGCGCGCATCCCATATTAGTCATGTGGAAATAAATTTTAAAAAATAGACGTGTCATTAGTAATCATTCAATAGAAAATCGACATAAAACCTACTATAAAATCGTACCATTACTTTATTTTTTTTATCACGGTCAATATTTAGCTCCACTGCGAAATTTTATCTATTAATTATGCTACGCTTGTTTTTTTTTTTCATTTTGTCAATTCCATATATGAAGCCAGGACCTGATTTCTACAATATTCACACGAAAATAGAATTAAAAAAAAAAACATATCTTAAAATTATGAAATGGCCACCGCCGTCTTCCTATAATCGATTTTCATTGAAAATTTCGAGTAAATCATTGTTCCATCATTTTGATTTTCGTATCAAGTTCAACAATAAAAAGTGTTCCTTGCCTCAGATTTTTCAAAGATTTCGTCAAATCCAAATATGAACATCGATACGTGATTGCTATAATCTTGAGGAAATCGAATTTTGAAGATCGATTTTTCTATGAAAATTTTAGATTTTGCATCGGTATACCATTATTTAAATTTTCCATTTCAAGGTCAACACTTAAGAGTTAAATCCAAAAATTAAAAGTACCCGGATACTCAGTGATTTAAAAAAAATTTAATTAAAAACACTTTTCGTTAAATTGAGAAAATGGAGTATTCATTGGAGCTCCCACGAAAATGTTATATTTCATATCATTTTGATTTCCGTTTCAAGGTCATGGTCAACGACTATCTCCTTTACGAAAATCTCCAACATTGATTACACACATGACTCTTCAGTTTTTAAAAAAATTAAAATTTCTTCAAATTTCAATCTGGAGAGTCCCCCAACAGTCGTGACATTGAACTAGTGTCGTGACCATTGAGAAAGTGGCGTAGTCATTTGAGCATCGATCTCCTTATTGCAGTCGTTGTTCTGGATCGATAGGAGCGCCTTTCGCACAAAAGGGAAACTACTTGTTAGGGTGATTAAGAGTATTTTAGTGTGGTTGATTCGACGGCACCGCCCAGCTCTTACATTCGAAGACTAACAACTAGATTAACAGGTTACACGCGTGACGTCACCCCGGCACGCAAGGGAGGGCCGCGAGCGCGCTGCTCGTCCACATCGCACCTGTTCTTCCAAAATATTAGGGGGCGAATTATTTCGTGGATTGGGAAGTTACTTTTGAAAAGTAACTCTGTTATAGTTACAGTTACTTTACTTACAAAGTAACTAGTTATAGTTACTTAATCTGAAAAGTAACGAATTACAGTTACTGACTCTGGTTCTAAATTACGAAGCCCGTCGCCAATAGCCCTCGTCTAGCTCTAGTGCGAAGAAAATTCAAACCTGCCCTACCTACAGTTACTTTTAAATATTTCAAGTTATAGGGTAATGGGTAGTGTAAGCGATTCCGGCTGCCTATTTCTAGTCACCTTTAGGAGTTTTAACACAGCCAATAGCGCCTCGTAATTTAGAACCCTGGTCAAGTGACGAGGTAGACACCTGAGCGGGCACCCAACGGAACTTCGAGCGACATCGTACTTTGACACCGTTGGGACTTTGGACTCCATAGATTTAACGAGCAAGTCTGTCCCAGTGTACTCGGGCCCATCCGTCACGAGTTGGATTTTTCTACTCTTTCCCCGTATAGAGATTTCGTGGATTGGAAAGTTACTGTTGAAAAGTAACTCTGTTACAGTTACAGTTACGTTATAATTCAAACCTCCCTACCTACAGTAACTTTTAGAAATTTCACATGTTGTATAAGAAACTAACAATTTAAACATCTTACCGTTTTTTCTTAGAGTACCAAGATAAAAAAAAATAGTGACACTCGTAAAAAAAAACTAATAATGAAACTTCAACGTTGTTTCAAGATTTCAAATCTTTAAGGGAGAATGGGCGCGCTGGACCGGGGATCTCCAAAGCAACATTTTAATATAAAAAAAATCTTACGTGTTTAATATGAAAAAAACTCTGCTCCCTCCTAAAAAAATTTAAAATATATATGCATATCGAACTTTCTCATCAAAATACAGTAACTAAAACTACAATTTATTTCTATCCCATTTTTTTTTTAATAAAAGCCGATACTGGGTGTCCCAAAAACGACTTTCTGAGTTGAAAGATTTATATCTGGAAATGGGGGTTAGTTTTAAAAAGATAAAAACTAAAAAATTGCGGCCCATTTGTACGATACCCAATAATTTTTAAAAAAGCTGTAAGAGTTTATTACATAGTTACATATTTAGGCAATTGGTGGCTTTGCACCAAAATGACATTTAAATAACTATGTTCTCGAAATGTTAAATATCAGCGTAATTGCTTAATAGATTTTTTTATTAGTAACATCGTGTACTCTAAAATTCCAAAAGTGAACTATTCGTGCATGGTCATTCAAGTCTATCCGTTGGTGTGTGTGTAGATAAATTCTCCTGTGATTTTTTTCTGATCCCACTCCGATTTTTCTGATGGCCAATATTTCGAAAATATAGTTATGGGGGCGTCAATAAATAACGTGAGGTGATTTTGCTGATATTTTGACCCCCCCCCCTCCCCTCCTTCCTTTCTCCTACGATGAGATTTCGTGAGATTTGACAGGCCCCCAACAATCCTCCTCTAATCTCACGTGATATTCCTTCGAAGCTCCGACTTCTATTGATTTAACTCATCGACGGACCGTACTCTATTAGACTATGCTAATTCTCCTTTGACAATGCAAGAAAACAACACCTCTTGAAATCACAATCTTTATTTTTAGTTGGCACGCTCATTCTTCTCACACATCTCATTATTCATACCCAAATATAAGGAACACTACACTCTTAAAACAAGAGAGTGGATTTGAACTCAGTCTGAGTTAATTTCACTCCTCCAGACTGGAAAATGCACTTACCCGGAAGGAGTGGATTCTTTGTGTGTTAAACCAACGACAGGATCACTCCAAACGAGTGATTTCAATTCAGCCTGAGCTAATATTCAATCCTTTCCAGTGTCGAAACTGCACTTCTCCAACTGGAGTGGATTTCACTCTTTTGTTTTAAGAGTGTAAGCAACTTATCATTACACCGACGGGAGAAAAGAAGGCCGACTGAAAAGAAGGCTCTATTTTCGAAATTCTCACTTACTGTGAATTCTTTGGATTTTTTTTCAAAAACCACAATTTGTAGAACTAATTTTTTTGAAGACTAGATTTTAAATTCACATGTAAGTTGCAGTCACTTTGCAGTATATAGTATAGTCTAGAGTCACAGTAATAAAGTTGAACCGTAAAACCAGCGAACAGAAAACTACTTAATCTATTAAAAGACTATCATCAATCTAATTCCGCCCGTGGGGATATGTCCACAGTCTCAAAACCACCATTGACACAAACATATATCTATGATTTATATGTATCAATATTTTTCAGTAAAATCAAATGCACCTCTTATACTAACACCTAAATATGTGAACTTATTCGTTCTTCGCCACGTGGCATTTTGTACTTTTTTCGTGAGGTTTGCATGGGATTTCCCGTTTCTTATACACTGCTAAAAAAATAAGGGAAGAACATGGGTTTAAACCACTTCACCCTCAGATTCCATTTGGAATCATCAGCTTGCGATTTTTTTCTCACCAAGTTAAGCTCGCACTTATTTCAAATAAGTTTTGTCAAATATATTCTCCCTACATTTTTTCGATAAAATTATACTTTCTTTCTGCATAGTTTGATAGAAGAATCATGTCTTTTGAAGATTTAAATAATGTTTGTTTTAATTAAATGGAAATACTAAAAACGTGGTAAAATAAAATTCACTCTAAAACAATTTTATTAAATAAATTGACTCTAAATTCTTCATGCTTGCAGAGATGTTTAAAAATTTATTTTAGCTATATTTTATTAAACAAAGTTCTGAAAAATATTATTCTTATAATTTATTCAAAAGTTATTATTCCAATTCTTTTTCCTTAAATTTTATCCGAAAATTAAGATTTCCCCCCTGTTTTTAACTATTTCATTCAGGATGCAAAATGAATATATTTCACGAATTTTAGATTTTTAGTATAAAAAAAATTCACTACAAGAGTAACAAAAATACGCACCCCTAATAAGTGCACACGAACTGATGGATGAGAAGGAGCATATTTTTAATCTCGTGATGCGACCGGACGTTTTGGACCTGGTGTAGTCTTTCCTGCACCAGGGGTATGAGAAACAACAAAAATAGGGGATTTTTCCAAATTTAAGTCAAGTATTTGCTTCAAAATATTTCTCAAATGGAATATTTATGAAGTAAAAAAGTTGGAACATCTCAATTTCAGGTGTTAAAGTCATTTATTTATTCTTCTAACCACATAATTTCTAATAATAAAATGCTTCAAAACAACTCACTTGTTATAGTCATTTGTATGCGTAAACTTTTAGATTTTATCAGGCCGTCACCAGATGCTATATTCTGGCTCTTTGCGCGACTTCTTCCCTTGCATTTAGCAAAACAAATATTTTTTTTTATCGCGTCATAATCACGGATTTAGTTCATTTGAGTCAGTTTGTGTCAAAAGCAGGGGATAAACAGCTTTTCCTTGTCACAGACATTACGAATTTTGTTTTTAGCCTTCCTTCAGATTTATCAGCACCATAATAATACCCAATCTTCAAATAATCATGAAGTGAAAGTACCGGATGGTTATAAAATAACGCTCTCGCTATTCGGACAGGTCTGTAACTTGAATGAATAATCCGAATCCAACAAACATCGAGACACTTACTAATTAAGAGGGGGAGGGGGAGAGATAGAATGGAATCATAAAAAATAAACTCATCTCTTGTGTTATGAATTATGAGGCGTAATTGGCTGTGTTGGCGGTAATTTGACCACAATTGGCTATGCTTCGTAATTTAAAACCCTGGTAAAGAGACGAGTTTGTTTTTTATGATTCCATTCTCCCCCCCCCCCCCCCTTGATTAGTAAGTGTCTCGATGTTTGATGCATTTGGATTATTCTTTCAAGCTAAAGACCCCTCCGAATAGTGAGCGTTATTTTATAACCACCCTGTATATGATTTTTTTAGGTTAGTTTGGGTTAGTTTGAAATATCGTCGCACTAGACGTACACGATGCTATTGGCGACGGGCGTCGTAATTTAGAACCACTCTATTAAACGCACTCTATTTGAACACTAGCTAATTGACTTATAAGTCAGAATGTAAAATTATATTTCACGAAATAAATTCAATTAATTTTACATTTAATTTTAAAAAATCTAATGGTCTTAACTTCATTTTCTAGTTTATGTCTTGTGCTCCAATTTTACTAAAGTAGCTATATTTAAGGAAAAGCCCGAGATATAGTTATTTATGTCAATATTCCTTGGTAAAAAATGTATTACATTTTTTGTTGAGATTCAAAATTGGCCCAATAAAGGACGGGTGTCTAGATTTACTAGTTGACTTAAAAGTAAAACTAAAGCGAAGTTTTGTTTTTTAGTACATAATGTTATAAAAGCGATGACAACTATTTCATTTTGTATTATTGCTGTATCATTTTGTATTATAACTATATCATAGTTCATTATTAAGCCCTAAAAATATTACTTTTTTGAATGTTCTATAATAACAATGTTTCACTAATTAATACAACACTATGGCAAAGAATTAAATAATGTTTGCTTTAATTAAATGAAAATAGGAAAATTTGGTAAAATAAAACCCACTGCCAAAAAGTTTTATGAGATAAATTGACCCTAAATTCTTCACGCTTGCATTCATAGATGTTTAAAAATTTATTTTACCTTTTTTTAACAAATAAAGTTTTGAAAAAATTCTTGTTATAATTTGTTCAAAAGTTATGATTCCAATTTTTCTCAGCTTAAATTTTAGTTTAAAAATTTAGATCCCCCCCCCCTCCGTTTTTTAAACATTTCATTCTGGATTCATATTGAATATATTACACAAATTTTAGATTTTTAGAATAAAAAATAAAACGTCGGAGCTGAAAGGGTTAACAAAAGTGCGCAAAGTGCTCCCCTAATATTTTTGAGCAGTGTACGTTTTATGACACATTTTGAGGTTTAAATTATCATCATTGCCAAAGCTGTCTGTAAACTAATTTCACGAGCATACGAAATTTTTATCCTGTTCCTTAAACCGTAAAACCTTATGGCAGAATATAATAATAACTTTAAGAACTAAAATTTGAAGATCATAATTAGAATATTTCGAAAAGTGTAGCCATATTTTTTTATACCCATTAACGACCCCATTACCCAGGATCATTAACACGCCTCTTTATTAATTAAAAACGTTTACTTTGTTTTTAAAATACATTTTGCTTGTAGCTTAATTTTCCAGCATAAACTATTCAGCACCATGGACTTCATTTGTCTTATATTATGTTTATTTCGACAAATTTAGGCGTTTTTAGCAAGGCAATTTTTTGCCAACCGTCGTGAATGAGTGAATATATTGCTGTCATTGTCAATGATTCTTGGAATACACTGAATATTTAGATGTTTTGATGGATACATGTGTAGTTTGAATTACATTTTGAAAAACACAATTTCATTAAAATCTGTGTATAAAGAAAGTGAATAATATAAAATGTTTAATTCAACTACCTTTATTTACAAATTTCTTTTTTATTGAAAAACAATACTGATATTAAAGAGTGATATTCATGAGGTAAATATATTGTTATTCAAATCAGCCGTTATATAATTGCTAGTTTCAATACTTATTTTCATAACATTTAATTTGCAACCGAACATGTATGAAATTATCATTTAAGAGAATATTTTGATTTGATATTTTGATATTTTAATGACCTCAGTCTTTGGCTGCATGTCAAAAAAAAAAACACATACTAATTCAGTATTATACGACAAAAACATGACAAAGCTATTCAGCAAGTGTGAAACCACCATAAAAGGTCTTTTTATCAAACCTTTGATTACGAGGAAATCTTTCAAATCGGAATTTGCTAGTGAATTTAATTAAAATCAGAAACTGAAGAGAATCAGTTTGAACCCGTTCTTACTCTTTTATTTTGCTTCAGCAAGTGTTAATATATTTCATGTTACCAATGCAGATAAGTTCGTCACATAAGCTAAGGATTAACAGAAAAAATGATGGCTTATAGCTTTCTTGGTGGGGGGCAAGATCGCCAAGCACTGCGACTTTAAGTCTATTGTACTAAGCCCCAGAAATGACACAAGCACAAGAGACACACAAAGAAAGAGACGACACAAACACATAGACAAATAACAACATTTATTGACAAGCACAAACATCCATGCCTTTACCGGGATTCGAACCCGAGCCCAGCAGCTCCAAAGGCTAGTACACTAACCATTGTGCCAGTGGGCCGGCAAAAAAAATGATGGTTGAAGAAGCAGTTGAATTTTTTCGTTAATGAATTTGAATAACGTAATTTTTCTTTAAAATAAAAATACTGGTCAGATTAATGTGAAAACTGATAAGAGCTCTCGTGGTACAATGAATTTTCATGTGGCGAATATCAATGAAAAATACAGAAATACACCAAGAAATAAGAGAGCAGTGGAACGCTAGAGCAATGAAATAATAGAGCAGTAGAGTCATGGAGAAATTGAAGTGAAAAAGAGTAGTGGAGCAGTGGTGCAATAGGGTTGTGGGTCAGTGAAGCAATGGAATAATATTATAGCAGAGTTGATGGAGCAGAGGTAAAGAAGAGTTGTGGAGCGATGGAGTAATTTGTAAAATCGAGTAGAGAAATGATAGAATGAAATGAGAGAAATGAATGAAAGAATAGAGTAGTAATGGAATAACTGATTAGTAGAGCAATGTTGCAGTAGAGCTATAGAGTTTTTTCCAGCGATGGAGTTATTGTGAAATAGAGTTTTCAAGTGATGGAATAATGAAATAATAGAGAAGTAACGGAGTAATAGATTAGTGGAGCGATGGTGCAGAAGAGTTAAATAATTGTTCAGCTACGGAGTAATTGTAAAATAGAGAAGTGAAGGGATGTAGTAATGTAATAATTGTGTAGTAATGGAATAATAGATTAGTAAAGCAAAGTCGCAGCATAGGAGTGTTTCAGCGAGGGAGTAATTACCAAATAGAGTAGTGAAGTAATGGAGTAATGTAATTATATTGTGTTGATTATATGGCACAGTAGAGTGATTAGAGTATTGCAGTGGCTGAACATTAGAATACTATAGTATATAGGGATGGATCAATGGAATAATAAAGGAGTGAGGTGAGGGCGTAAATGAGTAATATAGGGGTTCCATGGCGGAATTGCGAAATGGAGTAATGAAGAGCGAAGGAACGATTAAGTAAATGAGTAGCTTAGGGATGGAACGATGGAGCAATGGAATGGTAGAGTGGTGGAGCAATGAAATATTCAATTATTTTACAATATTCTTTAGGGAGTCGCCAAGGATTAACACTGAACAATTTTATTTGGCTAGTTATATGGCTCTATAAATTATGGAATTTTGCTCAATTTGTTGTCCTAAATCAACTTCCGCTGAAAACAAATAACTGTTAATTTTAACATAATGTTTAGAAACTTGTAATTATTAAACTATAAAAGTATTATTTTATTAAAAAATATTATTTGATTCTTTGAAATAACACCCCTTTCGGGCGCAATGACACTTTTTTCAAATTAATTGGTTATGTGTTTATTCACGCAAAACCGTCAATTACTTTTTGGAGTATTATTTTTATTTAATTATTTTAGGAGCAGTATTTTTATGAAATTATTTATTTTATGTTTAGGTTAACGTGTATATTCTGACATTATAAAGTGCTTTGATCGGTTAAAAATAGATTAAAACCAGAGAAAACTCTACTTGGCTATCATACCCACGTTGTTCCTATTTATAGAAAGATTAAATTCTAAGAATAACAGAAAATATCCGATATCCCTTATAATTCAATTTTATCTAATCTCTTAATTAAAAAAGCGATCTGAAATATGAGAATAAAGAAATATAGCACCGCAGGCGCTTATACTTACGAGAATTTAAAAAAAGGAATAAAATAGAAAAGATAATTGCGTCGTTTTTAAGTCGTCTACCGAAAAGGTATTGCGGTTATACATTTTGACGCAATCTCAAGTTGCAACCTCTTCGAAATATCGGAAGTACTTTTCTTATTGACTTAATACTGCGGAGGCGTCATTTTTTAAAAAAGTTTTAGATGAAATTGAAATCTCTACAAAAAACTATTTTATGCTTCTTAAATTAGAAAATGTAATTAACAAAAAATATTTCTATTTCTAAGAGTGGATATATATTTCAAAAAATGCATAGATGTTTTTTATACTATTTAAAATGCCAAATTTAAATGGCGCATAGTTTAACTTAAGAGTGAAATAGTAAGAGTGAATAGTTAACTTAATGAAATAGTAAGTTATGTTAGTAAAAGACTTATTTTAAGTAAAATTAAATAAATTGCGCTTAGATTATTATATATTTTTACTAAAAACAATTTTTGTGGGTGAGAGGGGGGGAGGTTAAGCACTTAACTCAAGGATCAAATTAAACTAGATTATATTCTAAAATACAAAAGGAAATCCTTTTTTTTACGTTTAAAGGTTCAAAAACCAAACACACAATTTGCACAAAAGTTTTACTAACAGTAAGTTTAAGGCTGCACATTTTTTTTTTTTTAGGAAGATGAAAATCTCAGTTTAGTTCCAAACTCAGTAATAACTTCGTAGCAGATTACATTTATATAAAATTGTAGTAGCTGATGTTTCAAATGTTTACTAAATTTAAATTTTAAACACTTTCTTAAACATCAACATAAATAAAAAATATATTTTTATTGTTAAAAAATGTAAAGTTTTAAAAACTACAAAATTTTCCCTATCGAAATCACGTCATATTACTATGACATTTCAAAAATTAAATATTTGACCCACTAACAACATATATGTTTTTTATAGCAAACTATTGAATTTTGACCCTGAATATTTTATTTAATAGTCTCGTAAATAATTAAAAAAAAATATGCTTGTGAAATTAACGTACATCAGCTAGTGCTATGACACCTTTAAAATAACTATTTAAATTAGACTTTTGTAAGTTTAAACCGACAAAAAAAACTAAACTCAAAGTCTTTAAAACCCTTTAAAACAACCGATCAATCCTGAAATCTGCGCTATGCGACACTTATCAATATTCCAAAAAAATCCCTTCCATAAAAATATTCAAATGCTGTATAAATTGCTCATGTTGGAGCTCGTATTAATGATGTATGTTCTCGCCAATCGATCACCCATGTCAAAAGCGTCAAAGTCTTATTAGAGTAAACAATGTACTTCCGCAAATACTTTGAGCGATTGAGCTGCGTACAACATTTTCAGGGAATTTTGGCTGATTAGTATAATAAAAGTTATAATAAATAATAAGTAGAGGAACTCGGGGCATAACGGGGTACAGAGATGCAATATATTTCAAAGTTTTTCAGTGTTCAGAGCGAGTGAGTCTCCAAAATAAACTGTGTTCTGATAATCTAATAAAAAATATTATTTTCTAAGCCACATTTCTCTAGCGGTTTTGAATATTTTTACAAAAGGGTTTTATATAATAATTGTAGCTGACTTACTGGTCTCTGTAATCCCACTTCGAATATTTTGCTTAAAATTATTTATTGAAAATTTTAGAAAAAAATCGAAACAATTTTAAACAGCGGAATGAATAATAGAGATCTGTAAGTCAGCTACATTTATCAATAAAAAAGAACCATTTGTAAAAAATATTCAATACAGTCGGAGAAATGTGGCTTAGAATTTTTTTTCTCCGCTACATTAACACAGAGGCACTTAGTTTGGAGACCCACGTCCTTTCTGTCTCATCCCAAATTTTTACCGGCCAACCAATTAATATATGTATTATGATATTAATGTCAATTTTGTGATATTCATTTTCCAATAACATTTATGGATAATACAGAAATTAAAATTTTATAAATTTATAAGAATACTCAATTATAAACATTAATCATAATTTTTTTTCTTCTAAACAACAAATTTATATTGGATTTCGTTAACACTTATAAAGTCGCGTTCGTGATCAAAAAATAAATGAATTGATTTTAATCTTTTCTAAGAAACATGTTTTAAATTTAATTTTTCTCAGCAGATGACAAGAACTGTATTCCCAAAACATAATCCACTATTATAACGTCCCAATAATCCTTGATAAATTTAATTAAATACATATTTGTTTTTTAATTATTTTAAATGTGATGTGAATATTTGGTTATTTTTCCTCTAAGTTTTTTATAGAATTCCTTTCCGTTTTGTTCGGTTGATTTAAAGATGATTATACATTTTATTGAGCATTTTAAGCGAAAAGCAGATTTAAGCAAAACATTTATATCGTCTAAATTTATCAAAATTATTTTTAATGCAATGAAAAACTAAAAGTAATTTATTTTAACGTCTATGGGTTTTCTATGTCTGCAGTAAGTTAGACAAGATTTAATTTAACGTGAATTAAATTACTTAAAAGGTTTATATTTCTTAACGTCACACTATGTTTATGGAACTTATATTTGAACACTCATATACCTTTAAAGAAGATAGATATGCAGCAGACTCGAAAAAAATTTATTTTCTTAAATATAATTAAGTGTATTATTTTTGTTTTCTTGTAAAAGTAAAAGACTTCATTGACATCTCTCTAATATTTTATAGAGTATTTTGTATAAATATCAATGCATTTTTGCATTTCATAAGGAATAACTTTTTTTAGAATAATATTTCAAGCTAAACGAAACAAAAATCAATAGCACTTTATTGATTATATGTAAATTAGGACATAAAAAGCAGTTATTTGGCAAATTCCTATACATTTATACACTTTTTCCTTTTCGTATTTTTGTGTATGTTTCAGACATTGTTCAAATACATTTGTAAACTTGAATAAAATAAATAATTCGTATTTTGATATTAAAATACATAGAAAATCACGATTCTGTTTCAATAAGGGATTTCAATTAACGACTAGTTTTATTATAATAGTATTTCTTCTCTATTACTCATTTTATCAAACGGAAATGTTTATATTATATTATATTATATTATATTATATTATATTACGTATCCAAATACATGTAAAAAGCTTTGAATGTTGTTTGATAATATTTTATAGATTTTTTTTTCTGAAGCTTTCTTTTGAAAGCCCCATATATTTAACACTAAGGAGATTATACTTGCAGAAATATCATAGATATTTCCGTCTCGGTTCAGGAAAAGTTTCAAAAAAATATATTTTTTGCACCAAAATTTCCCACTTTTAATTTTCTCCCCTTCCCCAAAATATCCTTCACATTAAAATCATGTTTCAAATTTGCTTATACATTAGTAATACATTAAAAAAATGAAACTCAAATAAAATTTCATCCACCTAAATTCCTGTTTAGGAGCCCTAATAAGATCAACAGAAGAATGTAGTCAATGTCTCTCCTCAATGTTGGATTAATATTCTTTAAAAAAAAAATCTATAATTTCCTTAAAAAGATATATACAATAAACCCGTTCATCTTCAATGATCTTACACATTTGTCTTTTCAACCACCCTATCAAGACGCAACTTCGAACTCATCCCATCCCTATTTCTCCTTTTCTTTCATTTCCCCAAACCAAAGTATTTCTTCCGAATCCGTTTCCAATTTGCTTGCGCACACACACACCCCTCAAAACAAGCCCCTTTGAAATAGTTTGCATATTTCGCGAAGGGCCGGATTTGCAGAAGAATGCCCGCGTGTTTCTCAACTCTGGCATTTGTGCCTCCCAACAGATCGATAGCAGCTTTCGGCCGCCCTTCAAAGAAGCCCCGGCTCGTTTACACGGCCGGCGCGGGAAGATGAGCAACACAAAAACGCACGTTCCTGCCACACCGGCTGCCCGGCCGTGGCCGAGTGGTTAACCCTCTAATGCATGAATTTTTATTTTCATCCCCAAAAAGTATATATGTATCTTTAATACTCATATATTGTGGGGAAAATACTGAAAAAAATTTAACTGCATTAGAATTTAATTAATTTCAATTTTTAAATTTTTTTTTATATGACAAAAACCGACAACAAAATTCCAATTTTGATAACACAATGACTACAAAACTACTAAATATATTTCACAATAACCCTTTTTAACTTTAACTAATTTTTCAAAACAATTTATTTGTATTTAGTACTAATATTACTATACTTTGAATGCTGCCAAAAACGTAATTTCACAACAGTTAATAACCTCCCTCTTTAATTTTGAATACACTTTTACTGCTGTAATCTATGAGGATTATTAATTACTAAAACTTCAATATTGAATGTAATTGATGAAAATTTTTTTTGTCGAGATTGAGCTCAAATTTAAGAGAATAAAATGGATTATGTTACTTGTTGCCAAACGGCACCAGTATGCATTAGAGGGTTAAAGGCATCCGCCTCAGGATTCAGCCTTCTCAGGAGTGCGGGGGCTCGAATCCCACCTACTGTCGAGAGCCCAGTCGGTTAGGCACTCGCTTAGCATGCGATAGGTCCCAGGTTCGAGTCCGGGCTTCGCCAAAATAACTGCCGACCTATAAACGGCTCGTGCAGCCAAAAATGTCCGACGAATAATACCCCGCGTAAGGGAATGCATGTTAAATATCCTTCAAAGTCCTGACGCTGCGTACTATGTCGCCCTCAACGGTTGCGTTGGGTGCCTATTTAGGTGTCGGCTCGTCACTTATACCTACATTCTCAGCTCAATTTTAATAAGAAATTATTTTAAAAACTTTTTTCTAAAAAAAAATGATAAAAATTTTAAAATTTTGATTTAAAAAATTTTTTAAGTAATTTCTAATTAAAATTGAGCTGAGAATTTAGGTATAAGTCTTTGTTTGTACATATTTGTACAATATAAAGTCATTTTCTTGGTCATTTTTTCAATTTTCACCTCACAATTTGCCGCGCAAGCCTAATCACAATGTGTTCAAATAGCTTTGTGTTTAATATAATTTATTTAAGTTTTGGCTGAAGTTTCAAAAATTTTAAAATGTGTTTCATATTAAATAAATCTTGTCGAATTACATATAAAAAATTGTACATATATATATTGAGTAGTTAAAAAATTACACGAAAGATCAAACTATACTTTATAGTACCTTCTTTGCACATTTTTAAGACTACTATGACCCCTTAACGGCGAATGAGGCCACGGGTCTCCAAATCAAAGGTCCTTTGTGTCAAATCAATAGAGAAAAATGAATTTCTAAGCCACATTACTCCGGCTGTTTTAGATATTTACAAATGGTTTTTCTCTATGATAAATGTAGCTGTGTGACTTACAGGTTTCTATAATCCCACTTTTTGAAATGGGTTCCAATACTTTGATGTAACATTATTTATTGAAAATTTTAAAACCATATTCGAATCAGTTTCAAAAAGTGGGATTATAGAGAACGGTAAGTCAGCTACATTTATCATCTAAAAAATCCTTTTCTAAAGTTATTCAAAGCAGCCGGAGAAATGTGGCTTAGAATATCATTTTTTACCTCATTGGATTCCTTGATTTGTTTTGGAATCGATTTCCAAGTTCTTTGGTTTGGAGACCCGCGGTCATTCGGCCTCATTCCTTCTTAATCTTCGAAGCAATATACCATGACCTACTCAACTGTAAGGCCACAGACGCTTTTCTTGACGTCACGCTCTTTCCTCTACGCGCTATCCTCTTATTCGGTTTGTTGGCTATGACATATTCGCTCACGGCCGACTATACTTCCCAGGTTCCGAACAGGTTTCGTTCCTCTTTTTCGCTACAGCAGACAGCCCGAACCGGACGGATAGTGTGACGTCACAGGGTTAGCCTTATCAGTAGAGTCAACCGTGGTTATACCGGGATCTTTAAAAAAATACCACAAAATCAAATCCCGTCATTAACGGACGCCCCCTTCGTTGGTTTCTCCGGGATAGATCGCAAGGTTTCGTCGAATTCTTTACTCACTCAGCTCCTTATTCACGGCCAAAAGCCAGAGATAAAGAGCCAGATCTGTACCGCGTGATGTCAAACCGATTTCGATGGGTAATAATTTAATTTAAATATGCTAATCATCATGACCCCAATGGGTTCCATTTTGTGGTTATGAGCATAAAGCTCAGTAAATGAACATATACCATTTGCATTTGATGGAGGTCGTAAAAACAGTTTTTGTTTTATGCGGACAAGTGGACGTCCGTTATGTTTTTCCTTCCAGATCTGTGAGACGCCGTTAACTTTTAATCTAAAGTTTACGTTGTAAAATCATAATTGCTCACTGAACCAATGCCAATAAAAAATTGGTATATGCTGATTGAATGTTTTCCATATATGCTACACTAACATTTGGTTAAAAAATACTTCTCATAACTAACCTATTAAGCTGTTACAGTATGTTCCAAATTACAAGACCTAAAGTAAATATTTTATCGCAAAATTCAATACAATATCTATATCTATCCATCCATCCATATCCAATCCATATCTATATCTCTATGTCTACTCCAACAAATGTTTACTGCTATCCCAAGCTTTGTACTCCTTTTGGTCATAGTTTTTTTTAACTTTCCTTCGTACAATTGCTTTTTAATTAAAATAATTAATAAGTGTCAGTTTTAGAATAAGTTTAAGATACATTTTTGCATTGACTCACACTCTTTTAAATTGGCTTTAAAACTAATAATTCGACTTTCCTTCGTATACCATTTGTTCGCCAACATGTTTATCGATAATGGAATGAATTGATTTAGAAGGAATTTTAATTATTTAAATTTTCTTGACGATTTAAGTCACAAATAAACCTGGAAATCATTTCCTCCATTAAAAATATTGTGGTGGTCTTTTTTTATAATTATGTAACAGTTTCAACACCATTATTATTTTTTTACATTTATTTAGCAAAAATTCCATTTTATTTATAATTATTTTCTCAAGTTGATAAAAATTTTGAAGTTGTGTTCTTTTATTTTATAAATTTAAATTTACGATAAATTTATTATCTTTGTTTAAAAACAAAAAAAATATTAGTAATTTTGAAACAGGCTGTAGAATGTTTCATCCACGCAATCCAAAGCAGAATGCTTTTGGCAATTAAATATGGACTCTTAAAAACTAAAGAAAACTAGTGAATTATTTATCAAATAAAATAAACCTTCACTTACACCGTGTATTCCGTTGTTTGTAATATGAAGTTTCTTCTATATTTTTCGAATAACATAACCACAAGTTCATTGCTTTCTTCGAAGAGCATGAATATTTTCTTTGAAAACTTCTCATAAAAGCTCAGTGGTCGACCAACTGATTGAATTTTCCCTCCGTCGATTCAATTCAAAAACAAAACGCTTTCGTTTTGTCCAACTTTGTAATACATTTCCATTTAATAATGGAAGAACGTGAAGAGCTCCAATCATATAATTTAAGTTTCTCGTTTTCTCACCTAACTCAATTTTAGTTACTGGCGTCCTTTGTTGAATAAGTTTCTTAAAATGTTAATATTTTCTTCAACTGTTTAGAAATTGAACACGATTTATTCAAGAAATTGAAAGATGAAAGATTGTGCATTTAAAAGTTTCACAAATGAAATGCTGAAAGTTGAGCCAAGATCAAGCAATTAAAAATTTCAGTCACTCGATTTATATTTTGAAACTTTTACTTTAAAAGAAATCAAAAACTTTCTTGCATACCATTAGTTGTTAGAATTTTCTTAATAACAGAAGAAATTTGCCGTCTTCGGAGATAGACAATATTGTCTCCTTATATTTTTTATGACGATTTCTCATAATAGCTCGATGGTCGGCCAACTGTTAAATTTTAGTTCCATCAAATTTAAGTCAAAAAACAAAGTACTTCCACTTAGTGAAAAAATAAAAATTATGACGAATACCAAATATATTAGATACAAAAGCCGCTACGTTTTCTACATAATTTATGTGAGTCACTAGCGTAAATATAGTTTATCAATAAATTACGTATAATGGGAAATCGCTGACTTGATGATTAGAGAAATGTACAGTTTACAGGTTTAAAAAGACTTTTCTGTGTGATAGCTCAGCAGTATACCTATTCGATTCCTTTTGATAAACGTTTACATGCCTTTTCAACATGAAAGCCGATCCGGTGGCGCAGTATTTAAGATGTTAGCCCTTGGAGCTGCTTGGTCCGGGTTCGAATCCCGTTGAAGCATGGATGTTTGTGTTCGTCGAGTATATGCGGAGTACGTGCTCGTTAAATCTGTTGCGTCCGAAAGTCCCTTGGGCGGTCATTGTGCAGTTTCCTACGGTTACTGGAGAAAATTTCCCTCAGGGACATGTCTAAATTGTGGAGGTGGCGACAGATGGCAGCATCTGTCATTTGTGTGTGTCCTGTGTTGTTCTACTTGACGATGGTTTATAAGCGGGTCCTTGCGACCAAGCACACAAGCCTGAAAATATAAGTCTTACCAACCAACCAACATGAACAAAAAAGTCCATAAATTGCCGGTGTTTCCAAAATAACAGGAACAGAAGACATTTGCAGTCTTCGAAGATCGCCAATATTTCCTTCTAATATTTTCTTTGAAGACTCCTCATAAAAGCTCAGTGGTCTGCCAACTGATTGAATTTTCCTTCCACCGATTCCATTCAAAAACAAAGCGCCTCCATCTTGTCAAAACTTTGCCATCCTTTTCAAACAAAAATTGAAGAATATCGAACACCACATTATGAAAGCAGCCGCGTTTTCGCGCCTACCTTAAGTTGCTGCGTGTTCGCCAATAATAGCTTTTCTTTATTAGGATTTTTTCTGCTTTTTTGTCATCATTTGCTGGTTTGGTTTTTTTCTTTCTCCCATGCCGGGGACTGCTTTATTCCCCTCCAAGTTTCCTTTCAATTCCTATTCCGTCGTTCTGTTTGTCGTTCTTCTATTCATCGTGCGTTTAAAGCTAATGAGATTTCATTTTTTTTATGCTTGATTTCTTTTTTTATATGTGTGGAAATCACATTTCTCTTGCTTAGTTGTATAGTCGGGAAGCAGACTGGAGTTTATTTTTAATGCAATGTTTAGATTCTTTAAAAGAAAGTTATGTGGTTATCGATGCAAATATATTCCGTTCTTTAATATATTTTCTGCAAAATTGTTTTTTATGAGAAAATTGATGCTGGTTTGTCTACTGATTTTTCTGATAAACTTAAAATATCGCAAAAAATCATAACTGAATCACTAAATTACAAAACCTTACTAGTTGATGAAATTTATTTTTTGAAAGTCAAACAAACTCTGGTTTGCTATAGATTTTTGTTTTTAAATTATTCAGAGAATAATACGAATATCTTTTTTAAAATGATTTATGGTGGGAATAACTAGCTGCATTTTTTTTTAACATTGTATTTGGCTCTTATTAAATTTTTTCACATCGATGAAATGCTTTTATCTCAAAAATTCTTCAGTAGAGTTTTGTATGATATTTTTTTATTAAAGGTCTCATTAAGGAAGTTCGATATTTTAACAAGACTGCGCACTAATTAGTAAAGAAATTTATTGAACGAAATTGTTATATTTAAATATATTTCACGTGTTGAATATGGATGAATAAGTTTTATTAAATCTCATTAGTAACAATAAAAAATGACTCCATGAAAACTGAAAGTAGACGGGTTTACTTTCTGTATTAAAGAAATGTCAGAATATAAGTTTTAAAAAAAAATAATTCAATTAATTTTTGAACTATAAATAATCGAGTGAGATTATAAGAATAGTAACAGTTTAGTATATTTGTTTGTAACATTCCACAACAAATTTTCTAGCGTTATTTCTAATTTTTCAACCATTTAGAAGCTCAACTACAAATGTAAACATCCTGTATATTAAAAACAAAAATATTAATTTTTACATGCAATCTAATCAATTTAGTATTTTAACTATAAACTTCACCAATTTGCTCTGCAGAAATAAACTCTGAAGCTCTTGATATTTTAAACATGCTTTTAATTCATTAACTCACTGGCTTTTACTATCCATATACCCTGGGTGTACTTAAAAGCATCTGTTTAAAGTGGAATTTAATCCCTTCTCAAAATGTCAATTCCCTTGCCATGCTCCGATTTCCCCAACCCTTTAAGGCGCCATATCTCTGATTTCTGTGTTGTGAAATCTCTTCAGCACACTTGTCATAAAACCCGATGATCTGCTATCAAACGTTGGCGATAAACGAGATTTTAAAAGCAGTGATAAAAGCTTGACGCCAAGTGATATTGGTTCTCCAATGCATCATAAATGTGTTCTACTTTGCAAGCACATTAAAGCTTATTATTAACGATGCATTTAATTATGCAATCCTTTATTAACTATCTTATTAACAAGTAGAAATTCGTTTTTAAACTACTTATATTTACTCGTCTGTTTCATAAAATACTTTTTCGTCCTGTATTGAAAGAATGTTTTTTAATTCAAGGAATGCCTTTATGTTTTTAGTAGTTACTTAAAATTTAATGATTCGCTTCTCTTGAATAAAGATTTTTTTATGTCATAACCCAGCGATATTTATTTTCACTCCAAGTTACTTAGTATAGCTTTTGAATCGCTAATTATGGGATAATTCTAACTTTCTAATAGACTCTGTTGCTTAAAGCTATCCAGAATTCATATTAGGATTGGAAAAATACTTGATATTCTAATTAATATTCATTTAGTATGTAATTTGAAATACTTGTTGATTTTCAAATACAACCCCCCCCCCCCTAATTTATTTAAATATTCCTTTTCCAGCTTTACTTACTGACTTTTAAGGACAATGATCATAAATATTCAATATAATTAAAAGGCTTTATTTCCTGAATACAATGGCACTTAATTCTAACAAACATTACTGCTAATGTATTTCGTTTGCATTAATAATGTACTTTACTTTATAGCTATTGTCCTATATTACATTGGACTCCAGCCCTTTTATGTATTAAGGTACAAAGCGAAATTTGAGAATTATTTAACTAAGCTCTTTAAATTTTCAGAAAGACAGAAAACAAATTACACCAATTTATTAGTAAATTATAAACGCACATTCTTTATTAGAATGAATACTGCAGTAAAGCGATTTCATATTCATGCATTCAAAAACAAAATTTTCTACAAGAAATGCATAACTTTTCTTTAATTTAACCTTTTCACAGCCGAAAAAATTCTTACGCCTATATTCTTTATATAAACAATAAACATGTGTTTTTCCAAATAATTATTTATTTAAAAATGTGTTTTGCCAGTAATTTTGAAAAACAATTACATTCTACATATTTACTGAAGGACTCGTTAAGTAATGGAATTTAATGTTTTGAATGGTAATTATATATATTTGTTCTGTGTTATGAATAAACAAACTAGCTCTGTCAGTGGTTTTTTTTTTTTGTAATTAATCTATTCGCATTTTTTTAATGCAAAATGTCTTATACATTCACCGTTGAAAACGCGTTTCAACTTAAAAACTACGAAATCTGCTTGGCATATGCTTCCTACATCAGTTTTTTTAATACAATTAATAAACAAGCTGCTTCGGTATCAGTATTTTTAGAAAACTTAAACATTCTAGTTTAAAAAAGAAAAGTTAGTACTAAGAAAAATTGTTACGTATTCGTACCTGTGGAGTGTGGAACCATTAGGTAAAAAATTATTTTTAAAGTCGTATCCATTATGTTATAAAAACGTAATCAGATTAAAATACATTGAACAAAAAATATATATATTTGAAAAAATTAACAACATTGAAGGTATTACATCTTTTTGCTAATCATTTAATTTAAATTAAAATTTAATTCTCATTTACACAAATAACATGTTTTTGAGGAAGCTTTAATTAAATGACTAGAGTAACAATAGTAACAATGAATTTTATTAGTTTATAATTGACGTATTAGCGTTAATTTAAATATCAGAAAAGTTTTCGATGCAATTGAAATTCTTATTTAATAATTCTATTGGTATTCTATAGGTATTATTAGGAGTGAAGGGTTAAACTTTCAGAAACCTCCACGATTAATTCATTTAAACTATGCAACAATAATTGCTCAATTCATTAATTTGAGTTTGAGAATAATTAACTTTCTCTTGGACCTTTATAACTAACAAAGAGTTGAACGCTAATGGATTACAAAAGGAAATGTTTAATTCTAAATGGAAGACTGACTGAATAGTTGCATCTATGAAATAATTCAGTTAAACAACAGGTTATTTAAATTCTAATGCAGTTTAAAAAAATTTTTAGTATTTTCCCCATAATGTATGACGACATATATATATATATATTTTCGGGATAGAATAAAATATGCATTAGAGGGTTAAATATTATTTTTTTAAAGAGAAAATACAATAAGTATCAGAATCATGTTAGTTTTTGTGAAAAAAATAACGAGTCAGTTATAGTGAATTGTATAATTTGTTTATTATGCGTTACTGCAATAAATTACTATCTGAAAAAATTTCTTGTTCAAATAATCATAGATAACTAGTAAATTACATGTAATAGCAAAATGTCCATCATTTATTCCGTATGTTTTGACTTTCAAAAACTAAAACAACCATAAATTTCGCAAACAATGAGAAACTTACAGACAATTAAACATCTTCATTTAACAACATTTATTGCAATACAATAGCTCGTGTCTATGCAAATTTCTGTCATTTATTCTTTTATCGCATCATAGTTTCAAAATGATTGTTCGATACAAAGCCTAGTATTCTTGACAAAGTTTATATTTGATATTTAAAAGATGGAGATTGATTATAATGTTATTTCATTGAAATCATTACATTAAATGTACCAGATCATCTCACTTGAAATTGAATTTGAATGTATCTGAAGCTATTGCACTTTTAATGTAAAAAACAAATCTAAATACATCGATAGGGAATGCACGTTTACTCCTATTTTATGGTGTAACGTTGCCCCTTAATTTTAGAAAAACGTAATTAAGTAAAAGCTGAAGAAGCTCTTGAAACCACCCATTTTTGGAAGAAATTTCTTACACTGCTCATAACAATTAGGGGAATGCATGGTTTAAACCATTTAGCCCCCAATGATTCCATTTAGTATCATCAGTTTCCGCTTTTTTTCTCACTAAGTTGAACTCTTACTTATTTATCGTTAGATGGAAGAATCATGTCTTTTGAAAAAATAAATAATGTGTGTTTTAATTGTATGAAAATATGAAATGGTGAAATAAAATTCACTCCCAAAAATTTTTGAAATAAATTTACCCTAATTTCTTCACTCTTGCATTTTTAGAAGTCTAAAATTTGATTTTTTTCTTTTTTTTTTACAATTAAAATTTTGAAAAAAAAATATTGTTATAATTTATTCAAAGTTATGATTCCAATATTTTGCACCTAAATTTTAGTTTAGAAAAATTAAGATTTGTTTTCCTGTTTTTTATCATTTCAATCTGGATACCTAAGGAACCTATTTCATAAATGTTAGATTTTTATAATAAAAAATAAGAAGTTAGAACTGGACGGGTAAACAAAAGTACGCAAAGTGCTCCCCTAATTGTTTTGAGCAGTGTATTTGTGTAACGCTACCCGGTAAATTTGGTGTAACATTTCTCCATACAGATGGAATAAATTTACACCAAACTTTCACAGTGTATTTTATCCATAGTCCCAGCCAAAACTTAACAACAACATTCAACCTCACAACAACACCGAATATTTTTGACAAAACACTGTACACCACGTTAATATTCCATGAATTAGCTGCCAACTTCCGTCCCCATAATCATGCGCGCTATAAAAATTGATCAGGCCTTTTATTAGCACTTAATAGCGCCGTAAAGATTGGATTGTATCCTCGTGATGTGTCCTTATCATGAGCAAGGCTTTGTCTCCTCGCGGCTGAAGAGCAGATCCAGGGATTCCCAAAGATAAGCGCCGAGAGGTCTGTTCTTTTTGACCTCATATTCTTAAGGGTTGGTAACGGAATGTTATTGAAGTTGGTTGAAGAGTATAGGGGGGGGGGGGCCCTTCTTCGATAAGGAATCTGTTCGTATTGAGGTTTGTTTGGCGAGTAATGGCAATCGGAAAACTGTTTCTCCTTTGGTTCTTCTTCCGTTGTCCAAGCGTCAGGCTATTGTCTGGTGTGAATCTCGATCGTAGAAATAGTAAACCCGTGCATCGCGTGATAAAAACAGAGGCAAAGCTAGTGGCAAGAAGTGGCAATCGGAAACTTGTTTCTCCTTTGGTTCTTCTTCCGTGGCTCAAACTTCAGACTATTGTCTGGTGTGAGTCTCGATCATAGAGATAGTAAGCCGGTGCATCAGTTAAAAAGAACAGAGGGGCAAAGTTGGTTTCTTCACACCAATTTAGGTGATGACTCTCTATCTTCGTCAAGCAGACCTGATGGATTCCCAGGCAATGAAAGGGTTCTTCCCCTGTACTCTTCAATGCCATCGCACTAGAGCTACAGGAGGGCTATTGGTGACGGGCGTCATAATTTAGAACCACAGTCAAGTGACCAGCCGACAGTTGAGTAGGAAACCAACGCAATTTTTAAGAGCGACATTTCAACTCCGGGACTCTGGAGAATATTTAAAGTGCATTCCCTATACGGAGTATTTTTTGTCGGACCTTTTAGCTGCATAGATCCTTTATAATTATAAGTCGTTTCTTATTCTGGCAATGTCCGGGCTCAAGCCAGAAGTCTTTCGCATGCAAGGAAAGCACCTTACCGATAGGGCCTTCAGCCCTAAGACTTAATTGTTATTACATCAAAGAAATAGAGGTAAATCACCATTTTAAAGACAACCGCTTAAAATAAAATTTTTATTCATTTGATGTCCTTATAAAAATAAAAAGAGGAGTAAATCCTCTTGTACTGCGGATTTTTTTAGAATCAGCAATAATCTGGTTTTAATGATAGTGGAGTAGCGATGTGTCTTTACGCAAATTTTCTTTGAATTGTAATAGCAACAACTAGACAGTTCATATGCATCATACAACAGGTTATGGTTAAACGATCAGGCTTAAACAAATGAAATTTCAAATAGGAATAATGCTCTTCAATGTGTTTAAAAGAAATCCAATCATAAGTTGGTAATGCATTCACCTTAGAACAACAATATAAATCTAGATTATAAAACAAATGCTGTCAAATCCACAGTTTTTAACTGGCAGGAGATGCCAAAATAAAACCGTAAAAAATCCGGACTTAAAATTTTGTATTAAATACCACACGTACATTACGATTCGTAATTTGCTGTGTTAAATCTCCTCAAGGATGTTACAAATAGACGGAAGAAATCGTTCAGATCTGTACCTAACCTAACTACTCTTCAAAGAGAGCATCTCTTCCCCACATAAAGCGAAGAATAAAATCGCATTCGCTTCGTCTTTTTCGATAGAGAACAATAAATGTTTTTATTTTGGGTGGAGAGCAGCGAAGGTAGAAAAGTTTCCCTCCAATCCATGTTCTGGTCTTGCGTCCATACATCATCCTGTTTATTCCTCCGCGTAAATATTGGATGAGGTTCTTTGTCAGGGGACACAAAATGTTGCTTTAATAAAGAGTCCCATGTTTTGGGATTTGCTGCTTGTTTCACTAGAATTATCGGGGAGCTTAGAGTGTGCTACTTCTTTCGTTTGTATTTTGGAATTCCAGTTTTTTTTTAGATAAATCTGTTTCATATGCTCGGAATTGTTAAATTTTAAAAGGAGTTGTGTTCATGGGAGAATTTTCCATTTATTTCTTTCTTTTAAACAATAACAAAGAGAAAAGAATCTTATATGTGAGTGACCACTTTTAAGGGGACATGAATTTCCAAACCTAACTTCCCCAAATTTAATAGATGGAAAAATGGGATAAATTTTTTCATTCCACATATTTGTTGCATGTTTGTTTCCGAACTTGTTGATATGTTTAGGTATTTCTGTATCCGATCACCTTTTTTCAGCAAAAGTCCTATATACCCAGCAAAATGCTATTTTTTAATAGCATATAATAAAATGATTGTAACCTATAGAAAAAGCTTACACTTTAAAAGTATATGTGATAAATTTTTCTATGAAACTTTTTTGAGACTTTTCTGGAACTGTTTTTTTCGCATATTTTTCAAAATAGAATTTCTGAGCTTTTTAGTTTACGCAAAACATAAAAACTGAAGTTCTGAATTATCAATTGCTTCCAAATTTTTACAGTAGTTTTATAACAGTATGAAGAAGGTTTTGAACTAGAATCGTGTAAAACTATTAAGAATTGGATATTTTAAAACTATTTATATGCTTGTTACTATCTTGTTTCTATGTGTTTTCGATATAATACTACAAACTTTTGCCTATAAATAAATTTTGGGAACTGATATCTTAATGATTTTAGTCCATAACCTATATTAATGTTTGTTAAGCACATTTAAATTTAAACGATGTAAAAAAATCAAAAATTTGTACAGATATCCTGTTTTGTGTAAACGTGATTTCTGAAGCATATTTGACAATAATTTTCCTCAAATACTGAAAAATTATTTTTTTATGATTTACTTTCATAAAACTATTTTTATATTCATAACTAATAATAAAATCACTCAACGTCATGGTTGGAATAGAATTTTCAGAAACTTGCTGTTAAAGGTGATCGGCCATCTTGATAAGTAATACGTTTGTGCTTAAAAAAAAAATATCCTTAAAGTTAATTGGAACGTTTTTTATAAGCTGACAATCATAACAATTATTTTTTAATTTACAAAGGATTAAAATTATTTCTAACAAGAAATTTTAGCATTTTACTCACAGAAACATGGAGCTTATCAAGACCAAATCATACCAACATATTTGGAACTATTAGTTAAAAAGTTGTGGTTACTAGATTTGTAAAACTATACAATTTCTTCATATGTAAACATTGGAGGAGTTAGTTTCTGTTTTTCGGAAATTTATGTTCATTTAAGTCGTTGTTAAAAGTGTTTTCGCACCGGGCCTCACGAGACTCTTTAAGAGACGTAACGGCAATTTAAAAGAATGCCAAAACACTCGAATTGTACGAGTATTTTTCAAGAAACTTACTGTACATACCGAAATCATTTATCCATGCTTATATCATGTATTTATGATAAGGATGGGCTAAGTTTTGGCAAATTAAAACTCAACATACATTATTAGGCCTATTTCCACAATTTGAAACTTTTACATACGGTGGAAGAAAAAACCGTACTGGCGGTTTTACCTGCGGTTTTCAATGAATTAGTGACAATGCTAAACGCTGGCAATTTGCAGCAAAAATTCTTTCCGAAGTTCATATTCATTTAACATTGCTATCACTTGATTAAAAACTTTAGTATGATTTGTACTTGTGAAAGATCCAATTAACTTATCATTGAGACTGTGATCACCCAGAACGATGAACAGTTCCAGTAAGTTTGTTAAGGAAATTGTAGCTTTCACACGTGAATGCAAAAAAACGTACTTGCGGTTACAAGGATATTCGCCAAAGAAGTGATAATGTTAAAGCTATATGTGGTAGCAATGTACGGTATTTTTTTTTACCATTTTTGTATCGCGAAAGCTCTAACTGTCTAACTTCACACAATACTGTCACTACTCGACGGAATATCTTTGACAAAACCGGAAGTACGATATTTTCCCAGCCTCGTGTAAAAGTTTCAGTTGACTCTATATTCCCAGGTTGGATCATGTAGCACCGCAAGTGCGATAAAAATTTTCGGAACTGTGTAAAACGGGCCTTATTTTTTAGTATTTGATGCTCGGTGTATTTCCATGCAGATTCATTGGCTTATCGCACCTACAGCACATTATTTCGAGCTCGAATAAGAATCGGCGCAATATCGGATCTCGATCGCATGCACAAGAGTGTGAAACCTTTTACTGAATCCTTAAAAATACGCCAAAAAGAAACACTTCATGTGTAAGTTTGTCGATCTTACAACGCCGAAATCTCGTTTTCGGTGACTTACTTAACGCTAAGAACATTTTTCGAGAATAAACATTTCTGCTAAGGCGATTTTCTGCGCGACGCTCATGCATCAACACTTTAGTGGTGTCATGAAAGGAAGTAGTTAATGGGAAAATAGCAGCTTTGGACTTTTTTAGGTTGAATTTTTTGGAAGAATTTTTGGAATTACGTGTGGTGGAAAAATCGGTCTCTTTTCATCCGAAATGAAACGACTTTCATAAAAATGATTTTAAAAAATAATAATAATGGTTTTTTCCTGTTGAATTAGTTTTTCCCAATTTGATGTAGCCTCCAATTTTTGTAGATTCTCCAATTGTTATTTTTAAGAGAGAAAATATTTCTAAAGGTTTCGAGGGTTATTACATTAGACCATTCAATTTCATCAAAGTAAGTTATTGAAACAATTAATAAGTTTGTGGGTTTGAAGAAAAATATTTATTGTAAATAAATTTCGAATATCATATTTTGGTGTGAATTTTTAGCATTATATTTTGGGTGTGACTTTATCTTCATAAACATATTGTCCAATTTAGTGTAGCATAATATAACTATGTATCATACAATACTCTTCTGAAATTCAATTATTAGGATTTGAATTGTGTTCACTAAAATAATTTTAAAAACAAAACAAAAATATTTTTTATACCAATTTATTACCATCTGAAAAAAGTATGTACTTCTCAAATATACTAAAGTACCGAATTCTGAAAAATTCAATTGGTCCATTTCATTTCTCATCCAAATTATAATTGTTTTCAATGCAAATATTAAATAGCAAAAAACTTTACAAATGAATTTAAAATGATATATAACATATTCAACAGTGAATCTAAAATTATTTCTAAATTTTAAACAACAATATTCAAATTCTAATCATAAACATACTCATTTTTGTTCATTTTATTTCGTAGACAGAGATTTGAATTAAAAATTAGTTTACAGCAAAACTTTTCCCTTGGTTTAACGTTTGTTCAGAATATGTTAGTTATTGGAATGCATTTGCAATGCATATTTTTTGAAAATGCTTACACTTGGATTTGATTAATTTATCACGGCTCGGCGCCTTACAATAGAACATGTACTTCTCAGTAGAATAACAATCGTCATTTATAAATGCCATAAACGAATGCTTATGAATTTACAATTGGAAGATCTTCTATTTCATGCGAATCAGTTTCACAAATTGAAATAAATTTTGGTTGAAAATAGAATCTTAAAATTTATTCACTGAGAATAGTTTTTTACTGCAATTAATTATAAATTAATAAAGTCTAGTAAATGCTAGATGTATTTACCATGTACATTCTCTGTAATTTCGTAGTTTCACTTAAAATGGGAAATTTTATCTGTATGGACTGTGGCTTTTTAGAATATTTTGGGAAACTCTCCTTTTGAGAATCGCATTGCAATCTAGTTTTATGAAATGATAATATTCCGAATTTAATTACAGCTTTTAAAGCTTTACAAAAACAAATGTCAATTTTTTTACGATAATATATAATCCCTATTCTTTCAAAATTTAATTATAAAATATTGAATTAATTTTAGGAAAATGGAAATAAATTTTAGCATACTTGCAATTATACTTTAATAAATTGGATATACTTTTAAACCTCAATAAAATTTAATTATCATAACAAAATTTTAATATCGAAGCAAAATTGAATTTATCGGACATAACTTTAAGAATTTAATAGAATCTTTAAAAGCTTGAACTTTTCTACCGTCTCTCACAAAAGCACATTTCAAATTAATTGTTTCATCATAGAATATAATGATAACTTTGTCATCATTTTAAAATTTTGCAATTTTTTTTTTTAAAAAATAGTAGTCGTACATCTTAATAGTTAACTAAGGCAACTTAAAATACTCTCAATCTTTTAGGATTTCATATTTACGAGCATCCTTCCATAGTTTAAAAAATATATAGAAACTTATTTTTATTGGGAAAGGAACAAAGAAATTTCTTTAGATTTCCATAATTTGCAATACCTTTAATATTATCTTAAGAATTCAAATCCTTATTTTTAGTATTTTCCAATTTGTATCCATTTAATATTCTCCAGTTTTTATTCCTGGGGAGAACGATTTCCAATAGTACAAATTGCTATTTTATTGACCCATCAAATTCACTAAAGTAAAAAAATACTCAATTAATTAGTTTGTCGAATTAATTAAAAATTATTAATGGAAATCATTTTTTAAATGCTACATTTTTATTTGAATGTAACAACAAACATTGGCCAGTATACTGGTCCTTAAAGAGAGGAGTTATGAACTTGTAAAGTTTTGGAATTAAATTTCCCCACTTGTAATATTTCATAAATTAATCTATTCCAACAGTGATATATACCAAATTCATATACGTTATATTTTTTTAAAAAATTCAGATTATAATTCTATGCATTAACAGAAAAGGAATTATGTTCTCTCGTCTTGTGTCCTAAAATTGAACTTCTGCCTTTTCATATAACCTATTCCTATAGAATTATTTAAAATATTTTTTACTTTATAAAGCGCTTCGTTCTATGGCAAACAGACTATTAGTGGCGCCATCTTTAGAAACACGGTTGAAAGAAACAAAAATCGTAATTTTCATGAAGAAACAGTTTAGCTTGCGCATTTGCGAAATAGCAAGATTTTTCAATGTACTTTTAGTTTTTGCGCATTTTTACTATCATTTAATGATAAATATTTTCTACTAATAATAGTAGCTTTTTTTCTATAACTTTATTTAAAAAGAATAAAACTTGATTCGTTCACTGGTTAGCTATGTTTAAATATATAACAAAAAAAATATTATAATTATTATTATTATTATTATTATTATTCAACAAATAAAAATATAATAAGATAATAACTAACAAAAAACATAAATATATAAATATATGCACGACATTTTGTGATTATATCTTCGTAGTTCTATATCTATAGAAAAGTTAAACTTTGTCCTGAGGCAAAACCCGGCCTTGCAATCATGGGCGTACCCACCATAGGGCAGAGGGGGGCAGCTGCCCCCCTCTAGAAAGGGCGAAGTGGGCCCCGGTCTTATGGGGGCCCCTGTATATAATATATGTAAAAGGAGAGGCATTAAAAAAAATCGATATTGTGTTCGCAGTCGGGCCCAGGGGCCCACTTTGCGCCTGGAGGACCTTTCATATAATCTGATATAAAAGCTGCCCACGAATGATGTTCGAATTGAGGTCCATATTTTTGCGATCGGTCCTGAGTTGGCCTCTGGGGGCCCAATACTTTACGCCCCAAAAAGGGGTCTACATATTTTTAAAATCTGGCCATTTGTTAGTAATTGGGCCCGCTGAAACCCCCAATTGATGTATATTCTATGTATAAAAAGGGTTTAAGTACTTTTTTTTTTCAAATTGGACCCAATATAATATCAATTGGGCCCACTGCCTTTCTGGGCCCCCTAATCCTATCAAGACTTTTTTTTGCATGTGAAGTCTTTCCTGAATTTGGAGGCCCCCATACAACGTTTAGTTTAAAGCATGGACAACTAATGGGCCAAGAGACTTGTAATGGGCTACCAACTTGCTTAAAATTAAAGGTTACATTTACCATACATTAAACAAGGCAACGTAATTGTTATTTCAAATTACTATACCCTTGTAATCCAATACCCTTCTTATCCAGTATGGCAAAGCAGCAGGTGAGAGCACGGTTTATTTTAAGGGCTGATTTGATGGGCCCCTTTACATTTTTACAGGAGAAGACCTCTGTCTTCAATTGCCTATTCGGTGATAGGGCTCTGATGAGGGGAGTTGGGGCTTATCTATATACATAAAAGGGGCTACGAATTTTGTTTTCAACCAAGCTAAATTTTCTGACAAAATTTAGCTTCTCAATAATAAGACACAAGATTTTATGGTCTTAGAAAATGAAAGAAACCTAATGAAGGAAAAGTATAGGGCTTTTTTTAATGGCACAATAAATAATAGAGGGCCTTTGAGAGAACGCATAGACTGGTTGCAAAAATCTGGTTACACAAATTTAGGGCCTAAAACTATTCTTTTATTTGTCAACTGTATAGTAAAAATCAATGTAATTTACAAGAAAATGATAAAAGAGATAAATTATGTTATTTCAGTAAAAATAGGATTTTTTTGAAAAGTCTATATGTTTTCGAGCTTGATAAAGGGGCATGTTTTTCGAGGGTATGTTTTCGATTAAGGTTCGACCTAAGTATGATTATGAGGCAAAGATACTTCGAAAGATATAAGCTAGAATAGTTATAAGCAAAAAAGAAAAAAATCCATTCAATAATTTGGTTATAGTATTATTTTGGTTAGATTTTTTTAACCAAGCATTTTTTAATGTGGAAAACTTCAGATTTCTTTAAAGAATCTCCGAAAACAAATTTGTGAATGGTATGGTATGGTATGATACATATATATTCCAGCTTGTGTGCTTGTTCATAGAACCGCTTATAAGCTTTCGTCAAGTGGGACAGACACCGAAAGAAATTTTACAGTCACAAAGAAATGAATAGCACATAGACAAATAACAACATTTATTGACTGTCACAAACATCCATGCCTGACCGGGATTCGAACCCGACCTCAGCAGCTCCAAAGGCTAGTACACTAACCATTCAGCCACCGAGGCGGCATTTGTGAATATATTTTGATCACAAAAAAAATTTTTATTGAAAAAAAACTACAGGCTTCTGGCAAAAAATAGTTGAATCGGCTGAAACAAAACTCCTCCGAAAAATGTTATTTGGAGGAATTGCAGTTCAAATAAATGTAAGGTAATAGGGTAGTTTCACGTCGTGATTGGCAACCGCTCAAACGGGCTCCAACGGTTTGTTGCTTATGTTTTCGCATTCGAAAATGAGTTTTCTAAGAATATTTCACTTAATAAATTTTTTAAATGCCAACTTCTTGTTGTGCTATTGGTTGTTTAAAACATATGTTAAAGAAAGTCTGCATGGAACGAAAACATGTTCATCTGCATCACTCATTTTGAGAGTGAAAACGAAGCAACGAATATATGAAATCGCACTACGGAAAACCGAAGCAACCAATGAAATCCAGTACTAATGAAAAATGCAATCAAGAGCATTATATGACCTGAAACATTCCCATAGGTTTAATTAGTAATTAAAAAGGATTTAACTAGTGATTATTTACCCAGTTTATAATTATGAGTGGGATAAATAAATTTTATAATAATTAAAAAAATCCAATCAATTGCTTACTGCGAATTGTAATAAGTAAACCCTATGAGATTTGAAATGGGGGGGGGGGGGAGTGCATCAAATTAAAATTCCCTAAAGGGGCCCATCCAACTAAGAAAATGGGGGCCCATAACTTACCTGCCCCCCTCTAAATCAGATCCTGGGTACGCCCTTGCTTGCAATCCTTCGATGGTGTATCAGTTACCACACACGCAACCTCAATATTCCATCACCAACTAGGTGGCGTTGATTTACCTTCCATGTTCCTACCACTATTCCAGATTACAATGTTAATGGTAGTATATAAGCCGATGGCGGTTACCACACACGCAACCTCAATATTCCATCAACAACTAGGAAGCGTTGATTTTCCAACCACTATTCCAGATTACAACGTTAATGGTACAATATAAGCCGAGATAACTCATCTCTGCCTTGAGGATCCTTTTGGCAGACAATGGGTTATCGAGGCCGCTACCATACCCCTTGTGCTTATCGATGATGTTTCCTTTGTTTCCAGATTGGTGCGAACCTGCTGGCTTTCGTGTGCGTGAGTGTGGTGGGGCTGTTCGTGCACAACATGATGGAGCGGGCGCAGAGAAAAGCTTTCCTGGACACGAGGAACTGCATCAAGGCGCGACTCGAGATGGAAGACGAGAACGAGAAACTGGTGAGTACCTCACAACTTTACCCTCCTTGCCAACCTAACTTGGGTAAAAACAAAGAGTAAAAAGGAAGAGGGAAAAATCGCCATTGGTCCGTTAGTTGGAAAGTAATATTTACATTCAAAATGATCGAAGTACAATTTAAACAAAATACATTTTTCATTCGGATAAAATTGCCGAATTTTCTCGAATAATATTCATATATGTTAGACCTTAAATGAAATGAATGTTTTAAGCATGTTTTCTGGATGGATTCACAAATAATTTATGGAACTCTTTACATCCGCAGAAGGATCTTCTTCTTCTTCCATAACATATTTCTATTTACCCTACTAAGGTTGGCAAGGAGTGTAGTTTAGAAGTAATGGCAGAGTTGTGAAAACCTTGGCTATATAGCAACCCGCGTTCACCGGTCTTTGGAAATTGCTATTAGCCTAGAGGGCACTAGTTTGGCAGGAAATTTCTTTGGGCGGAGGAAGAAGTGTTCTCTATTAGGTTAGAGGCCACTAAATTGTCAGCAAATTGCTTTGGGTAGGGGAAGACGTGAAAGGAAGCATTCGCCAACTTGCCAGAGCTAAGACCATTCGTGACTCTCTATCGTGAACTAATATTGATGGACTCTAATTGAGACTTTGTGTAGTAAGTAAGACTTATTACATTTTCCACATATGTTAATATATTTTAATAAAACGTTTTATTTAATAAATGTGGTTATCCACAGAAATCCCTTATTACATAAAGAGGAAACTACAACGTTCACCCCACCCCCCCACCCCAAAAAAAAATTGAGAGTTTTGCGTATGTTTTAACTATATAGAACGAATTAATAAACTAGAATGTTGTAAGAAACTTAGCTTTTTTTTTTTTAGTAATATTTTGACCCATTAAAGCCCGAATTATATTTGTTCACTTTGAATATTTTTGCCTTTATCAAGTTATCTTCACTACTTTTACTAGAGTAGGAAAATACAATTTCAAAAATTAGGTTTCATATGAAGACTAGCAAATATGACTAGTTTCAATAGAGTCATGCCATTCATGTGAGCAAAATTTTAAAAACGGGAATAATTTTACCTTGAGCAATATATTTTACTTATAACTTACGAATTAATAATACAAATGCCATGCCGATATATACAAGCAAAATAGACTTAAAGTTCCACATTACATTGTGAAGGGGGCCGAGTGTTTTGGACTATAACGCTAGTAGTCTGCGCGCTGTTACGGGTGCGGGTTCGAATCCCGCCTTCGCCCTGGGTGTACTTTCCTTTCTCTGGGACCGTAAAAATTCTTTCTGTGTCTGTCTTACTTGAAGAAGGCTTTTATAAGCGGGTCTCAAGCACACGAGCCGGAATATATGTGTATCTACCCTGTACCCCTGTAACCTTGGTGAAAAATAAGTACTGATTAAAAGCCTGGTGTAACCATTTGGTAACGCAATATTAGAATAAACAGATTACATATATTTAAAAATAATGAAAACCCTTGTATTACTATTCTTTAATGTTTTTATAATATGAATATGTAAATAAAACTGTTTTGAAATCATTTAGGAAGCATTAAAGTAAGACTTTTTTTCCTCTCACAATTTTAGCTGTGTAGATACAAAGTCGTATTTTGAAACGACTACAACAATACGAAAAAGGCCATGAATGAGCAATCGGACTATATCACAAACTGTTAGGGATAAAGTAATCATTTAATCTATTACCAGGCCTACAGGTGCATAATAAAAACAAATGATTTAAGATAATTGACCGAAAAAAATTGCAATTCCTATAGTTTTAAGCGCTAAACTATATAATGGTTAATTTTGAATATTTCAAATATAGCATATAATTTTTCCTTGTTTAAACTTTTTTATACAAAAGTAATTTTGGATTTCAAGTATAATTTTTTGGTAATTTTAATAAATAAAAATCCTTTTATTAAAAAGTAATTTTATTGAACTGAGGATTTACTATTCTTTAAAAAAAGAGATGTGAACAAATAACAGATGTTTTTTTGAAGAAAATAACTTGTTGACGAATTTCTCCAATTTCAACATTTTTGACACGGTAACAATTTTTTCAAGGGTAATTTGTTTCGCGAAAACAAGTTTCTTTTTAAAGTCAAGCAGAGGCGAAATAATGTTTCAATATAAGCTTTATATATAAAAAAGAACCTGCCAAAGAAATTGACTTCAAAGGCAGTATAGCTTGTTATCGAAGACTTATTTTCTTAAATTGTCAATAATGTAACGTGATAAGAATAAATACAGGATTAACTGGAACTTTTCGGGAACTATGTTTGCTTAGCGTAAATTTCATCGAATTTCTTATGGAGTTATATTTTAGAAATTGTCAAAGCCAACAAATATCACATTTCTATTTTGTTAAAAAAAATAAATAGGAATGTGATTTGAGAAAACAAAACAAGTTATTTTCACACACAAATATGATGAAGAAAAACTGTTCATTGCATTTCTTCAGAAATATTTTTGTTCAAGAAAAATATGAATCGAAAGAAAGTTTTTTTTAAAGTTTGTAGCTGAATAAATATTCTTTAAAAAACATGAAAAATTGTCGCAAATGGAAGTAAAACGCAAGGGAAGCTTAAATAAATGATTTTTGTGGAAAAAGTGTGATTTTTCCTTTTTCAATTTAAAATAAAAGTGTTTTCACAGTTTACAAGTATTTGCATTTGCTAGACAAAACATTTTTGAATAAAATTTCTTTATCAGACGAGACTACATTAATATAGACGTCTTGGACAAATTTTCAAAAGCATAAACTTGACAGTAGCTTAGAGCCAGCATCAAAATTATAGTTAATGTGGGATTGAGTAAAAATATCCTAAGCATGGGATATTTTCCATTAGTGTATGTTTATATGATTTAAGGGTATGTTTTTCCATTTTTTGTTCAAAAAAATTTTATGTTTAAAATGAAACAGATAGTTTTAAAAATAAGAATAAATCAAAAACGCAGAACTTGGAATTCTTTAACTAATATGTTCTTTTAGTATTTAGTACTTAAAATTTTCGGAATTTGGAATTGCTTTTGACAAATACAAATAGTTTATAAAAAACTTGATGTTATAGCTTGAATGTTATAGAGCTTAGACCGAAGATGCCTGAGAGCTATGCTATGACTGATTAGGAAATATCAAAAGTTGATACATTTGATGCGTTCCAGTAATAAACTTATAGGTTAATTTTTCATTGCATAATAAAAAAAAGTTCAAATGATAGAAATGCTTTTTAACTAGTTATCAAAACATCAAAAATCAGGAAAAAAAATCAAGTTATTTAAATAACGTTTAATTTCACCTTAGGGGAAATAAATAATTTGATAACGAATAAAAAAGGACCGGATGTTAATATAATACGGTATTAACATCCTGGACCAAGTATTTCCTCTGCATTTATATGAACTAGTCTTAGATGATCATTCGGATTTCAGAAATAACAAATTAAGAATCTGGATTTAAGTTTTTTTTTAAGTTTAAGGAGTAATTAAGATTTTTTTCGTTACTATATAAAAGTTTATCCATATATTTAACTTGGTGAAATCCAAACTATGAAAATCAGTGAATTTCTTAGTATAAAAGGATACTTTTATATTTAGAATTTATTTTAATATTAATTCAACAGTTTAGAAGCAATAGCTTATGCGTAAGTTTTATTTTAACATTAAAATTAACAAAATAAAATATATGCCTGCCCCCCCCCCTATTTTATTAAAGATTAAACAAAATTCCAAAGTGAAAAAAATTCCATAGAGAAAATCCGCCCCTGAGGCCAACGCCTTCACCGACTGGGCTCCCCAACCAATTTGTTCGTTCAAGAATATCCGGCTGATTTGTTTTATTAAAAAGTTAATTTGTTAATATGTATTACCTCTTTTGTTTTCTTTTTTAATTTAATAATATAAAAACATAAAAACAAACACATTTTTAAATTCAAATATAAATAATTCATTTTTAAGGAATAGCGTTTTGGTTATGCAGAACCAATAGTACTTGATAATAATTTTTTTCTTCTAACTTTGGCTGATCCTCCCATGATGCCACTTCCCTATCTGGCCAGTCAATTCCCGAAAACAAAAAAAAGATTGGACATTAACCAGCCGATTTACAGCATCCATAGCCACTTCATGATTTGGCCGGCCAGTTCGCGAAGTTGTCGAATTCGGGCTTCGACCGTAAATTATTTTTTTGTGCAATTAGTTTTGTGTTTAGTTTATTTTTATCATTTAAATTTTTATAAATTAAATAAATGTTAAATTAATCTTTACACTAGCCTTTTTTTTATAATTAATTTTACGATTAGAAGCTTATCGTTTAATTGCTGTACAACAAATCCAGTTGTTTAAATTATCTAATTAGTTAAATTTTAAATAAAAACATTCGATAATTAATTGATTTTTTTCCCGATTTATTACAATTAATTTTTATTAAAAAATAAAACATTAATTATCTATTAAATAATACTAAGATGAAATACGTAAAATAAAAACTAATTAATGTTCCTAACTAATAATTAGTAATACTAAATTAATAGTAAAAAACTGCATTTACAATGGAAAATTAAATTGAAAATCTACTATAATTAAAATAATTGTTAATTAAAAATTAGATTAATTAAAAATTAGATTAATTAAAAATTAGATTAATTAAAAAATAGATTAATTAAAAATAATTTTAATTAAAAATTATTTTAATTAAAAATAATTTTTATTAAAATAATTTTTATAAAGAATAATTTTAATTAAAAATAATTTGAAATTCAAACACCCTTAATTAAAAATGCTCTCAATCCTGGTGAAATTTGCCGAATCTGCAAAACGCCTTATCGGCAAAGAAGCAGAAGAAAAGTTTGTTTACTCATAAAGAAAAAAAACTAATCTCCTGAAATTATACTAAAGTAAGAACGGAATCCCTTGGGGGGTTGCATTGCCGACAATCGCGGATCAATAACGTATTGATGAGGCTCAGCTAAGAGCCAATCTGCAGAAGTGAAGTGCTCAGCTAACAGCATTCCTATGCTGAGACATAATTTATCATCATTATGTCATAGAGCTGCATTGTGGCACTGCGAGCACTTAAGACTAGTCTAGTCACGAATATTTAACTCACTCTTATATGAAATTGGGGGGTGTAGCTCGTTAAAATGATGATTTACTCTGTTTTCCTTATTTTATGTTCTTGCATTTTAGCTTTTTTAAAAAAAAAATGTTTTCAAGTTTTCTCATTTTTATATTGGTTTAACGTTACAAATTAAATTTGACCGTATTTTTTCGGAAGTAAGAGAAGGTTCGCAATTTCGTTTTTTTTTTTTTTTTTTTTTTTGTAAATAATCGCTAACATAGATTTATACTTGAAACACTATAAGTATCGATTTTTAAAGTAACACAAGGGTCATTTTGCTTGATAAAAATTTACTCGATTACATAATTATCAACATTTTGAAAGTCTTTTTCCAATGCTTTGAAAGATTTTGGGAAAATTGAGGTCATTTTGTTCAGTATTATAACCCTTTATGACCCGAGCTGTACAAGCTGAAACTGTACTGAGCTGTGCAGGTATAAATGAGAAGTTCAAGCTCTTCAAAAATATTGATACCAACTCTGGTGATTTGTACCGGTTGTTTTATATAAAGAAATGACGTATTTCTTAAGGGGTTGCTGGTATTGATGTTAACTCTTTATAATGCCATTTTTTCTAGTAATGTTACGTTAAAGTATTTCTGGGATTGTGACTGATTTATAAAAAGAAATTCATTTAGCTCATTACCTAAAATTAATTTTGATTATTAAGACCATTTTATTTCGGTGGGAAGGGGAAGTATGTTTCCCATCGCTCACTGGGAACTAATCAAACGCATCGTCCATAGGAATCAAGCATTAGTAATTTTGTTTGTGTTTTCTGAAATTATCAGGAGATGGCAGCACTAATCAAAATGGATGAAGTTGCTGGGAAGTGTACTTCCCACAGTCTAAAGCCCTTATCAGACGATACGGACATCGCTCGTCAAAAAACTTTTGGGACAGCAAACGCGTCATCCAGGGACCGTCTACGACATGCGTGACATCACAGACTTAAAAGCAGTTCTATCGCGGTATTGGAGGAGGAGGTACAAGGAGGAGGCTCGGTCATGACGTCACAACTGAACTTCGTTTTTGATTGGAGCAGCCGTTCGCTCAGCGAAAAAGTAGCGGATTTTTTCACGTCAACTCGAAAAAACTCAGCCAGCAAAAGCTGCTCGAAAAAACAGTTTTCGACAGAAACGAACGAGCTCTCGTGTGATAAGGCCTTTATAAGGCAACTTTTAGGAGTTAAGGCAACTTTTTGATAAAACTCTTAACATTTAGTCTCATAACCTATCAGCGCCATCTGAAGGGTCTTAACCGGATAAGGTATATAAAATTTTCTAAACTGACGACTTCCATTTCTTGTGTTCTCAGGAAAGGCTGTTATTGAGTGTGCTTCCCCAACACGTAGCTATGGAGATGAAGGCAGACATCATTCGTCCTCGAGAGGGCCCCTTCCACAAAATATACATACAGAAGCATGAAAACGTCAGGTAAAACGATTTAAGACTCTCACATTTATAATATCAATACATTATTTTACAGGTAGCTGGAAAATAACCAGCAAAAGTATTTTAAAATAAAATTTTAGTTAAAAAAATTCAATTATATTCACACAAATATTAAATTACTTTCTTAATAAAAGTTATTCGTTGAAATATTAATGGGTAGGTACGTTGTACCCTCCCCCCTCCAAAAAACTCCAATAAATACATATAAATAATATAAAACAATAAACATAATTTTTTCCCTAAGGGCAAATAAATAATTTGATAACGAATAAAAAAGGACCGGCTGTTAATATAATACGGTATTAACATCCTGGACCAAGTATTTCCTCTCCATTTATATAAACTAGTCTTAGATGATCATTTGGATTTCAGAAATGACAAATTAAGAATCTGGATTTTTGAAGGGTTTTTTTTTAAGTTTAAGGAGTAATTAAGATTTTCTTCGTTACTCTATAAAAGTTTATTCATATACAGTAAACGCCGCTTAATGTGATCACATCGGCGGGACGAACGTGATTTGATAACAATAACCGATTGATTACAATACACGAAAAAAAAGTTTAAACTAAAAATTTTTTTTTACCAACGTTTTAAAATAAAAAAATTAATTTTAAATAATGAGTTGTTGCTTTAAAACCCTATAGTATTTAATAGAAATTCATGCACACTAAAGAAAAAGATTTACAAGTGAGTATAATTGCATATTTAATGATGAACTGCAGAAAACAATGCAAAATGCAAAAAGTTAATTATTAACAGAAACATCAATAGTCGATTGTTTAGCATTCCTTCGAAGCAATTCATTTACGAATCACTCATAATAGTGTAATCACTCATAATAACTCTAACTTTTTAATCGATTTTCGGGGCTTTTAATGATTTCTAATGACATTTACTTAGTTTTAATTGAAGCCAAATATACGCAATAGTATATGTATGACACCAATTTTTTTTATATAAAGTTATATTTACTTTTTGTGTCGTTAGATGGAAGAATCATGTCTTTTGAAGAATTAAATTATGTTTGTTGTTGTTTAATGAAAAACATGGTAGTTTTTGAAACAATGGCAGAAAAAACATGGTAGTTTTTGATACAATGGCAGAAAATTCCATATGAAAAAATTAATTAAATAAATTGGCCCTAAATTCATCATGCTTGCATTTTTAAATGATTAAAAAAATATTTTTAACAAATAAAGTTTCGAAAAGTATTGTTATAATGTATTCAAAAAAGTCCTTAAAAAATATCCTTAAATTTTATTTAAAATTTTAGATTTTTCTCTCTGCTTTTCACCAAATTAATTTTAAATAATGAGTTGTTGCTTTAAAACCCTATAGTATTTAATAGAAATTCATGCACACTAAAGAAAAAGATTTACAAGTGAGTATAATTGCATATTTAATGATGAACTGCAGAAAACAATGCAAAATGCAAAAAGTTAATTATTAACAGAAACATCAATAGTCGATTGTTTAGCATTCCTTCGAAGCAATTCATTTACGAATCACTCATAATAGTGTAATCACTCATAATAACTCTAACTTTTTAATCGATTTTCGGGGCTTTTAATGATTTCTAATGACATTTACTTAGTTTTAATTGAAGCCAAATATACGCAATAGTATATGTATGACACCAATTTTTTTTATATAAAGTTATATTTACTTTTTGTGTCGTTAGATGGAAGAATCATGTCTTTTGAAGAATTAAATTATGTTTGTTGTTGTTTAATGAAAAACATGGTAGTTTTTGAAACAATGGCAGAAAAAACATGGTAGTTTTTGATACAATGGCAGAAAATTCCATATGAAAAAATTAATTAAATAAATTGGCCCTAAATTCATCATGCTTGCATTTTTAAATGATTAAAAAAATATTTTTAACAAATAAAGTTTCGAAAAGTATTGTTATAATGTATTCAAAAAAGTCCTTAAAAAATATCCTTAAATTTTATTTAAAATTTTAGATTTTTCCCTCTGCTTTTCACCATTTCATTCTGGATGCAAATGAGTCTATTTCACAAATTTTAGAACAAAAAAAGTTACAAATTGGGATTGAAAGGGCTATAAACACATGAAAAAATATACTCCAATAATATTTGCATAGGAATCATCCAAAATGTTTAAACCATTAATTTTTTTAAAAAATAACTAGTTATATCTTACTACCGAATATTTTTCGAAAATATATTTAATCTATAAATTAAAAAAAACATAAATAATAAAAATGGGGTATATTCATAATAAATTCTATTCTATTTTTAATCATATCTACGACAAACACACACAAAAAAGAATTGAAATTAACATATCATTGCGTAGGACGAAGTCACAGAAAAACGTCCGTCCTCGGCAAGAGGAGTTGAACACGAAATGAAAGAAAAATTACCGTTTTTATCTGCGGAAAATTGTTTAGTGAAAAAACGCCACGGAAACGCCAAGACGAACGACACGGATATCGTGTCGCCAAGTGAGAAAGCGCCCTGTAAAAAAACATATTAACCTATTCAATTTGTCATGTTGTTTAAAAAAAAAAGTGATACTTAACATTAAATACATCAGAATATGAACTTATAAACAGCTTTAATTTCCATAGAAAGTAATGCCAAGCGTGTTGTGGCTGTGTTAAAAATCTTTAAAGTAGAAACAAGTAGTCAACGAGAAGTTTCGAACACAACAAACAAACTCGTAAACTTTCGGAGCTAGAGAGCTCAGTCAACACGCTCAGTCGGAAGGCAATTTTCTTGGATGCGAAAGGTCTTAGGTTCGGGCCCAAGCATTGTCTGACAAATAATACTCCGCATAGAGGGAGTTCACGTTAAATATGCTCCAAATTCCTTACGTTGCAAAAGTACCGTTGGGAGCCAAGAAAATTGAATTCCTATGGCTTCAGCTAAAAAAGAAAAAGCTCAAGCTGTTTTTAACCTTTTAGTAAACATTTTCAAACCAATATAGTTGAAAGAAACTCTTTAAACTCAGGTAAGATGATTAAGCTAATATCGTTATAGGGAACCAATATCTTGAATAGCTTGTTTGCTCGAAACTGTTTATGCTAGCTAAATAAGCAGATCAAACTCTTAAAACTGAAGCATTTGTGAGAGGAAGCAACATAAAAATTACTTCATTATTAATACAGTTTTTCTTTATTATTGCAGTTAATGAATTAATATCACTAATATAAGTTTATGGTTTACATTTATAAAAACAAAAACAGCCCTAGGTATTTTTTGACCACAAAAAAAATGCAGAATCTGCATTAAAATTTTTTAACTTGACTTTTAAAAAATGAATAAATAGCATTTTTTAGGGTGTTAGGGAATGTTCTTGCAGACAAATTATGGACGCCCCATCCCCACTTGTTAAGCATTCGTGTTATTTCTAATAAAGATAATTTTATAATTTTGATTAGATGTGAAATGCTTCAAAAACATATACCAAATGAGAATTTTGAATTATAACATTTTCAATTCAGAGCTTCAGAAAATATTAAAAAAAAAAAGAATTTACTATTTTTTATGTATATATTTTTTTACTTGACTCCCTAACTTTTTAAAAATTATTATTCCTTAATGCTTTTTTTTTTTCAGTATTCTTTTTGCTGATATTGTTGGTTTCACAGTACTTGCTTCGCAGTGTACCGCCCAAGAACTTGTACGTTTGTTAAATGAACTATTTGGTAGATTCGACCAACTGGCTAATGTAAGTTTTCTTAATGTTAGGCTTGAATATTTTATTACATTAAGCATGCTTTACTTATTGTTTTCTTTATATGTTTTTTATAAACTTAGGATAATCATTGTTTGAGAATAAAAATTCTTGGGGACTGCTATTATTGTGTGAGTGGGCTGCCTGATTCACGATCTGATCATGCTCACTGTGCTGTTGAAATGGGACTAGATATGATTGATGTCATTGCGTAAGAAATTTTTTATTTTAAAATAAATTCAAGACATTTTTATAAGAAAGAAATACATGTATTGTGCAGTTTTTTGGGGTATTAGAATTGCCGAAATTTTAAATTTTTTTTTTATGTACTTAAAAATGTAGCCATATTATGGCTACATTTGAATATATAAGTTAAATATATAAGTGCATTGAATATATAAGTTTAAGAATTTTCAATGGATTTTAAAATACAGATTTTTTTATTCTGGATTTAAAAATTAAAAAAAAAATGCTTAGATTTTTTCTAAAAATAAAAGATATTTTTTAAATTTTTTAAATATTTAATATTTACATTGACTATTTAATTAAAAAAAATTTCAATTTCACAAATTTAAAATTGTTAAGATAAATATTTTTTCTAGTAATAATGTTCAAAAATATAAAAAATTGGTTAAGAATAGCATTTTTTCGTTGTACAGATCAGTTGTGGAAGCAACAGATGTCCATTTAAATATGCGGGTAGGTATCCATACAGGCCGTGTATTGTGTGGTGTACTTGGTCTTCGGAAATGGCAGTATGATGTGTGGAGCAATGATGTTACACTTGCTAATTACATGGAAGCTGGTGGTGAACCTGGGTGAGTTTTAAAATGAAATTGTATTCCTTTCGATTAAAATAACTTTTTGGTAAAGTGCTGTTTAGTTAAGTTTTTTTTTCTATGTTTGGAATATTAGACTGGGATTTTAAGGTTTCATTAACATGATAATTTTTTATACTCTTGGCCAATCTAAGTTGGGTATATAGAAATATGCTATGGAGAACATCCTTCCGCGGATGTAAAAAGTTCCACAAATAACCTGCGAATCCATCCAGAAAACATGTTTAAAACATTAATTTCATTTGAGGTTTACCAGACTTGAATATATTTGAGAAAATTTAGCAATTCTATCAGAATGAATAGGTATTTTGGTTAAATTGTATTCAGATAATTTTGTTTATAAATATAACTTTACAAGAGTTCCAGCCAACGGATCTTTGTTTCTTTTTCGTAGTCTATGGTTGCTGTCTCGATCAGATTTTATTTATTGACAGAGGCAGCTGATTTTTTTCATTAGATCATAATTCGCTGTGTAATTGGCAATTGAATATGATATCTGGATGGACAAAAGTAGATTTCAAATTTTTTTTGGAAAAAGTCATTATAGTAATTGTAGTCAAGTATTCAATGAATGTCATTCAGATTTTTTTTTATTTCCTTTGTTACTTTTTGAGAAGTACTGTGCCAAAAGTGAAAACTTGTGCTGTACATTATTAAAAAAAAATTTCTGTGCATTCGAATTGAGCAATCCCTAATTTTTTCAATATTTGTTGGTAATATAGTTTTTTTTTTCAGAAATACTTTGTAAGCTTTCTATAAAGGGCATGAAAGAATTCTCCTACTATTGATTCAATTGTCTTAATTAAAAAAAAAAAACATTTAGGACAGTTTGTTATATCTTGTCTCAAAATTTTGCTTCGGTTTTAATTGCAATAAAAAGCTTGGAATTCACACTTTTAAAAAACATTTTGCGTTTTTGTGGTGTTACAATCTAATGATAGTTAAAATTTTGAATAAAAACATAAACTTATGCTTATTATATTTTTGTGATGTATTCTTATGTTTCGCTTTTAAATATTAATCTATTGCAGTTATAATTGAAACAAAGTATGATTTTTTTTAATTATTAAGTTTTAAAAATGAATGAATTTTTATAAATTTCACATCCAATTTTAAACCACTACTCTAAGAGCCACTAGATCAAAATTACGTTTTTTTAAAATTTACTCCCTTCCCAATTAACTATCTTTGTATTTGCTATTTGTTTTAAAAAAGAACTAGTACTTACACATAATTAAAAAAAATTAATAACCTCTATTTTTATAAGCCATTTAAAGCAATATCAGCGTTAAACCAGAAGACTGATTGAAACTTTTCTTGTTCCGTTTGAATGGGCGTGGCTGCAATGATTTTTTTCCCCAGCTTTTCTCTCTGCCTTTTAACTTATTGTTTTTACTTGAGTTAGATTGGCCACAAGTGTAGTCGACTTTTGATAGTTGCTATAAAGTAAAAAGGTTGCTGTCTTATGTTTTAAAAAAATAAATTGCATGCATGTTTCAAAGAGTTTCAAGTAAAAGCTTGTATTTCATTTTCAAAAGATCTTTTGAAGTGTATATAATAATAATAGTTTTAAGCTATAATTTTTTTTCTTTATTTAGACGTGTGCATGTCACTCAGTCTACTTTAGATTACTTGCATGGAGAATATGAAGTAGAAGCGGGAGGCGGAGCGGATCGTAATTCATACTTGCGAGAGCACAATGTTGTGTCATACTTTATTATTCCGCCAAGTCATCGTCGAAAAGTAAGAGTATTAAATGATTGTATAGTTTTAAATTAAGACTTGTTTGTTAATGGATATAGATTATATGGTAAAGTTAGATGATTGCAAGGTATTGCTGTTTTAAGTAAGCAACATTGTTTCAATTAAAAAGATTTTACAAAATAAAAGTTAATGCTACAAATCAAAAATGCAATAATTGAAAATTGTAAATAATCTTGTGGAAATATTACATTAGGTAACACATAAGGTTTCCTTGTTTGCTAGTGCTTCCTTCTGTTCTGTCAATTCTTAGCAAATTGTCGTGATACATTTGATATTACTTATGTGTCAATATTAGTTTACAAGCAGTTTCATTAAAAGGTGTTGTTAAGTGATTTTTAGGTGTCTGGATATAAATTAGAAATTTAGCAATTAACTAAATGTGTAAGATTACATGCCAATAATTAATAAAATACTAAAATAAATCTCTTTAACATGATCAGTTTCCTTTGTGTTGCTGTTAATTTACTATGGTTTCAAAATTATTAAGATACTTAAAATCTAACCGAAATTAATGCATAACATCTGCAGCAATATTCAAAAAGCCTTTTTTTAAAGTAAGGAAACAATAAAAAAACATTTTTATTTTCAGCCTTTGATGTTTAGCAATGTTCAAATGCGTGCAATGGGAAACAGAAGAAAACTTTCTTTTAAAAATGTGTCAAATGTTGTCGTGCAACTACTTCATTCAATAAAATACAGCATGGATGTTCCTTTTTCAAATATGGCTGTAGCTAGTGGATCAGCAGCAGAAAAACCAGGAACTAAAATGGTATGATTTAAATTGTGTTTCGTTATGAGATTATAAATGCCAAATATTTGTGAAAAAAGCTCAGTGTATTTTTGTTGGCATAAAATTATTCATAAATTAGGCTTTTAAGATTATTTTTTTATAGTGTATTGATAAATAATGCTACTGTCGAAATATATTTTTAAATTAAAATTTACTGTTGATTTGCCAACATCTTTTTTAAAAAGTGTGCTTCACTAAAGAAAACTTTTTTTAAAGAGGTTATTTTTTTATAGTCCAGCTTGGCAGACAAATTGAGAGCACCCTTCAAGAAAAGGTTAGCTTTAAAATTTTGTGCATCAAATATGTTAGAATTTTAATACATTATGCGTTCGAATCGTTTGCATTCCATTCGTATCTTTACATATTTTTTTTGTCATTCTTTAAAATTATTTTCTTTTATTTGTAGACACTCGACAGTGTATCACCAACCAACAAGTCGTGTGAACAAGTATCTTGCACAAGCTATTGAAGCCCGAAGTGTTGACCAAGAAAATTCAACTCATATTAATGTGCTCACATTGTGTTTTAAAGACAATATAAAAGAAAGACAAGTTAGTTAAAAATATACTTTAAATATTACAATTTTGAATTCTAATATTATGTAAAATAAAATTGAGTTCGAAAAAATATTTTTTATATTTACAGTACAAGTTGTCGGAACCAGAATTTCAATTAATTCAGTTTCAAAACAAAAAAAAGTCAATATCTTTGTAATTATGCCTATATCCATTACAAATACATAAGGTGTTCACATTAACTAATTCAGCACCTACCATGATGTTCATCACAATGCTACCTTGTAAATTTTTTTCCATCATTTACCCAAAGAGCTAACATAATCCTTATTTTCATTCTTTTTCATCAGATGTATGTTTTGAATTAATTTGCTTTGTTGGTTGATGACACTCAACTATATTTTCAGTATTATAGTGAAAAGGATGAAGGCTTTGCTAACAGTATGGTTTGCTGTTTGACGATTCTTCTTCTATTGGGATGTTTACAAGCTATAGTTCTGACAAGGTATTTTTTTTTCTTTCTGTTTATTGTTTTTAGACATAATATAGATTAAATTTGAAAAACATCTGTTTTAGTCTCATTTTTTCTTTTGAAGAATGTTCAATGCATATTTATTAATAATTTTTTTTATGATTTGAATAAATCAACTAGTATTTTATACTTCTAGACAGATAAATATTAAATGTTATTTATATTTTTCTCATAGTTTCTTATATGATATTCCTTTAATAACATCCGTTTTTTTTTATTGTACTTGATTTCAAGGGTAATTAATATACAGGGTAGTCCCGAATTCATGGTACAAACTTTAATGGTAGGTACAGGACATTGTATTGTAACAATGATTTATTGTATAGAAATGAATAGTAGCAAGTGACGCGGTGAGGCGTAAACAGGGTAAATAACGGCCGAAAAGGAAAGACAAAGATTTTATTGAAAGAGTTGTTGACAAGTGTCATGTTTACAGTAGCTGTTCAAAATTGCATCCACCAGTAGCGATACGTGCTCGACAACGTCGGTGGATCGATTGGCGTACACGTTCGAAGATGCCTGGTATGTCACGCACACCTGCAGCAGCTACAGATATGCGAGAGACGAGATCCTCATCTGAATAAACTGGAATCTCATAAACAAGATGCTTTAGATGTCCTCATAAAAAGTAATCAAGGCTCGATAAATCGGAAGATCAGGCTGGCCAAGGGACTAGTCCACCACGCCCAATCCATCGAGCACCAAACGTGGCATATAGGTAATTCCGTACATCAATGCTGAAGTGTGCTGGCAGCCCCATCGTGCTGAAACCACATGCAAATGGTGATCGCAACAACATGCAGCAGTTGTGGTAACATTTCTTTCAGAAAAATAAGATAGCTTTCGCCACTGAGTAGCGTGGGTAGTAAGTATGATCCAACCGATCACTCCATTTCTCTTTCCTTTTATTTCCCCTGTTTACACCTCACCGCATCACTTGCAACTATACATTCCCATGCAATAAATCACTGTTACAATGTCCTGTACCTACCATTAAAGTTTGTACCATGAATTCGGGACCACCCTGTATGCATACTTAAAGAAATGTGATTAGAAGATTGTAGAAAAACCATATGTATACCATAATATAGAAAAACCATCTATTCTTCTAGGTCTCTACTGATGGTAATCATTTTCATTTCTGCATTTTGTTGGACATTTTTGTTGATTCTACTTACAGTTGGAGTAAAACTAAAGGTAAACTTGTAATAGTCAACTTAGAATAAGTTTATTATGCTCAATGTGTTTTACATATTTCTTTCAGTTTGTTATTTGACATTAACCAACTGTATTATGATGTTGTTAAGCGCCTCTATGGCATAGCCTGGAAGGCAGGAGCAGGCGAGGTGCATTAGCTTTTGTTGGCTATACAAGGCTACAAGGCTTTAAGCAACCGTGTGGGTAAAATTCTGTCATCAACTACATGAGGGCAACACCTCCTAAAATTTGGCATGTCGCTGGAAGGGACGTACATTTTTTCCCTAGGCAACATACACCCATGGTACTAGTCTTTTGGACCCAAAGAATTAATGAACATGTTCTCTGCATGTACTCAAATTACGCTGTATTCTATACCAGTAAGAAAATATTAGTATGTGAATGAACATTTAATGTCTCAATTATTATTACTTTGACAATTTATTATAATATACTCAACAAATTATAAACATATTACCATAAGTTTTTTTATATTATTGATGTCTATTATACAAAATTTATATTTTTCAGTACATTAAATGGGATATTACCAGGATATTTTCTTTACGAATTGCTTCTATTGTGCTAAGCATTGCCATTATTTATGCTGTGTCACAAATAAATATTGTAAGTAATCAATTATTCCATAATATATATTAAATTAAAATAACATGTACCCAACTCGTATTACTATTTTTCGATTCAATTCATTCAAATTTCTGTATTTTTATAAATTCAGCTGTGGTTAATTAGATTGAAGTAAGTTCAGAAGATCTTGTGATCTTTGGCTCTAAAATATATGACCAATGTAAAATCTAAAAAAAAGTTAGCAATTATGTTTAGAGGCGGCAAAAAAATGCTTAAAAATTTATTATATAGTTAGTTTTATAATCCAAATTCATCCATCCCTTTAAAAACAATTTGCTTTCTATAGCTCAGGATTTCATCTAGTAGAACTTAAGTTTAATTTTTATTCTGATTCAAATATATATTTAAAAGTATAACTTGATTGTTTCTATTTTTTTTATCCTTAAAAATTATCTGTATATTAAAGCATTTTATTCCCTTTTAGTTTGCATGTGTTAAAGAGCCGAACTGCAGTCCATCAGCTAATGCATCTCATGCATCTCTTTTGCATGACAATTACAATTGCCCACTCCCACAATACATGGTTATTAGCTGCATTATGACATTCTTTACAGTTGTAGTTTTTCTTCGAATTCCCATTTTAATAAAAGGATCTTTGCTTCTTCCTATGACTGTTATCTTCATTCTTACAATTGAAACAACACAACTGGAACTGTTTGAATGTTATGATGAACACGTGAGGTAATTTTTAACTGTTTTAGTTAACATTTTAAGTTATTCATGTATATTTTTGAATCTTCAAAATTAACAACTAATTTAGCTATTATCTACTTTACCATTTCTTATTTTTCTAAAGCTCTAGATAATTAAAATTATATTGCAAGTACAAGGTCATTTGATACTTTTTCCTACTTAGAAAAAAGTAGAATTTCTATAATACATAGTTTTTCTTTATGCCTAATCGACCTTATCGAAAAGCATATTGAATCTGTATGTAAAATAGCATCATCATTAAGTAACATGGAGAAACAACAAGTGCTTAAAGAGTTTCAATATTATTTAAATGCTCATTGAAATTCCCATGGGGAAAACAAGTATATTAGCAGTAATGCCACACAGAACCGGTTCTACACAAGACTTATACACTTAAGAAAAATCACCAAACACAGTCCTTAATTGTAATTTGAACTTTTAAAAGCCAGGAGGGCATCTTCAACAGGTCAATATCTACTATTAATTATTATTATTTTTATTCTTTTGGATTGGAAAGGAAAGGTAGCCTCAAAATTGGACATACTTTTGAAAAATCTTTATCCATGCTTTTGGAGATTTACATTGCTTTATAATCATGAAAAGTGAAAAGATATTAATTTGTGATCTTTATGTTAATATCTGTTTCTATTTTAGATCTGTTGTTCCCGAACATTTAATTAGTGTTGTAGTGATAATTCATTTCTTGTTGGCTGTTTTGATACATGGAAGACAAGTGGAATGGACAGCAAGACTTGACTTTCTCTGGAATCTTCAGGTTAGTACTTAAATCTAAGATTAACCTTAACTTAGATTATAAGAAAATTCTATAGTTAGGATATTCTTAGCAACTTCCTCTGCATATCAGATAAGTATAACATTAGTTATCTTAATAGCTGTAATATTAATGTATTTGTCCAAGTAAGAACCTGGAAATTTATAACACTTTTCATAAAAGTTTCCCCTTTTGAAAGAGGAAAATGGGTATTTTTCTTACTCTACTCTTTCACATATTCCTAGGCTACTTTGCAGATTAAACTATTTTTTATCACAAAATAATACTATAATTCACTCAGTGTCTCATTTTCACTGGTTTAATATGCATGCAATAATTTATTAGTGCCATATTTCCTGATTTATGAACATTAAAAAACTTCTTTTAAAAAATTAAAATTAAAAAATAATTTAATGCACTAAGATACTTAACATGTACTTACTTAATATGTACTTATATATGTTTTATTTAAAAATTTGCTTCACATCTACTGACCACATTTGAATAAGTTGATGCCGAATCGTAAGCTCATATTTGAGAATTAAAAAAAAAACATTTTTCAAGGGAAAAAAACTTATTTAGTAAACAAGGTTAAACACAGTTTCCCTCTTTCATTGATCTTTTCTTCTTCGTGTCCATCTTAGAGGGACTCACGAGATATATAGTGAATAATACTATATATTTTTTGCAAGCTGATGAATGTTCAATTTTTGATTTTGTTTTCTAACGCTTATCGTATGTTAAACTATTAACTCTAAATAGGCTAATGAAGAAAAGAAGGAAATGCATGAGCTGCAAAGTAGCAACAGGCGGATTCTGTTTAACCTACTACCATCCCATGTAGCTACACACTTTTTGGACAATCAATTCAAACATAACATGGTACGTTTTAAATTGAATGCACACTTTAAATTTTTTTTCTCCAAAAATGCATTTTTCTATAAGTTATTCTTTTTAATACTCAGGAACTATACAACCAGAGTTACTCCAAAGTTGGAGTAGTATTTGCATCAATACCAAATTTTCATGAATTTTACATGGAGCTTGATGGTAACAACCAAGGAATGGAATGTCTCAGGCTTTTGAATGAAATTATTGCCGATTTTGATGAAGTAAGATAGCTAACTGCTTACAAACTGTTAAGTGCTATATGAAATTAGTATTAAAATAAAAATTGCGGCATGAAATTGTTTCATATATTCTTTTAGCTTCTGGATGATCCCAAATTCCGTGCTATTGATAAAATTAAAACTGTTGGTAGCACATACATGGCTGCAATTGGTTTGATGCCAGAATACAGAATCATTGTAAGTAAACTATTTTCAGTGATTCTTTTTTATAGAATTGTCAATGAATTTAAGTTTTTATAAGTTATTAAGCAAGCAGTTGAATAAGTCAAAAATAAAAAAAGTAGGTAACCTGTTCTAATTGTGTGTTTGTTTGTACTGTCTCTAGTACTTTTTTTGTCCATGCTTTAAACTAATTGATGTTCTTTTTAAGACTTTACTAAGTAGTTTTACTTTGTATTTCAAGTTTTATTGTTTAGATTTTTATAATATTCAATGTATGTATATTGAAAATGTAGTTTAAAAATATCTTTTCTTCGAAGAAATTTTATTACTCATTAAATTTGAAAAATATGGTTAAGAGACAGACAATTATTAAAAGAAGCGAATGGAAGATATATGATTACCCCGAACTACTAATATGTTAAAAAAAGTTCCACTGTATGATTTTTTACTTAGAGAATTTAAAGGGAGAGCAATAACTTTATTATTTCCCTCCATGGGAAAACTTAAATAATTATTACATTTACATCTATATCACAAAATTGTGTTTAAACCCATTTTGTGTACATAAAAGACATTAAAATGCTTTTAAAATCAGTTTATATGGAAGCTGCTAGTGAGTCCTGCAATATGCTTTTTGTTACTTTTAGTTCTTTTTTTAATTCCCTTAAGACATGTTTTATTTTCCAACACTGATTCATTTTTGACATACTCGCCTAACAAATTTTATTATGTGTATATTTTTATTATTTTTTTATTTACTCTTCAGGATAACTAGTGTTTTTTTTAAAAATACTATTCGAATCTCTTCATGTTATGAATATATTTTTATTTCAGGATGATAATTATGCATCTGCTGTAGAATATATGAGTATTTTGGCAGAAATGGTATTTGCTTTCAAAGACAAACTTGCTGATATTAATGAAAACTCATATAACAACTTTTTTCTAAGAGTTGGTGAGTAGTTAATATATTACTATCTTTTTATATGTCTTAATTTAATCTATATTATTGAGTTGACAGAATAAATTACTAATTGCAAAACTGAATTATAAAATTACTGACTTAGTTCACATTATGTCATTTAAATTTTGTTTAAGGACTAAATATTGGACCTGTTGTTGCTGGTGTTATTGGAGCAAGCAAACCTCAATATGATATTTGGGGAAACACAGTCAATGTTGCCAGTCGAATGGACAGTACTGGTCTTCCTAATCATATACAGGTAAAATTCATGAAATTCTTGGTTTTATTTGTTTTATAGTTCCTCAATGAACTATACAATGCTAATTAAATTAAGGGTATATTTATTCAAAGATAATTTTATGGTTTGTTTCCATGTGGTATTTTACACTATTTTTTGTATTTTTATTTGTAACTATAAATATCTTACAGTGTCTCTAGATTTGCAAATTTTTTTTCCATAATTATTTTATTTTCAATAGAACTGAAATTTGTTTTAATAAAACATATTTTTGTAAATACCTATGAGGGTTCAAGTTTACAAAAACTAGATGATATTTTTGCTACAACTTTAAAAATACTACTATAGATTATTTTACAAAATCTTAAATTTTCTTTTCTTTTTGGTTTCCAATTAAATCTTCGATATACATTTTGTTTATGAAATGGTAGCAAAGATATAGCATTATTAATTTTCTTGATCAATTAACAGTAATGAATGTCACTGTCGACTGCATTAAGAATATAAGTAATGCTATTTCTATTTTGGCCTTTAAGTTTTGAAGTACCTGGTTTAACTCAAAAGATGCTTTTAAAAACTTTCTATTATTCTATAACATTGTTCTAAGTTAGCACAAAAGAAAAAGTTTTATTAAATGTTAGGGAAAGCTTTCAACCTAATTTGGTATGTAACTTTATTTTCCATTATCTTTTGCTCAGTCAGAATATTTTGTTAAAACAATATAAAATGACACAGGAATGGAATTTCAATATTTTAAACATTTATAAACATTTAATGATTCTTTTAATTAATCAGTGTACAATACCTGGTAAATACCTGGTAAAAGGTAAGTTGTTAGCTTCACTACTTTAGACAATTAAAATAAAAATAATTATATTGATTGTTTGGTTAAGTCTCTTAACACACAGTAAATTGAAGGGAAAAATAGTAAGTTATATAATTGGCTGGGTGTTGGGGACAGTTGTGGTATTTGATCTTATGATGATTTACCGCAAACAGAAACACCCCCTCTGTTCATACTCTGTCCCCCTGATGAAGTAGTATGAGCAGAGTGTTTGTTGTAGTTTTTTTTGTTTAATTTATTGTATTGTAATATAAATAGTAGCACAGTAAGTCTATCCAAATATGCATTTATAGATAAGAACTTTAGGTATTCAAAGCATGCCTGTACGGCAGTAGGTATTCACCCAAACCTATCTGTCTTTTACAACCACATATTGATTCATTTATTATGTTTAGAAATAGTAATTATGGTGTTGTAGTTATATACTTTTAAGTAACTTAAATAGTTTATACACTAAAGTGTTTTATAACTATGTATAACTTAGATTTTTAATTATAATGAGAAAAATCTTTTGAAGCATTAAAGTTAATGTTAACTATTAAAATTTTACCATTATTTTATCCTTGTTACTATTAATAATTACAATGCAGCAGTCTTTTAATCCAATAAAACTAGTTTTAAAAGCTAATTATAAGTTAATTTTAACTTTAAGTTTAGAGCTAGTCAAAGGTAAAAATAAAAAGGTTTTCAAACTTATTAGTTAGGATTAAAATTACTTAAGTAATAGTAATTAAAATTTATTTCAAGCTTTAATATTAACATATAAAACTTTTTTCATTTTATAGGCACTTTAAGATTATTTTTTCAGCATCCTTTTTAGTTTTGTACGTCAGTCACATCCACAGTAAAATAACTTGGGGCTTAAGTTGAGACTACATTATGGCCATTGTTAACCTCTTACAATGTTTTTTTAATTAAATTCAGCCATTTTATATGTTCCATGAACCATAAAAGTATTCAAAAACATTTTTGGAGGCCTGTGAGCTTATAACATCTTAGCTTGCATGGCCAGATGCTAGGCGTTTAACATTTTAAGGGTGTAATTTTTTTTTTGTACACCCCACTATTGGTAGTTCTGTTTGTTCTTCTATGGGAGTGTTTTTCCATGCCCAGACATTCTATATGATTTTTTTCATCATATATTTGGGTTTTTTCTTGGGTGTTTTTTCTGCCATGTAAAGTTTTTTTCCTTGCCTAATATTTTTGTGTATAGGGGAGAGTGTTGTACCTTGGGACGCTTGTACCTTGGGACACTGACAATTTCTAAGAATCTATTGGCAATATTCATACATTGTTTATTTCTTATAGTAGCCTTAACCAACAGACACCATCATAATAAAATTTAACACTAGCATAATTGAATTGATGAAATGGTGACAAAAAATAATATTTCATTACCCCAAAGTAAATATTTTTCTCATTCTGATATAATTTTTTACCTTAGTACTCTTACAAAAGGTTAACTGTATTTTATTTTCTTCATAAAAGAGAAGATTTTAAAATATTTTGGTTATGAGAAAATAATGATAATGCATTTGGATTGGCCACTATCTTGCTTTTATTTAAACCATGTAGTGTGTTGTACCTTGGGACAGTATTAATAATTTGATTAAATTCTTAATAATTTGGATAAATAAAAATATCTTTATTATTTATTTTAAGAGCAATTCCACAAACAATGTAAAATACAACTCAACTTTGTTTTGGATAAATTTTATAATGATTGAAGTTTGAAAATATAATTTTGGCAACACCTGATAATTTTTTTTCCTTCCGTGTGATGAAATGTTCTAAAGAGCACATTTTCTGATGTATTTTGAAATAAAGTTTGTTTTCTGACCCAAATTAGTTCAAGTGTATGACTATTGACTGAATTATAAAGCATGTCCCAAGGTACAACATGATGTTGTACCTTGGGACAGCTTATCCTCTCTACTTTAAATGAGTGGCAATTTTTTAATTTCAAGCTGCCAGAATTTAAAAAAATATATTATAGAGGAATATATTGGTGTGTTGAAATGCTGCTTTGAAATTTTTATTTTGACAATAATTATCGAAGAAAAAAATTAAAATGTAAAAATTGTCCCTAGGTACAACACTCTCCCCTATTATATACCTAATATTACATATGCTTGCCTGTGTATTTTTTAGCATATGAGTTTATTTTTCTTTGTCAATGCCATATGGAAATGAAAAAACTTAATTTTATTTTTTTTTAATTATGCAGGTATATGTCTAATATTCTTCCTACTATTGTAAAAATAATTCCTCATTTGATTTGAAAAAAAAATATTTAGTTCTAATGTCTCTGAAATTTATTTTCTATAGGTAACAGAAGATGTTTACCTGCTTTTAAGAGATGGATATGTATTCCAGTGCAGAGGAATTGTAAAAGTTAAAGGTAAAGGTGACATGACAACATATTTCCTATTAAGAAAGAAAAAAGACACTGATTTGAAAGACAGCGAACCAAGTACCTGTAGCATGGAAAGAGATGCAGCTCATTTAAAAGAAAAAGCAGAAGCAATCCATAGGGAAATTACCGCTAAAAATACAAGTGAAACAAATAGCCTTAGACGTGCTAAAAAAGCTCATTTGTATCATTCAGAGCCTGTTAATGAGATGCATTCAACAAGCAGCCCCAGATTGCCTTCCATGCAACTCCCAACTTGGCAACCTAAATCCCAACAACGAAGTTTTTCCACTGAAAAGGAATCTGATTTGTATAATCAACCGAAACCCATAATTGGTAATGCACCCACAAAATCTTATTCACAGTCCCGTCCACGTTTCAATGCTAGTCGTATCAATAATAAGGAAACCACAAATACTGGCAATTCACTTCCTGAATCTGCTGATGATCTGCAAGATAAATTGCAAAAACTAAATAGTACTTCTAACTTGTACACAAATAAAGTATACCGCCCTTCTAAAATGTACACTCATCCTAAAACTCATCCGGTGAACAAGTCTCCTGCCATACTTACTCCTCCAGAGGAAATGTTAAATTGCCCTATGTTAAACTCACCAAATAATGTGGAATCCACGGATCTTCCAGTTTCTAAAGACACTTGTTTTGCATCTAATGGCAGTCATGATAGTCTGTTAAGTCATGACCACATCACTTCTGTTGATTCATCTCCTTTAAATCGTTCTTCTACCTCTTCATGTGAAAGCTATAATCGCACAGAGTTCTCACGAACTGACATTGATACACCTTCTCCTGCATTGTATGATTATGCATGCAATGGGTCCGCAATGCAGTGGGTTTATCCTAACGAAAATAACAAACCTGCGTCTCTGCCACTTGATAAAGAAGAGGAAAATTCTGCATGCAACAATATGACTGATTGTAAACAAGGACTGCCAGAAGTGGGATTGTCACCTTCTCATAGTAAACCATGCTCAAGTTTGAAAAGTAATTCAAATGACAATAATACAATGAAACATACAAAGCAACTGAATTCACCTGAGACTCGGACAATCTCCTCACCAAAGGATGTAAAAACAGACAGCAATGGTCAACCTAACATAACCAAACAAACATCTGAAATTTTTCCATTGCAGACACAAGATGCAAGTAAATCTGAGGAAACTTTAGATAAAACTAGTCAAAAACTCCTAGCTGAGTCACACTGTTGTCCAGATAAAACAGCTAATAATAATGATGATTCCTTTGAAAAGCAATCCTACACTGTTCCATTTTTGGAAACTGAAACAAATTCTTCCTCAAGAAATGAGCCTAATGAAAAGAACATTAAGGCATCAGATAAGTACAGTTTCATCAAAACTCCTTCAGCTTTTAATGATGGACATGTGTCTAGTTCAAGTCTTGAAGAAAGTGGTGAAAAGTGTTTCGATGAAACTACTCCAATGTTAAGAAAAGGCTTTCACTTAACATCAAAAACCGGTATGGAGTTAACTGATAGTGATGAAAGTGATGATGAAAAACTATCCGGAATACCTCTGATTGATGAATATTGTATTGATGATCCTGCTTTGGAAAATGCATCTTTGTTAAATGAGCATGGACTTACTGATGCTGAAGGAGCTTTAAGTGATTTGAACTCTATCATAAACGATCCTTGTCCTCATGACGGGGATATGGATGATACAAGTATATCGTCCCGAGCAAGTAGCAGGATGTTTGATAGTGACCAGCTATTGAGTGTTGACAGCTTAAATGTTATGTATGATTCAGAATATGATAATTATAAACCAGGTATGGTTAGTGATGAGGACATTTTTCGCCATGGACATGTAAGTGATACAGATCTAGATTATTTGGAAGATCCAAATGTGGAAAACATAAGAGTTCTGTCAAATAACATCACTAAAAATTTTGGACGTTCACCAAACCTTGATAAAGAAGATAGTGATGTGGGGTGACTTATTACCTTAGAATATAATTTAGTCTTTCATGTTTTCATTATCTTGACAATATTTAAGTGTGCAATAATATAAAACGTTAATACATGTAATAATTTTAAACATTACTCAATGGCTTGAATAATTTTTACCAATCTATTAAAGCTACCATAATATCCATAAATAAATTAAAAACGTAAATGTTATGAATATTGCTTAAGAATAAAGTATCATAACTAGTCACAAAACATTAGGTTATCTGATTAGAATGTAATAGAATATCTAAGTGAAAATTGTGCTATTTTAAAATACTTTGTGATTAGTTATTTGTGAGTAAAGTGTTTAGAAACAAGAAAGTGCCTATGATTAAATATATTGTTTAATGGACATAATTAATATTAGGGTACAATAATTTCATTTGTCATTGAAACAGCTTTAGTTCTTTAAAGTGAAGAAGTATTTTTACAAATTGATTATGTGTATCTTACTTTTAGAGATTGCTGTATTACTAAAGTTTGAAATGCTAGTATCGAGAGCCTACTAGTTGTGATATTTTTAATAGCATTTTTGCTGTAGTGTGCTATTAGTTTAAAATCCACCTTATTTATGTATTACATAAGTTTATTTTTATTTTATTTTTAAGTCAAAGATTGTGTTTTAGTTTTTTAAATCGAATGGTCTTTGGAATTTAAAACATAAAATTTTTTATTTTTATTAAGATTGTTTGTCAATAAATGAATTCCCCAGATCTATTTATTCAATAGTAATTAAAATTAAACATTACAAAAATTTATTTTTTTGTATACAATAAAAAAATTTCATTATTTTTATGCTTAAGTTTCAAGTAAAATTAATATTTACTTTGATTAAAGTAGAATTTCAATAACAATGAATTTTAAGTTGCAATTATATATTAGTACAATGATAACAAGCCAGGACATTTAAAAAAAGAAAATTTATGGGAATTACAAAAAATCTCATCATGCATTAATAATTTTAGAATGATAAATCTATACCTTGATGAGTGCACATATGGTTATTGTTACATAAGATTTAACTAAATAGCAAATATTTTTTTTAATTATTTATTCATAGTATATTTTAAAAAAATAACTAAAGTTTTATTTTCTTTATTTTTTTAATTAATTTAAACTTTTCTGTTAAAATCTGCCCTACAATTAATAGTTGTTGAAATATTTTATTAATCTGTTACACAATAAGCATGTGTACCTTTGTTAAAATAATCTAGTATTGAATTACTATATAACACTTAAGATAAAAATATCTAAGTATTACTTAACTAAGTATTATTAAACTATAATTTTACTGTTATGTTTTGTATGTTTCCTTCCTAAAAAATATTTTAAAGCTTAAGCGTTTAAGCTTATTAAAGGTACTTACTGCTTGAATGTCCTAATTAATTTGGAAAAAAAGTAATATGTTTGGAAACAAATTTCTGCAATTATTTTGAGCTTAAAATGAATAACAGTCAAATATTGTTCCACATAAACTAATACACCTTTGACATTAAAAAAAAATCACTGTGATACAAATGTTATAACATTACAGTTTAACTACAATTTGCTCCAAGATTGCCCAGTAATCTGTAATAAGATTGCATATTTGCACTGTGGCATTGTTCCTGTTTCTTGTATAGAAATGAGCATGATTGTACATTTTAATACACTTAAGTTTAAAAAATGCACTTCCATCCGTCCTATGTGTGTACTCTGTTAAAGATATTTTTCCATTTTAATGGTTATCCATATGAATTTTAGGTTTTGTATGAAAAATAAGTTTTGCTTCATGTAAACATTATATTTGCATGTTCCTTGTGTGCATTTCTTAAATATATGTCATTGTTTTAGATGTATAACAGTTCTTTTAACTATCTTCCATATCTTCTCATTATGTCATCTTGTTGTTAATATGTTCATATGAATAAATTTTACATTTCTCATTTATATAATCCACAGTTGACTTTTTATATAAAGTTAAAATAATTATACAATTTTAATGTAACAAATGAGTTATATATCTCATGTTTCTGTTAAGAAGCACAAATTAAATATGCATAGAATATTTTGTGATTTACAATTCACACAATTAGAGTTGTAAGCACTTGCATGTTAGTTGTATGAATGTGTACAAACTACTTTTACTTTATTTAAATGTGATGTTTTATTGTTATTTACTCTGAATTGTATATTTACAAAAAAAAATGTATAAAATATCTATACAAATTTTTATTTAAATGTTGGTTGCATAAGTAATGTAAAGAATTTGTGATATAATTGGAATATAAGAACTGATTCAATGAAATGTAAAAAGTAAATTATATATTTTAAACAGGAATGCAAAACTTTCCTTGAAGCACTCATCGGTTGTGCCTTATTGATTTCATTTTTAATTAAAGATATTGTAATAATAATTAAAAATAGCAGTTTTGTTCTAAATCCTCTGAACAAATCTGTCTCTTTAATTAAAATAAATTATAATAATAATTTTAATTAATAAATAATAAATTTTATATTGACATGTTTTTTTTACCTTTAAAAATTTCAAGGAAACAAATTTGGACCAGAAAATAAATGATAAACATGAAGTAGTTAGATTAGAATAGTGGTCGGGTCTTCAAACTGACATTAACTTTCTGTTTTAATCCAATTGTTTAAAGTATTTTGAATAGCTTAATTACCCTAGCTGTATTGAATATTTTTATAGACGAATTTTATATGATATATGTTGCTGGTTCAAATGTTTCAATAATTGTATTTCTTGAAATTAGTTCGGATATTTTTCTGATTTTTACTAATTGATTTTACAATAAAAATATTAGGAGCAATTTCAAAAAATTAAAATTGTAAAGATACTTAAAACAGCTACTCTATTTATCATATCAGAAACACCTTTTTTAATAATATTTAATGCAGCAGAAGTAATTTTAAATTTCTAAAAAATTATTTTTGCCCATTAAGATTTCGGTGCGGGGTTCAGTTCGGACCCCCCCCCCTCCCCCAGTTTAATTGTTTAATTGCTTGAACAACTTCTAGGACTAAAACTCAATATTACCTAGTAGAGCATTTAATGTCTTTATTTCGTTGAATTGGTTGTATTTGAAAAACAAATTATCAATCACTCAAAATGTGTATGCATTGTAAAGTTAGAACTAAAGAATAAATTATGTGATGGCCAACATTAGATAGTATAAAGAAAATATTTTAACTCATTAAAGCTTACCGTCACCATATGGTCACTTCAAACAATGACTGGCATTTAATTTTATCACCCCTCCTATCTTAAATCATTTCTGTTTTTGCATTTTTAGACTGAGAAATAGATTAAATTTCCATAAAATATTTCATTATCAGTCTAATATTTTTTTTTATGTTTGTATAATTCTTTTAAAACAGTTCGCTGCATCTACAAAGCTAAAGTGGTGAGTAAAAATTGCAAGTCTCACTTTTTGCTTCCCAACGTATTTTAAAGTTTTTTTTTTTTTTGCAAATTTGTATTCTGTAAACATTGCATTATAGATAATTGAACATGGTTTTGGAAAACGCCATGTAATTAAATAAATGTTACATGTGTATTCTAATATTGCGTTACGTATGATCACATTAGGCTTTCACAGTATTTTTTTATAGGGTACCTTTCTCTTTCTGCGTGGCCTGTTTTGCCGAATATCATATTTGATTAACTTTAAAGTTTCTAAAGGATACAGACGTATAAACCCTTCAACTGACTGTTAAAAATTGATAAATTTTCTGACTTAAATAAACTTTAATAAAAGTTTAAATTTTTAAAAAATAAATTTTTTAAGGAATTAAAAAAATTTACTAAAGTTTTAATAAAATTTAAATGTTAAAATTCATTTGAAAATTTTAATAAAACTTAAATGTGGAGGAGTCATTTTAAAATATTTAACCTGAATATTTTGTAAACATTTTATTAATAAATTGAAATTTTAAACTTAAAACTGATGCAGGGAAAACAAACATTTTGTCCAAATTGCCCATCCCTTAGAAGGGTTAACATTGGTAGAGAAGGTCTTGTCTTAGAAGGGTTAAGAGTTAGCATTTGTCAATTGCCAATCAATTTGTAAGATATAAGTCAAATAAATTGTGCAGTTAAAATTATACCATTCAAATTCTGCTCACGTTAAGCCCTAGTGTGATCATATGGACTGTTCATATTTCCTGAATATGATAGTTGATTGATGAAAAAAACATTAATTTCCTACTCTGGTAACAGTATTGAAGATAATTCAATGGAGGACAAAATAAAATCATAGAAAGAATAGGATTCAGGCTTTTATGAGTTAAAACAAAGATTTTATTGCGTTTGCATAAGTATTAGAAGAACATATTCATTAGTTTTTAGTTCTAAGCTAATTTTATGACAACGTTTTTCAAAAGATTTTAACTAACTTTTTTGCATGCAGAGAAAAACTTGTATAAATTTTTAACATCATACATATTCAGCCATTGAACTTTGAATGATTTGATTCTATTTTTCTCATTTAACTAGAACGTTTATGAGTGCACGCGTGTATAATAACTTTTCCTATTTACTAATTATCTCAGTAAATATGAAATGCATTTTTAAAAAAAGTAATTTAAAGGTTATTCTAATGTTTTCAAGAAAATATTTTATTGGTGTAATTTACTAGTAAAATGCATGATAAGTGTACTTGAGATTTAAATCTGAATGGCTCTTCTAGGAATTTTCTTTTTAATTTTTGAACTAATGTTGTCGTAATTGCAGCATTTTTACTTGTATATTAAGTAGAAAATAGTTGTTGAACAGTTAGTATACGGAAAGTTTGTTAAATTGAGATTAATATATATATAAATAATAGACAGTGTGTATTATATTAAACAGAGTAGATTCTCTATCATCAACTATACCTGCCTTCTGCACAAGTTCCACAAATGAAGGTAATTCTAAAACAACGATTTGCAATTCTGTGACATTAAGCTTATGCATTAAAATATAGAAATATTTTTTATAAAATAGTTAGGTATAGTGAAAATTATAAAGCTTTTTATTGAAGCTTGCTAATCGTTATGGTATTTAATAAAAAAAATTAGTCAAATTATTTTTATCTTTTATTTTTTAAATGATTCGGTGAAATGAGAATTCAAAGTGTAACTTTTTGTTAATTCAAAATAATCATCCAGGCAGAATTGCCTATACAAATGATTTTTTATATTAAAAATGTATTTAAAAATACTGTTTTTTTTAATTCAAAGGTACAATTAAAATCAACTGATTAATAAATCCGAAAACAGAACACTTGACACAATTGCAATTTTATCTATACCCAAAAAATGAACTATTTTTGCTGTCTTCTCATGTCAATATGTAAATACAAATCTATTTGTGTCTAAATTTTATTTCTAAGGTTCATTCTTCTATAAATAAAGTGTTAAATGATTTTTTTCTGTTGTTTATTATGTTATTTCTGAAATTGTTGCCCCATTTGTAATTTTCTAACTCCATTCGAAAAAAGAATGGCTTTTAAAACTATCGGTGTTAGGTTATCAGAGAATGACTTCTGTTCTGCTTTATGAGCGCAATACTGGTCTTCAGTCACACTTCTAGTATTATGGACAGATATTACTGTAAATCGTTTATCCTTATAAATGTTTCCCTGTTAAAATCAACATTTGATAATCAATATTTTGTTGTCGATGTTATGCTGGCATGCCTTACTTGTATTTTGCTTGTAAAATCAAATAAAACTGCAATTTCAAATGAAAACTGTTTATTATTACGAAACGACGCAACACAATAATACGCAATAGTTAGTGCTTACAGACCTCTAAAAGTCATAGGTATTTAAATACAAATCAAATTTTTTTTTTTAAAGTAAAGTTTTAAGTAAAGGAAAATAAATTATGCAGCTGTTGGATAAGGTAAGTTATTTTCAATTAAATTCTACTTTCTAAATATTAAACATAATTAATATTTCTGTTTAAATGTTATTTTTATGCAAGCAAATTTTTGAAAATTTTACTAACTTAAATATTTTGGCTTATGTTCTTAAGACTTAATTCCGCTTCCTCAAAAGAAATTAAATTAGTAGAATTTAATGATGCTGTAGAGATTTATTGAGTGTCTAAATTTTACTGTGTCTAAATTTTATTGGATTTTACTTTAAAAAAAACAAATAGAGAGAACTTATTACTGACCTCTAGTTCATTTCAGAAACCTGTCAATTATAACACCAAAACTAAGCCCGTTGGAGTGTTTCCAAAAAACTAGCGAAATCAAAACCGCCATTAAGAGTTTGCTAATTAAGACCTCAGTAGGACCTTCACGTAGACAAAACACAGAGCATAAGAACGGCTTTTTAATTTGCTAAGAAAATTTGTTTGAATTAGTTAAATAATTTACAACTGAACTAATATTAAGTTTCCCCCCATCAATGAATTTAAATCCCCTCAGTGCTCTTATTTATTATTGTTTTAAAATCGATTTAGTTATGTTCAAAAGAAATAAAGAAAGGAACCTTAATGAGATTTATTTTGTTAAAAAAATATGCTCTATTATTTAGAAATCAGTATCCATATACTGAAAAACTATCACTTTTGATCTTAGGTACTGCTTGATTTAGGGCCTCACATCTGCCAAGGGAGGGGGGGGGGGGGCTGAGTAAGATGTCATGATTACCGTAGACACATTATAGGCAGTATATACAAAATGGCTAGACTTTAATTTTGAGGTTGAAACACCAAATGATTACAACCAATAGGACAGCCTAATAATTTTCTTAAATGCTTCCAAGAAACAATTACAGTACCTAAAAACATTTTATGGAGTTGTCATGGCATATAAAATAAGAATGATGAAAGCTGAAAATATTGCTGTAAATGGAAGTGTCACCAACCACGCTAACACAATGCTTCGAAATAGTTTTAAATCGACGTCTTTCGTACTTCTGGTCCTCGCACAGCCCACGAATACGACGGAGCCAACTTTGCAGTGGGTCGTACTGATCGGTAACCCTAGTTTAGACGCCATCAGGACTGTAGTTGCAGATCCAATCTCAATTGTGAATCCACTGAAATTAAATAATAAAAAAATATATATCTAAATCTGCGAAACTGAATACTTCTTTAGGAAACCCTGTTATTTAATTCATCATGTGATGTTCGATGAAAAAACCCGATTAGGGTTTTCTGTATATAAAAGGTGAATATTTAAAATACTATTTAGGTAATTCTAACTGTCAATAACATCTCAGTTTCAAATATAATAATTTTAATTTATAAAGTCTTCTCCGCATAAAATGTTAAAACTTGTGCTTGGTTTAATAATAAAAATGTTTCCTAATAGCTGCAACGGTTCTGTGGTGAAATGTTTCCCCATATTTCGGTATTCGATTGAACCATTTTTCAGATTTCGGAAACAAAATCCTGATTAATGATTCAATCGAATACCATGAACAACCAAAGATATTGTGGCTGTTACCACACGCACGCAACCTGAATACATCATCCCCACGCTAGAGGGCGCAGATTTATCACTGCGTTCCTATCAGTATAACAACTGAAATAGTAGTATATAAGCCGAGGTAACTCATGATTTCTACCTTGAGTTCTAGACAGGCTCTTTGGCTAATCTGATCCGACGAATATTCTGCCCTCTGGGATAAATTCGATGTGCACGTCGATGCTGCAAATGTTCATCTCGATCTCCGATCCCCCTTGAGGATCGTTTTGGTAGTTTATGGGTTACTGAGGTGGCTACAATGTGGTGAAAGATTTTGCCAAACATCCGAAGCAGCTACTTGAAACCATATTTTTAGTGAAACCATGCACATTTTTTAACAGTGTATAACATCCATTGATATGGCAAAGAAAATTGACAAAACGTGTATAAAAACGCTAAAATAAGATAAATAACTAAATAGTTCAAATTCATGATCATTCCTTGCAGTTTAAACAAACCATTTATTACTTATTTGCCAATTACCTCGTAGGGGTTATTTTACTCAAGTCTTTTCCCATTGTCTGAATGACCTTTCTGCCCATCGTCCATAATCCTGCGCTAATGCCAATGCCACCATAGATGAGAAGCCAAGCCGGTGTCTGCCCATCTGGATCCTTTGAGTAAATTAACCATAAGCTCACCAAAGGGGCTATAGCATTACTGGAATACAGAACAGTTTTTATAAATTTAAAGATAGAAGTTTAGGACAGGCTGAGGTTAAACTAATACCGCCTTATTGATTCTTATAAATTAATTCTTTAATGAATTTTATTTATTTTTTATCATTTGAATACATACTATACCACATTGTTAGCATTGATTACTCGATTTTTCATAATTAATGAAAAAATATTTAATTATTTATAATTATTTGAATATATTAGTGCGGTGGTAACATTTTCAGTAAGATTATATTTTATATAAATATTTAGTACCTTCATTGCAATGACACATAAACTAATTAAATTTATTGGATAATCAAATTTCATGAATTCGTTCAATAACGTTTATTAACTCAACTACATTGGATTAATTTAATAATTAATTAAAAAAATAACCCCCACACTTCTCTCCGGCAGAAAAATGTTTTGTTTGACGCATAATGGTCCTAGGTAAATACAACAGCCATAATCTATCTATAATTTAATATTGTACCTCTTAATCATAACACTTGATACGAAAATATACGTTACAAAATTATAGTGGCTAAATGTATTTCCATCCAAATAAAAGAATTTTACCTGACATCGTTCCCGCCGTGGGCAAACGATCCAAATATTGCTGTCATGACTTGGAGACCTTTGAACAGATTAGAAACTTCTGGAACGCAATCATCATCGATCTGAAAAAAAAAATGTTTTTCAGTAAAAATATTTATAGCATACGTGTATACTACAGTTCTTGCCAACCTAACTTGGGTAAAAACAAAGAGTAGAAAGGAAGAGGGTAAAGCGCGATTGGTCCGTTAGTTGGAAACTCTTGTAAGGTAATAATTACATACAAAATGATCCGAATACAATTTAACCAAAATACACTTTTCATTCTGATAAAATTGCCAAAGGCCCTCGCCAGATAAGACGGTGAAAAATGCCCCCATTCCAATCGGGCTAATTTTTTTTCTGAAAATACCTCATAGTATGGACAACTTCTCAGCCAAGTTTCAGCTCAAAAATTTGACGCATTTTTGAGTAAAAAATTAAAGTTTTTTTTCTTTTTAAATTGATTATTCCCTGAATATATTTGATAAATCCAAAAAACTACTCATGAGTTTTTAGATATCATTGAGTAGTATTCTCAGAAAAATCCGCTCAAAAATCTGATCGAGCGATCATTCTTAAAAATGCATTTTTATTTTTCAAAAAAAAATTTCATGCCAAAATCGTTTGGTCACAACTTAGGATTTTGTCTCTACATATTCCTCTATTATCAATCTATAATATATATTTTTTTCAGATTTTTAAAATTATTGGACGATAGTTTAAAAAAAATAAAATATTCTTAAAACCTGACTTTTCGCACTACTTACTCGGCAGATGGCACTCCTAACAAAGGCGGGGAAATTCAATCTGGGAGAATTTCTTTCGGACTAAAGAATTTAGCATAGATTTAGAAAGTAGCAGATCTGCCTCTAGGGGGAAAGGTGAAGCCATTTGTTAACCATTATCCCATAAGGCAGTTCGCAAGCTCTTGCACATGGCATGCCATACGCCACCAGATGGCACCATGAGATAATTCGACTAATAAAAGATATATATTCAATATTAACTAATTAAAACTTTTTACAAGTTTCGCTAGCATAATTTTATAGCTGCATGCGTATTGATAATTTCTGTAAGGCATGAGGTATATATTCACATAAGAAGCAAGTTAAAAATGCAGTTTTTATTGTATGTAACTCTTCGGAAAAACCATTTTTGTGAATCAATATCCCGTGATGCATTGCGAAAACGACGAAATGTGGATTCATCACGCATCATTGCGTTGTACGGGATTGCGCAATCGGTGGGCATGCTATTTCTAAATCTATGGATTTTAGAGCAAAAAAATCAGGCTTTAAGAATTATTTTTTTAAACTATCGTCCAATAATTTTAAAAATCTGAAAAAAAAATATATTATAGATTGATAATAGAGGAATATGTAGAGACAAAATCCTAAGTTGTGACCAAACGATTTTGACATGAAATTTTTTTTTGAAAAATAAAATTGCATTTTTAAGAATGATCGCTCGATCAGATTTATGAGCGGATTTTTCTGAGAATACTACTCAATGATATCTAAAAACTCATGAGTAGTTTTTTGGATTTATCAAATATATTCAGGGAATAATCAATTTAAAAAGAAAAAAACTTTAATTTTTTACTCAAAAATGCGTCATATTTTTGAGCTGAAACTTGGCTGAGAAGTTGTCCATACTATGAGGTATTTTCAGAAAAAAAATTAGCCCGATTGGAATGGGGGCATTTTTCACCGTCTTATCTGGCGAGGGCCTTTTCTCAAATAATATTCAAATATGTTAGACCTTAAACGAAATTAATGTTTTAAACATGTTTTCTGGAAGGATTCCCAAATAACTTATGGAACTCTTTACATGCGCGGAAGGATCTTCTCCATAGCATATTTCTATTTACCCAACTTAGGTTGGCAAGGAGTGTAATCAGAAATCAGATTAGCGTTAACAAACAGATGAACATAACGTCAACCCCTTCATCGTTGGGAATATGTCCGTATTAAGGGTTATTTTTGGCGATTAGTGTTTATTGGAAACGGGTTTCTCCCTTGGTTCTTTTTCAGCGGTTGAGGAGTCAGACCAGTGTCTGGCGTGAATCTTGATCTTAAAGATGGTAAAACAGTGGGCCGTATGACAAGAAAAAATGCAAGACTGTTTTTTCACACCAGTTTAGTTGATGACTCGCTATCTTTGAAAAGCAGAACCGATTCCCCGCCGATGAAGATGTTATTTTTCTTTACTCTTCATTTATTATTGACGTTTTATGTAGGGTAAGGTGGGGTAAGTGGGCCACCTTTTTGGCATTATTCGACTTTAGACCCTCCTACCACTGGATGTAATCGGCCTAACAACTTTTTTTTTTTGTGGTCCATTCTCTCATATATTATTACTGTACCCATGACAACCTTAACACAAATTGGCAAAAATGAATTTAAAAAATATGTTTTTCTTTTTGGTCATCCTAGTGGCCCACTTGCCCCGCAAGGTGGGGTAAATGGGCCACCCCCTAATATATTTTTACACATAACTGGTAGAAATATGGTGGGGCAAGTGGAATAATCTACATGATTTTTTGAGTGTTTGAAAAAAAAAAGTAATGATGTATCTTTAAGAGTTCCCCCATAGCAACTTTTTCTGGCATGCAAGCTTACTACAAGAAAAAATACGTTAATTTTCATGTTGTCATTTTTGCATGTAGTGTAAAAAAAATTTATGGCTACAGATTTTAAACTTTCCTATGTCAATGAATAGGACTATGAATAGTGGATATGACTAACCCTATGAATCAGTGAATATGACTTTTTTTAAGTATATTAAAGAGTTGGGGCAAGTGGGCCACCCCTGGCCCACTTACCCCGCCATTGTCGTGGCCCACTTACCCCAAACGTGGGGCAACTGGGCCACTCCAATTTTCTTTTAACCTTATCAACATCAAAAGTACATGACACTACAAAAAGATACTATGTTTTATACACTTTAAAAATATGTAACATTTTGTTTTGCATCATGAACCGTTTGGAAATAAATAAAAAAAATAGTATGATGGCGTGAATTACGAAAAGATGCAATTTTCAAAATTTTCACAAAAAGGATTGTTCCTTGTTTCATACTTAAATGAAAATGATGCCATAATGTTTCCTGCATCTATTGGGGTAAATACGTAAAAATATTGTAACAGATTTGTTTTACGTCCTTAATTCGGGAAATGCCAGGGGGAGTGGCCCACTTGCCCCAATTGCCCACTTACCCCACCTTACCCTACGTTATATAAAAATTTAGTTTAACTACTTGACTTAATAGTTTAGTTACTCATACTATATCATATGCAAATGAAAATGATTTACAAACATCATAAAAAACATGCTTACCTCTATTTCTTCTGTCTGTGTGATAGCATTAGTTAAGGCCATTTCATTTTCTTCCCGCGTTTTTCTACTTAAAGCTAATAAAAATATACCTGTTAATTTCCTAAATTAAAAAAATTAAATAAAAGAAAAGACGGTACGTGTAAATAGCAATACCACCAGACTATTATTATTGCAAACTGTTTTAAAAATTAAAAACGGATTTTTGAGTCGATTAAAACTGTAAGAATTTAGTATTAAGAAAAGTGTAAGAAAATGATGAGAAATCTAGGGGCTCTAACGTGTACACTCTTAAAACAAACACTCCTAATTTAACTCAGTCTGAGTGGATTTCACTCCTCCAGACTGGAAAATGCACTTCTCCCTTTGGAGTGGATCCTTTGTGTGTTAAACCTCCGACAGGATCACTCCAAACGAGTGATTTTAACTCAGTCTGAGTAAATATGCATGCCTTTACGGTGTCGAAAATGCACTTCTCCAACTGGAGTGGATTTCACTCGTTTGTTTTAAGAGTGTAGTAAATGAAATGCTTTAGTATCGTTACTTATTTTTTGATTTCATATACATTTTAATCTTTTTAAATAACTTTATGTAATTGTTCATTATCCCCCCCCCCACCTCTCCAAAAAATAGTATATATATTTTTATATTTTTTCATTAATACTAATTATTTTATTAACTTCAGAATGCATGTACAATGTACATATGAAACAAGTATCAACAAACACCGACTTTATCTGCAGACACGCACATTAAAAAATATCCCGTTTTCCTTTAATACCCTTACTGAGTTTCTTTTTAAAAATTGGTAATTTTTTTTCAAGAACTGAAAATACTCGGTAAATATTCGTTCTATTTTCAAATTAATAGCGTTAAAAGGTCTTTTTTAAAAGATCTCATTCACACTCTTCTTAAAAAAAACAAATTTATAATAAAAAAGTGAATGAAGAGCTCAATTGCAAAACAAGTTAAATCACTTTTTTGAAAAAATTGAGTTGGTTAGCTTTTCATACAGATTATATACGTATTGATGATTATGAGTGATTATAATCGTATGTATATACATATACGTGGTTGATTCCACGAAAATGCGCCATCGACATCATTTTTTTTTAATTTCAACTTTTATTATAAACAAAATCTACTCGGCACAAATTCTTGACACTTTATTTTCTCTTTTTATACCTTAAAGTAAACAGTTCGTAAAAAATTTGAAAATGAGTGAAATATAGAACATCAAAACTTTGTCATGTCAGTCACATCCTAGATATTTATAATATTTTACTATTTATAAATTTCTGAATTTTTTTTTCTGGTTGGCACATCAGAATCTTATATAGATTCCAAAAAAATTCTAGACTTGAAATGCATACCGGTTAAGAGCAAATGGTAATAATATAAGGTCACTCAAAATCTGTGTCTCAATTTCGTCATATCAGTCACGGCATGTTTTAACCCAATTAATTTTAAGTATTTTCTCTTGAATGAAAATTTTAGTGTTTTTTATAATCAAGACCTTTATTTGCATCACCCCATGGCAATTTTTTAACAGTCAATTGATATTTAGTACTTTTTAAGGGTCAAGAAAGTTGTCTTATGTCATGTCTGTCACGAATGGAATCAGCCACATACGATTTAATTTTTTTTTTATGCAAATCAAAATGTTGGTGGATTCCTTCCTACAATACCTGTATGAAAAGCTAACCATTTCAATTTATTTCCAAAAAGTGATTTAACTTGTTTTGCACTTGAGCTCTTCATATACTATGCTTGTTTTTGAATTTGGTTACCATTTGTTTCCATACTCAAAATTAAAAAAAAAAAATTAAAAGTGAAATAAAAAATCAGTTTACCTCTTGATCTTTCTCTAGGTACTACTATCATGCGTATAACTATGGCAACAACTATGCCAATAACAGCTGCAATAGTGATAGCTGCCCAAGCTGGAAGGCGATCCAAATAAAGAACTAGAATAAAGTGCAGGGAGTTTTAAATAATTAAATACAAGTTGTAGCATATTATTGGTTTTACGTACTTTGATTACAAAAAATAATTATATGGAGCAAATGTATAAAAGATTTTTCTAGAACCTCCTCAAAACTACCTATTTTTAAAATATATACGAAATACGAACTTGAAAAATATTGTTCAAAATTATTATTTTGGGCTATTTTACTGCTATTAACCCTATTATCGTCCAATAAAGAAAAGTATAACTAAAAATAACTCGATACAGCCTAAGTAAATGTGTGCAAATGCTCTCTAACATTATAGAACAATAGAAATTATTAGATATGTAAATTATTAATTATAGAAGCTGCTTCTAATGTTAGCTAATTTATATCTATTTATTTAAAGCTTTTATCTTAGCTATATCTATTAAAAATCATTTGTTTTTAAACAATGATGTAGTGAGTTTTAAACTTTTTATAAACAAAGTCATAAAATTTATTTGTAGTTTTAATTTAATTTTTATTTTGTTATTAAAAACTAATAAAACCATATAGTTAAATTAGTTGTGAACGAAGCTACTAATATTACAACTATTATTTTTTTTAAATACTATTTTAGTGTGAAGTTATACATTTTCTGAGTATTTTGTCAAACTAAATAAGGTATTTAATCTTCCCTTTTTATTGAGTCATTAAAGTTATTTTATTTCAAAGGAATGTAACGAAAATGTCTATTCTGTACCTGCAAAAAATCAACCTTCAAATATCAAAAGAAATCACTGTCTATGCTTTTTGTTTGATCATTTGATACTTCCCTATTTTTTTTTAAAGAAGTAATTTTGTTTGGTAACTTGAAGCTTAAAAGTATTTTAATGGTTTTTCTGGTTCAAATGAGATTGTCGAACGTGACTTTCAAGTAATGAAGCCACATATATGCTGCAGCGGTCGACTTTTCATGAAAAAAACTTTATGACCACCTCATTTTACTGATCTCAGATTCAACTTCTTTTATTGTGGGTATCCAAAGAACACATTTATAAAAATAATACCCGAGTAATAGATAATAGGAACATTTACATTACCCATTACATAGAATCTTTAAGGATTTCTAAAACTTTACGTTTGCTGTTTTTCCAAGTCACTAAAACACTCAATTTCCTAAAATTGTTGGCTTTGAGTGAATGATATATTGCACTAAAAAACCACACTGGTAAAATTTAAAATAAATTAAGGGATAGTCACGAAACTTCTTAATAAAATTAAGGCATGAGAAAGAAGCATTTAACTTTTAAATCAATGCAATTTCCCAGGGTTGCTATATGCATATAATTTTAAACGGGGGAAAATCAACTTACACTTTAGTTATTGGGGATTAAGAACTGCAAAAATGCAATTTATGCACTATCAATTCCAAGCTTAAATTGGATATATACTGAAAAATGCAGGTTGAATACATCAGTTACAATCTTTTAATCTAAGCTTGTCAATACTTTTAATATAATCTACGTACTACTTAGCTACGAAAACCACTTTTTTGGAATACGCACCTTCCAAAACGTGTAGAAAACAAAAAGAATCTCCATTTCGGATTCTTGGCCTCTAATCGCAAAAAACTCCCTTTACCTTATATTTCATATTTATAAAAATTTCTTTTTTGCCAAATACGTTTTAAATTGTAAGCAAAAAAATAAAAACATGTGTGGGTCAAGGTTCAATGCGGTTTAACTTTATCATATGTCCATTTGGTATGATCATACTATAATCTACATTTCAATAGGCAGGAATATTTCATTATTTATGGAGCCAACTAATTGTCTTCGTCAGTGTGGTTAGAAGTGCAGTATGTCTTGTATTTATGAATGCAGGTTTTCAAGAACTTACCAGGCGATCCGTCAAGAACGACAGAAATAACGTTTACAAAAACGGTGAAGCCATAAAAGAAAGGCAAGGAAAGTAGTGCGGCCTCACCAGGATTTCCCTGCAGACAAATACTTTATTATAAACGAGAAATGGCAACATAGTAAATAAATTCCGATCAATAATAAGTCAAAGTTGGGCTGTGGGTCTCGGTCTCATCAGGATCGGAAGTTCCTGAAATCGAGTGTCGGTACCACTGAAGAGCCACCGAGTATATGCGGAGTACGTGCTCGTTAAATCTGTGGGTCCGAAAGTCCTGTGGGCGGTCATTGCGCAGTTTCTCACTCACGGGTACAGGTCTCTGGAGACTATTTACCTCTCCTTCAGGGACATGTCTAAATTGCGGAGTTGGCGATAGGTGATGTATTCGGACTGATTTTTTCACAGTTTGTGTGCTTCAAAAATTACATCGATTATTTATTATCATCGATTATTATCAGCAAAATTTTCTAACTAAAAGGTACAATGAAAAAAATCTATATTTTCATGACTTATTCTGCTTAGTACATAAAAAGTAGTAACTTAGCATGTAAAAACATTTATTGAACAACTTTAAAGCTTAAGGAAAAAATATTTAACTTTATAGGATTTTATAAGGTTAAAGTTTACAAGAAAAGGAATATTTTAATTGCAGATTAATTTGTATGCAATGTGTGCAAAATCTTTGAACAAACTACTTTTTTATTGTTTGAGAATAAATTTTGCGCGCATTTAAAATAAAAGAAAAATATTTCAAGAAAATTTGTAAGCGCATAACCTTTTTTTTAAAACCCATATTCGTTTTATTTTTCCTTTTATGCCCTAAGAAGTTTATTCATTCATGTTTACAATTCTCTAAAATAAAATGCCGAGAATCTGCCATAGGCTTCTAAAGTAAAGTTTGGAGTTTTATTATTACAATACAAGAGAAAAGAAGCATAAAACATTGACCAGACATCCGAAAAGAATGGCATATTTCTTTCAAAGCTTATCGATTTTTTACTGTACGGCTATTTGTGTTCTTTACCTGGAATAGTTAAGAGTTTCTCCAAATTCTTCCGTCTGGTAATGATTCCAGTAGTTTACTTCTAACATCTTTAACACTATTCAGAAAATAACTTCAACATTGCGCATGGAACATGAGAGGATTCACGAAGTTATTAATGGTGCAAATTTGTACCAACAAATAAACTATTTACGCCAATATTTACGTTGTTTCCTTCGCGAATTCTCTAATCTTCACTGTTAAAAAAATAGTTCAAGGTTGAACCAAAATTTGGTTCAAATTTGCTGCAACCATGATTTGGTAGATTGTTGAACCATAAAACGGTTTTTCAAATTGCGTAACTATGGTGAGAGGTTGAACCATAAGCGGGATTTTCCCAGCGCGTAACTATAGTGATAGGTTGAACCATAAAAAGGTTCTGCCAATGCTTAACAATAGTGAAAGGTAAAAAAAAACGGCATTTCGCGCATCGTTTAAGCTTTCGTCGTCGGGACTTTGGACCCCACAGATTTCCCATCCGTGATAAATTGAGTATTTTTTCTCTTATTTCCAGTAAAGAGATCCGATTTATAGGATGACTACTGGCAGTAGATGGGATTCGATCCCACGCTCTCCTGAGATGGCTGAATCTCTAGGCTGATGCCATAACCACTCGGCTACGGACGTGACAATTATTAAGCAGAAGCAGTACTACTCGTGGTGCAGCTTTTGAGAAAACCGTTAAATTGTCGGTTGCAGTTAGTAGAAATTGATCCGAACTTTCGTGCTATTGGAGTAGAAGTCGAACCAATTTTTCGTGAAAGCAGGTCTATTTCCAGAATGTGATATTTGGTTGAACCATTTTATGGTGTATCTGCCAGAAGTTCTTTATTTTTCACCAATATTTGGTTCAACGTTGAACTGAAATTTTTAACAGTGTTTAACGCTTTTCGCTAGAATTATGTGTTAAGGCATTAAGCCCTAAGGTGCTATTAGATAATGAAGCTGACCTAACTAAAAAAAAATCTGCGAAGGAACCTTCTACAAAATGCTGTGTAAGCGACTCCAAGCGCATGCGCAATCATAAATGTTGCGAAACAAAAATAATAATGAAAAAGTGGATCCTATTAAACTAGAATTGAGTAGTCAGTAAAAAGTGACTATATTCTAGTTACCAAAGGGTTTCTGCATAGTTGAGCCTTGTTGTTAGGATTAACTTTGACATAACTAAAAAAATCACAGTTAAGTTTTGCTGCAGCATTTCATACTGATATGTGTGATGTTATACTATAGATAAAAACAGTTAAATTCCTTCGTAAACTTGGAAGCAGCTTTGATGCGACGTATTTTAAGGAGTAACTTTACACCGAATGTTTTGTAAAATTTTTCAAACTGCGGTCAAGTGACGAGGCTTCGGTCAAGTGACGAGGTGAAATTAACGAAAATCTAACTGTTTGCCGTAGCCTATAATTGTATAATAAATTTTCAGTAGAAATTATTACAGGTATTCCAAAATAAATGATATGTAAGAAAATAAATGCAGGAAAAAAAATTATGCAAATAATTTTCTTATCGTGTAACAATTTCATAAAAAAAATGTCATTACAAAAACAGGTGGAATATAACACGTTGTGTTTTAGTTTTTGTTCCCATTTTGAATAGCGAAAGTGATGTCTTGAAGCTTATTGTTGCATGATAAGAACTTTAGAAACAAAATTTGTTTCTTTTCTCTTTTCAATTTTATTGCGTTAGTAAGTTTTTGAAGGAGCTGGTAAGGAATTGGTTTAGATTTAGTTTGATCGCAGTTTGGCACGGGGCGACTAGTAACAACTTAAGTGTACCTTGCACACTTTTCGCTTGATTTTTGCACTTGCCGAATCCAAATTTATTTATACGTAAGCAACATCTATAAAAACTACCTTTTAGCCAAATTAAATTGTAAGCAACACTTGACAACATTTAAAAATTTCATAAAATTGTTAACTATTTTCAATTTGCTACTCCTCTTCTCCTTTTTAATTTTGTGAAAAATATTTATAAGAGATTCTTTATTAATATCCTTATAGAAGTATGCACATTCCAATTTTCATTAACACTCACTACTTTTCTGAAATAAAATATTAACGAAAAAAAATCAACGACATTTTTTATGAAAAATAAAACTCAAATTTGAACGTTGATTACAAAAAATTAAAGACAAAAATGAAAAAAAATTAATGCACAATTTTTTCAACAATATTATTTTATATTTAAAAGAGTAAAGAAAGCAGTTCAAAGTACCATACTTAAAAAGCCTTAGCATTCCGAAATAGCTCCAAATAAGAAAATTTTGTGTGGTGATATTAGCTTCGAAAGTTTTATTTTAACATTACTTGAATACCCATGTATTAAATTAAACTGCTTATAACTCCTTCGATAATATGAATTTTCTTATATTATTTGCTGCAAATTGAAGCTATTAGCTATAATATATTTCCATACAATAAAATGAAAAAGTTAAATTTTGCCAATTTCAAGGTACTAAACCCCCTTAGAAAAGGAAAAAGTCTTACAAAGAGGTACTAAAAACTTTAAGTTATTAATAAGAGTTTTAAAAGCAACGTTAACTCCGCAAATGAAAAGTTATAAGATCTTAAAGATATTTTAACTTGCGTTTTTTCATTTGCGTTTCATACGTTGCTTTTAAAACCCAAACAAAGTTTTCTTTTATCTCTTCATCCTATAAATATTACCTACCTTATTGAACTCCTTACTTTGCTTAAGATGAACTTTCGGATGAGTAAGAAGATGATCACAGACATGAGGCCGGACAGAAGGGGTGACACGAACCATGACGAGACTGAAAAAAAGCTTATCTAAAGAAAGAAAAAACTAGACACTGTAAAAGAAAAAGTCAGTCGTTTTTAAAGAAAAAAAACTTTCAGCTAGTACGTGCTAGAAAAATACCGTATAATTTACAGAGAAAATCTGTTTATTTTTTGCAAACAATTAGTAATTTAAACAAAAAAGCTGTTTTTTTTAATAAAACTAATTGTACAGAAAAAACAAATACTGCCTATCTGTTGGAGAAACAAATGTTTATGGTGTCCATGTTTGACAAAAAAATAATATACATAAAATTTTGCATCAAATGACATGAAAATATTGTTTTTACACAATCTGGCAAAAAAAACTGATTTTTGTAAATTTTTACTGTCTGATTGAGTTGATTTTTTTTTATGTCATTTGATGCGAAATTAATGTGCATTATTTTGTTGTCAGAATAATGGTGATGATGATGATGACGATGACGATTATAAAAATAATGATGATAATGATAATAATAATATTATTAATAAGAATATATAAATAATAATAATATTAATATTATTAATAAAATAATAACAATATTAATATTATTAATAATAATAATAATATTAATAACGATAATAATAAAAATTATATATTTCATTTTCGAACACGAAGCATAAAGTTTACAGTTTTACGTAAAATGTAAAAAGGTAAAAAAAAGTGGTAAAAATTGTTTTTTGAAACGAGTTAACCACTTCCCCTAAGTCAGATTTCGGATAACTTTTTATTGGTTAAGTAGAGGTATAAAAGTTGTGAAATCCCTTAAAAAGCCTTTAGGTTTTTTTTGCAGAATCTGCAATTAATATTTTACTATAATTACCAGGCTTATAAAGATAATAATTCTGCATCAAAAATGAAAAAAATCGTCACTACCCCTTTATTTTGTGATGAATTTAACCTAAATGTATTACTTTAATCTGAAAGTTGAAAATTTTACATTGAACTTGCTTTTCTTTGTAAGTTGAATTGCTCTTATGAAAAGGATATTAGAACTTAATGGGAAACTGAATGACAGTTTTTGGGAAATTTTTTCATTCGGTAAAAAGTATTATTATGATAAAAAAGCGTGAAAATTGAGTTTGAACCTAAATTAATTCAGAGAAACTGTCTGAAATAATGTAGTTGAACCTCTGCTGTTCGCAACTGTTCTTTAAAAAATTTTATTACAGTTCTTTACACCCTTCTATTAGTTATTACTACTTTCAAATCGTAGATGGACATTGGAATTTGACTTACGTCATAAAGACCGCTACACGATACGGCGAAGACCGGCGAAATAAAAAAGTTAAAATGACAGTTTTAGCTACGACGATAGGAAAAGTTTTCTTTAACAAGTTTCACTTACAAATTAAACAAAGTTCATCCTAAACTTTTTTGGACTTTGGCATCTGTCAAAAGAAATAAGTCGTTTAAAAAAATCTAAGATTGATAAAAAAAAACTTTTTTTCAAATTAATTGAAAAAAAAAAATGATTTATTCTCATTTAACTTGACATTTCTCGTTCAGAAAGTATTCTTTTGGAATTTTTTAAAAAATAAATTTGTCTGTCACTTCTCATTAAGATTATCATTTGTAGCATACTCTTCTAATAATTGAAAAATGTTTTACAGATTTTTTCAGCCAAATATTTCAATATTGTTTCTACTTTTCATCTTTCTTCTAGAGACTTATTGTTCAATATGATTTATGTTAGTAATTTGTATATCTATATTTTTTTGTGGCAGCGATTCTCTTACATGCAGAGTATTAACAACTTAATTTCGCACTAGAGTTACACGAGAGTATTAAAGTGAAAGGCCTCTAACTTTTGAAAAGTGGTGAAAAAAATTGTGCTCATTTAACAGAAAATTTATTATAATACATCAAAACGATTTCGAAAAATTAAGGAAACATCTGATGTAGTAACTCAGCTTTACTCCAATAATTTCCTGTCACTTAAATCCCACCTGTTTCGAGTTCCACCCATTTCCTTGTCTCACTCCCTATGCAAATAAAAGGATGTTTAAAGATAAACACAAATGAAACTTGTGGATAAAAATGATAAAGGTGGATCATAAATATCCAAAAGGAAGCAAGTAGTTCAATGGAGCCATAAATTAAGGACTTACCAATAAACCCTAAAGTTCTCCAATGAATTCCTCGAAATCCTTTAGCTACAAAGGTGAATCCTAGAACTGCACCCACAATGCTATGGGTACCTGAGATTGGAAGACGTAGTAAGGTTGCTACCATGTTCCAAACAGAGCTTCCTGTAATAAAATAAGAACACTGTTAAACATTAAGGTAGGCGAATACCCAAAATTCTAAAATTTTTACTATTGGTTTAATCTTTTCCAAATTTGGCATAGTGATTTCAAATATAATAAACAATGCTTTTGGGAAATTTTTTTAATTTAAATATAATTGATTTATTTTAAACGGTGTTTTTCAAATAAAAAAGGGGTTTGCGCCAGCACTTCTAGCATAAAAAGTTTTACATTGATTTACCTGAAATTTTTTACAGATGCTATTTCAATATATATCTGTGCCATGAACCTCTAACATCTCATGTAAATATAGTAGTTTTTTTTTAATGTCCAAGTGTAAGTTAATCGAAAAAATCCTTTTTTTGTGGTTAATTTATAACATTTTTCTTAATAACTTCTTTTCTTGTAATTTGTATGTAACTCTAGAGGGTCATTGCATGCATCAGTTCAAAACGAAGAATTTAGCACATAATTAATGTTTATAGGATGAAAATTCAATGTGGTAGACTTGTTAGCGTAAACCTCTTTTTTTAGTAGAAAAACAACGTTTAAAATAAATAAATAATATTTAAATTAAAAAAAAATGCCTAAATAGTATTATTCATTATATTTGAAATCACTATGCCAAATTTGGAAAAGTTTAAAGCAATAGTAAAAATTTTAGAATTTTGGGTATTCGCCTACCTTAAGCACTCAAAAATGACTATTCAAATTTTATAATGAAAACAAATCATCGAAAATATGGGACGAATACAGAAAAAAATAAGAAGGATGGCATACACTTTTAGTATGTACTAAATACTATACTGTATACACTATTGTAATTAACATAAAAAGTCAATTGGCAAATACAAAATGACCGGATTGTCACCTGAGATTCCATTAAATACACTCTAACGAAAACCGCACCTACACTCCGTGCCAACCTAACTTTGGTAAAAACAAATAGTAAAAATGCAGGGGGGAAAGCTTGATTGGTCCGTTAGTTGGAAACTCTTGTAATGTAATATTTACATACAAAATGATCTTAATACAATGTAACCAAAATACGCTTTTCTTTCTGATGAAATTGCGAAATTTTCTCAAATTATATTCAAATCTGTTAGACCTTAATGAAATTAATGTTTTAAACATGTTTTCTGGATGGATTCACAAATAATTTATTGAACTCTTTACATCCGCGGAAGGATCTTATCCATAGCATATTTCTATTTACCCAACTTAGATTGGCAAGGAGTGTAAAAAATTTTGGCTAACTTTTTTTTTTATTTTAGGTAAGTACAATACGTAGGGTAAGATGACGAAACGAATCCTTATCTCTTACATTCAATATATTTTATTATTCGATGTGAAATAAAGGCATTTGAATATATTTTTTATTATTTTGCATTAAGGTTCAATGAAGTGTAGGAACAAAAACATTTTGTTTGCTTTTTATGTAACTGAGAAGAAGAGACTAAAGCTTACGTAGGACATCCTACCTTACTTTACCCTATAATATTTGTCAGACTTTTGTAACCCTAGTTGGTAAGCCTTTTCTGTCTGCTATGTCCACACTACGACAATAAAAACTGACAAGAAATGCGCGCGCATGGAAATGCATATACAATTTGTACCATTCGAGGTAGGTGCGTGCGCATGCCTGTACAAATTAAATATGCATTTCCATGCGCGCATTTCTTGTCAGTTTTTATTGTCGTAGTGTGGGCATAGCTATATAGTATTAAATTGATTGACATATATGGTATTTAAATTGATTTTTTTTTTGACAAAGACAGGTTACTTGACATGGGATCTTCAAGTAGTTCGAAATGTAAGTAAATAAGGTAAATAAATATTTAATGCTAATATAATTAAATATTATTAAAATTAAATAAATAAAAATATAGTTAAAGTAAAGTTGAAACAAAAGTATTTTCTTACCAACAAGTGCAGCCAAATTTCCCATCATTAACAGTTTTTCTTCGTCATCATACATTTCAAGATCAAAAATGTGTTTTCTGACTGTATCAGATACCTTGAAACCTGTTAAAAAAAAGGTTTGATTTATATTTTGTTCTTAATACAATTTTAATTCCTTAAAACATATTATCAACTCAACTTTAAGGCCATAGAAGTTCTTTGTAAAGTCACGCTATCCGTTCGGCTCGGTTTATCAGCTTTTCCGAAGAAAGAGTACGAAACCTATTCCACACGGATGACTACACTTTTTAGATTCGAGCAAGTTTCGTTCCTCTCTTTCGGAATAACCAACAACCCGAACCACACGGATAGTGTGACGTCACATAGAGCTTCTCTGGTTTCATGGGCTGAGTCGACAGTGCCCGAAATCATTCATAAACCTTAAAACACTCCAAAACCTTACAAATTATTAATAAAAACTTGAATTCATTGAATTTCGGAATAAATATACACACATTTCATCCATACATATTCATCCGAACACATATTATCAAAAAACCATAATAATGGTCATAAAATAAACTGTTCCACTGGGTATGTTTTCATTCTTAGGCTTTTCCTTTGTGTACAAACTTTTCTATTAGTAGAACTAAATTTTTTTCCCTTGTAAATCACTTTAAAATGGTGTCCCACAATTTCGCTTCATTTCTCAGCATAAGACAAACTATCATTTAAACCGCAGTTTTCCAACAACATTGACGTTTTGGTTATGCTTTGCATTCTTGAAATGTAATCGAATGAAAACAAATAAAATAATAAATATCTAGAAAGAAGCAAACGAACGAAAATAACTTTAAAGCACTACACAACAGACAAAAAAAAAATGTTGTTTCGAGATCGAAACAAACAATGAAATCGCTGGAAATGCAAAAACGAAAACAGGAGTGTTACATCATCTGAACAACCCTATTATGCCCTTTCTAACAAAGTGAAAAACATTTGTAATAAGAAAAAAGCCATTCCTTTCCATTTCACCAAACCACAAGAGATAAAAACAAAAGATATGAACACAACCCCATAAAACTTTTCCACTTATTTTCAATTGATATCGTGGGAATTTAAGGATTCCGTATTCTTTAGATACATCAACCGAAAATTAAAGTAACAACCCTTATAAAGAAAATTACCAACAACATAGCAGTGCAATTACGTACACCTACGATGGGTAATAAATCTTCGTTGGTGATTTTTCACTCAGATCTATTCCGTCTTATTTTTTACCAACTTTTCTGCGCTTGTTAATTACCTATTCTATTTAAGAGTCAGTCCCACTGATGTAATGCATTACTTTTGTAATACCTGTTAAAGTGTTGCTTTAAAATGCATACTTTGTTTCATCTGATTTTGGCCGACATGGCAGCTCAACGGTTAGGAAGCTAGCCGTTGGAGCTTCTTGGTTCGGGTTCGAATCTCGGTAAGGCATGGATGTTTGTGTTTGTCAATAAATGTTGTTAGTTGTCTATGTGTTTGTGTCGTCCTTTTCTTAGTGTGTCTCTTGTGTCTGTGTCACTTATGGCGGGTGGTGTAACGGGCTATAAAGCCTATGCTCCTCCCTTCTAGAGGGCGCATTCCAAGTTAAGTTACTCTAGTTTTGAATATAGTAGCAACAGAACAAATGTAAAACGAAATTATCATCTGCCTATTTGATTATAAAATTTTGAATTTGTAGACTGGTGCAGACATATCGATAAAATATGGCAATCTTAATTAACAATTAACACTTTCATTCCCAATGATTCCGTTTGGAATCTTCAGATTGCGATTTTTTTCTCACTATGTTTAACTCCAGCTTATTGCAAATAAGCTTGTCTCTTTAATTTTTCCTGTAAAGTTTTATTTTCTCTTTGAATTGCTAGGTGGAAGAATCATGCCTTTTGATAAATTTAATAATGTTCGTTGTAGTTAAATGAAAATATGGTAAAATAAAATTCATCAGGAGAAAATTTTATTAAATAAATTGGTTCTTAAGTCCTACCTACATGCATGCAATTTTAAGTGTTTAAAAATTTAATTTTAACTATTTTCAACAATTAAAGCTTCGGAAAAATTATTTTTATAATATATTCAAAAGTTAGGATTGTTTTCTTTAAATTGTCGTTAAGAAAATAAGATTTTTTTTCTACTGCTTTTTACCATTTCATTCTGGATGCGCTGCAGGTACTATGATTACTACACTATAGAAAAAACGCGAATGTTTTATATTTCAATTTTTCTTCTCACAATCAAACTGAAAATATCTGTTCTTAAAAATGCAACATGTATCAGTGGTACAGACTTAATAGGTTAACAAATAAAATGTGTCTTTTGACGAATCAATTCGTAATTATACAGTAAATTTTCTGTTGGCACAGAAAACATTTCTGTAGGAAAGAAAGGAAATATTCTTTTCTCACAGATTGCTTTAAAAGGGTAAAACACAACACATTTCTTTCATTCTTTTCCAGGTTGTTTATCAAGGAAGAAGTAAATAATACAAAATCGATGATTCTTATCTAGGAAAAACACGGCTTATGAAAACACTTCTTCGTATCTAGAAGAGTATTATTGAAGAGACATCAATGCATCTAAGACCGATTTCACCTGACTAAAACAATTAACTTTTATTAAAACTCTCAAAATTTCGATGGTTTAAAGATGTTTATCTTATTTTACTCTCGTCAAACGTGCTTTTTTTTAAAAACCGGTTTTCAACCTTTTTCTCCAAAACTTGCTTCCAATAACTTCACTCTGGAGGAGTGTCAACATTCGAAGCATTGCTTATTTTTGCCTTAATCCCTTGAGATATTCAGTGGCCTAGTTGGTATGACGCTTCACCTGTAACTTACAGGTTGCGGGTTCAAGTTGAACCTGTCTTTAAACCATTTCTCAATTTCAAAAAGTACGATAATACTTCAAGATAGACCGCATTTTGATTGAAATTTACCGGATTTGACACATACACTGTAAAAAATTTGGCTTGAATTTACTAACGATTACTTAGTAACTTTACAGGTTTTCACCATTTACTAGAAAATCATATGTAACCTAAAGAAACTACTGTAGTAATACTAAGCAATACTAAGTAAATTGATGTAACGCTTACAGCGCCACCTGGTTATCTTTTTGAGAGATGCGTAGTTTCCCTTGTTGCATTGTTTTGTTTCTCGAAATTTGTTCGATCGGCCATCGGATTTAGCAAAAACTAACCGGTGATCGCGTCCGTAAATTGAAAGTGTACGAGACTAAGAGATAAAAGTCTGATTCGATATCGGTCAAAGGTGAAAATTCAATCAATGTACGTTTCATCGAAAATTATAACGAATCGATTATTCACAATGAGAAACCGAAAAACGTGTTTTTTTTTTATTTTAGTACATACATACAAATTGCGTTAAATTATTTCTAAAACTTCATATCCGAAAGCTTTATATCGATCAAGGTTTTTTAATCTCATTATTTACACGCATAGGATCTGCATGTCCCGATGACCGAGTGGACAAACGTGCTACTTCTCGTTGCAAGATGGTCGAGCGGATCTAGAGGTTGCGAGATCTGTCCTGGGACCTGCTCCGGAAAAGTCGAAATAATACCTGACTAACAGAAAATTAGTGGCGCCCTCTTGTTTAACATTTTTGAAACTGCTAGTTACTGAGGTTTTCCTAGTAAAGATACTACATAAGTGGATGTAGGGTAAGGTGGGGTAAGTGGGCCACCTTTTTGGCATAATTCGACTTTAAACCCTCATACCACTGGATGTAATCGGCCTAACAACTTACTTTTTTTTGCGGTCCATTCTCTCATATGTTATTACTGTACCCATGACAACCTTAACACAAATTGGCAAAAAATAAATTTAAAAAATATGTTTTTCTTTTTGGTCATCCGAGTGGCCCACTTGGCCCGCAAGGTGGGGTAAGTGGGCCACCCCTTAATATATTTTAACACATAACTGGTAGAGATATGGTGGGGCAAGTGGAATAATCTACAAGATTTTTTGAGTGTTAGAAAAAAAAAAGTAATGATGTATCTTTAATAGTTCCCCCATAGCAACTTTTTCTGGCATGCAAGCTTACTACAAGAAAAAATACGTTAATTTTCATCTTGTCAATTTTGCATGTAGTGTAAAAAAAATGTTAGGGCTACAGATTTTAACCTGGCCTATGTCAATGATTAGGACTATGAATAGTGAATATGACTAGCCCTATGAATCAGTTAATATGATTTTTTTTAAGTATATTAAGGAGTTGGGGCAAGTGGGCCATCCCTGGCCCACTTACCCCGCCATTGTGGTGGCCCACTTACCCCAAACGCGGGGCAACTGGGCCACCCCAATTTTCTTTTAACGTTATCAACATCACAAGTACATGACACTACAAAAAGATACTATGTTTTATACATTTTCTAAATATATAACATTTTGTTTTGCATCATGAACCGTATGGAAATGAATAAGAAAATAGTATGATGGCGTGAATTACGAAATAATGCAATTTAAAAAAAATCACAAAAAGGATTGTACCTTGTTACATACTTAAATGAAAATGATGCCATAATGTTTCCTGCATCTATTGGGGTAAATACGTAAAAATATTGCAACATATTTTTTTTACATCCATAATTCGGGAAATGCCAAGGGGGGTGGCCCACTTGCCCCAATGGCCCACTTACCCCACCTTACCCTATTGATTACTAGAATATATCTTGTAACGTTTACTGAAGTTTTTATAGTATGCTTGCAATTTAAATGATTGTATTGGATACTGAGCTTTAATTAGTAATATATACACATATTTCTTATGTATTACTAAAAAAACTTATGGAAGCTGAGTTTCCTAGAGAATTCTTAGTAACCTTACAGATTTTTTTTTAGAGTGTAGTTTCAGTATTTTTAACGGTTTATTCCTGCAACTTAAGTTCCCAGTTTTAGAATAGTAGTCGACCGTTTTTTTTGTAGTGTTGTCATCTCCCGCTTTTTTATAAAGTTAACGCATATAATAATTCATTTTAAGAACTTTTCATTGTCCTAGTGTCATCTAAAAATACAGTAAACTCCCGATTATCCGCGGGTGGATTATCCGCTTTGCGGATTATCCGCGGGTCATGATTCTCCCCCCCCCCCCTTCCTCCTTTTCCCTGTAAAAATAATAATTTAACAAATCCCGGAAAATTTAAATTTAGTTTTTTTTAATACGTGCTGAAAAAATGCATTCCAAGAACAGCGAATTAATCTTAAGAATGACGAACACATTCAAGGAACGACGAATAAATTAAAAAAAAAACGAAGAATGCATTAAGAACAACGCGAACAACACTAAAATAAGGATGATATAGGAAACCTGGTGTGATAAAATGTGTTCGGCCAGGTGCACATCACGTGTCGATTTTTGCCGAAAAGCATCATTATAAAATAAACAGTTCGCGATTTCAGTGAACTGCTTTGCGTGATTTTGATAGCAAAATGAGTGAGAAGCGAAAAAAAGTTTTTTTAAAAAAATCTTTAATTACAAATAAGAAAGAGAGACAATCACGAATAACATAAGAATAAGACAAACTTCAATCACAAATAAGAATGAGAAGTTTCATGGTTAATAAACAGAACAAATAAATTGACCGACTTTTTTGTAAAATGGTATAAATCTTCATATTTCATAACTGTTACATATTTTACCTTACTTTTATGAAAGCAAAAGCAATTTTGTGGATATTTTCTTTACTTTTGCGGATTATCCGCGAATTCGCTTATCCGCGGATGCCGCGCCACCCAATTCCGCGGATAATCGGGAGTTTACTGTATTATTAAAACTTTATTATTAGTAACTCACATAAAGTTTTTAATATTAAAGTACTTGTACCCAATGAAGACAGTGCTTTCAATATAAACATACCTAATATCTTTAAAATTAAATTTATAATTGAGAGATATTGCTACATGTACATGAAGAAAAGCAGTTGCAGAAAATAATAAGGAAAAATTCACTAATTGATTGCTCCATTAATCTGGTGCAAGATTGCACCAGATTAATGGAGCTTTCTAACTGACTCATCCACAATTTGGAAAATTGATTTAACACTTTTGCGATGCATCAAAGATCTGGTCACAAAATTGATAAATTCACGCTCCAAATAGTAGAGGCAGATATAAAGTTCCAGGATTTTGGTCCAAACTCACACAAATTTTTTTACAATGTAAAAATGCTTCTTGAAGAGGGAGGTTAGTGCATGTTACATTATTCGTCGTTTAATGTTCTGGCGCTGCGTGTAAGGTTGTGTTAAGCGCCTATTTAAGTGTCGGGCTTGTCAGCTGTGTAATCCCTTAACGATTGAATACTTTTCAAGAAAACGGTCATAAAAGTGCCCCTTTTTTATCAATGAAAATTATGCAAAAATATTTGTGTGAACAATATAGATTTTTATTTTTTATTTGTATGTTGCTTGAAATCAAAAAAATAGTTAATCTTATTAACGTTTTAACTGGTGGTTTTAATTTAGTTTTTATCTTACTGGTGCTTCATTAGTAAACGACCAAGCCCGGAAATATCACGGGAGTTTAAAGTAGAGGCAAACCCTCACCCCGTCGTTGTCGTGGGAGCTAAAAAAAAATGGGTTAAAATTATGAAGTCTGTCAACAAAAGTTTAAGTGTAACTCTAGTTTAGCGACATTATTTTAGTTAAAACAAATTCTACCAGAAGTATTTGTAAATTAGTACTTACCCATAAGAAGAGCGCCCAGAATTTCGAAAATCGTCGCCAAAATACACGCTTGTCTCAAAGTCAATACCTTCGATCCCACAGAGGTGCCAAAGGAATTGGCCACATCATTGGCTCCCACGCCGAATGCCAGGAAGAAGGCAATTAAAAATGCTAAAACCACTATCCACACCACACTGTTGGAAAAAGCCTCAAGCATTTTTCCTATAAAAAGCCGTCGCCAACAGAACTCCACGCGCTCTAGTGCGACGTTCTGCAGATCTACTTTTATATTAAGTAGGAAATAAAGTAGACGCACGTTGCGGTTTCAATTGCTATCAACTCTACCGGATGGTAAATATTAGGCCATGTCCGCACTCATGTGAAATATTTCTAACTGTTATGGCATGCGTCACTGAGCTGGTCATAAATTAATACAAGTTGAAAGGCATGCAATGTATTTAATGACGCACGTACCATTTATTGACTTTTGAGCATGCGTAGTGGGGAAAAGAGAGGAATCAGGATTCAGATGTGGACAAAAACAAAAAACGAACGTAATCTGCTTAACTCCATATGTGAGATACGTTATCAGCATCCTTTCTAGGGATGGGACTTATTTTTATCAGCTAAGTCTTAGTTTTTGAATTTGACAGAGATTATTTAATGTGCGTTTTGTGTTAGTCACGTTTTTCTATTCATTTGTTCAATGGGTTTTCGAAGTAGATATTGCAATACTTAAGTGCGCCACGTTATCCGAAGTAAAAGTGTTTTGTTTACATGAATTTTTTAAGTTAAAGGAACGTCTTTGTTAAATCACTTCAAATCGAGTCCCTGTTTTTAGAAATATTGCTAACAACATTTGAATTTCGATAGTTTTGTGTTTTATAACTTTCGTTATTAACATCTTTAAAGCTTTAGGGAATATCAAAACGTTGTTAACCCTTAATCTCAATTTAACTTTCTTACCCAAAAAATTTGTGGAGTAAATTTTCAATGTTTGCTTGGTACACACAATTTGTAACTGAAATTATTTTTTCTCTTACTAGTATTGTATTTATTATTTCTCTCCCAAACTTAACCCGATGATAACCACAAACAATTTTTGTGCTGTTTCTCTGCAATTAAGATATTTAATATAAAAATGACTTATACTTTTGATTAGCTAGATAAATTATATGAAATGCCTATAAATTATAACATTTATTTCAAATTATTTTTTGAAATGCAATACACCTTAAACTCTTCAAAAATTCCATTTTTTTGCCGAGAAAACTGAGACGTTAGCTTCCAAGGAATACATTTGTAATGTTCACTAGGTATGTTCCAACGAGCCACCTTAAAAAATATAATATAGCTCGATGTGTTTTTTATAAAGGCACACAAATTAAAATTCTATCAAGAAAATTAAACGTATTTTAATATTAGTCAAAGATAAATCAGGTTGATCTTTGTACCTGCAACTTATATGTGTTCAGTTGGTTTATCTTTTGATCTAACAAACTAAACCGGACAATATTGCATCATTGTAATCTATCATAATTATGTATTTTTATGTTGTATGAATAACGCTATCCAATAAATTATATAAAAAAAATGTTTGGCTTAAAGAGGAAAGTAACAAAACCAGAATGACTTTAGAGGGGCCGCTGTTGATTTGTCCATGTATTTGTGTTGTCCTTTCTTTGTGTGTCTCTTGTGCTTGTAAAAACTATTTCGGTGTGTGTGTCTGTCCCACTTGACGACAGCTTATAAGCGGTTCTCTGAACAAGCACACAAGCTGGAATATATATGTAATAAAAATGATTCATTTTAAGGACTCTTTTTATGGGGCTGCAATATTGGAGGGCAAGCCTTTGCATATTCGGCATATTCCCCAGAAATGAGAGCTACTACCAGAAATGAGAGCTACAACTCTCCCAACTAAGCTATTTCAGAAAGCAGAGATTCAACAACTGCTGGATTGGGTTTTCAATTGCAGTCTAAATGTTTTTTCCCTGTAATGGGGCTGCAACAATGGCGGTCAAGCCTTTGCAGACTCGGCATATTCCCTAAAACAGTGAGCCATTTTTGTGGCACCATCTAGGGGACTCTCGGTACCAATTTTGACGCCCAGATTACAATGAATCTGAGCTCTCTGTGGATGTTAAAGTATGCCGAGGTTTAATTTTGCGAGAGAACCCAAGCCAAATGGGCCCTCCAGGGATCTTTTACATGCCACATAATCATATAACATGCGTGTCCAGGATTTTCCCAACACGAAAATCCGACAACTCAGCCGGGGCTAGAACCCGCGTTCTTGGGCTTACGAGGCGGACGCGTTTTACCTCTCAGCTGTTTAAATGTATTACGTGGTTAAAAACAGAAAAAGTGTTTTTCAGTTAACCCTTTCAGTCCCAAAAATGTACTACGCTACAGAAACATCTGATATTCACAAAATAAGCTTATTTTCGGTCAAATATACGAATTCCATAAGAAAAAAATTCATTAAAATTTTTTATATGGTTTTTGAAACAATGCCAAAATTTTTTAACTGTGGGAAAACAACAAAATAAAATATATATATATTACTTAAAGACACTTCGAGTAATATATTTTAAGGTATCTGACCATATTATTAAAAAACTAGGGGGCTCCGCCCCCTGCTCGCTATCGCTCGCCAACCCCCGGAATTGCTGCGCAATTCCATTGACCGCTTCGCGGCCGGTAGGGAACTTTTTATTATTACAAAAAACAAAAACAAATAACCAATGGAAAATATGGTGCGGCAAGGGGAAAATTTTCCCGTACAGGCGAACATAACATAAATAGTTAAAATTGAACAAAAACAAACACAGAAGCAAATAAGAATTGAACATAATATGATGTGGCAATCAGCTGGCATACAGATATAGTTAAAATGCTTCAAATTAGAGTGAAAAATAAAGATCCAAGTCGTCAATATTAATGAAAAACTCAAAAAGTTGTTTTTTAAAGTAATAATATTTATTTGTATTCGTTAAGTTAATAGGCAATTTATTATACAATTTAGGGGCAAGATAGAAATTTTTTTTAGTAAATATAGTTTTGGAAAATGTTGGAATTCGGAAAATATCACTTGATCTGGTATAATAAAAGTTTTCATTAAGTTCACAGAGTGATTTATTTCGATAAAGATGTAAGCAAATTCGAAAAAAAAGCATTATAACGTACAGGGAGTAAATTAAGTTCTCGAAAAATCGGACAGTTAAGTGATTGGTAGTTTAGGAGTTTAAAACATTTATTTCGTATTGAAATAATTGGTTCTAAATTGGATCTGTTTTCTCCACCCCAAATAATAATAAATACCATAATTAATCAGAGAATAAAACCATGCATAATACAGGGTTTTTAAAAAAGTTACATGTACTTTACGTTTGATGTGGTACAGTTTAACTAATATAAAACGTAGTTTATTTCCCAGGTCATTGATATGGGTTTTCCATTTCAAATTAGCATCAATATGTAAACCCAAGTATTTGATACTTTCAACAGATTGAAGTTGATAACACTAACAGTTAGGGTAAATTCGTTTGCAAGATAAAGAGTGATATTTTAAATTTAGATTAATATGAGATTGCCTTAAGCAAAAATTAATATATTTAGTTTTATTTAGATTTAGACTTAGATCATTAGAATTAAACCAAGTTTCGATTTCAAGTAAGTCAGATTCGATTTGGATAGTTAGATCATTTAAATTTGAAGAGGAATAAAGTAAAACTGTATCATCTGCATACATTAATATTTTACCAAATAGTTTGAGTTTACACAGAGCTCTTTTTTTTTTGTTTGCTCCGCAAACAAAATTCAAGACTAATAAGTTGGTACTGCCAATGCAGGAATGCTCATCTATACAATCTGCATTGAATAAAACATGCTTTCTGCTCATTAAACATAAATTATTCATCACCAGTGAAAAACGATTTGATTGGTTGATACGATGACGTCAAACTCTTAAGCTTATTTAGTTACCACCTTTGGAGCAGTGCGTTTAATCTTCACAAAAAACATTTAAAGAACTGAATTGGTGATTCATTCACTGTTTACTAATTTAATATTTTTAATTTCATACTTCAAAAATTAATTAAAACAATCGGGAAGATATTTTAGTTAAAAGGTCCCGACCAGCGGGGAGAGTGCGCAAGACGAAAAAAGGAAGATGCATCAGCTTCGGCTGTTTTTACCAATTGTCTGGCGACAATTTGGAATAGTTCGTAACGAAATGGTAGCGTTAAGTTGCCATATGTAGCCACCTTTTGCCTTTTGGCGATTTGTGATGTTTAGGACATAATGCTAATTTGCAACGGGTGGCGGTTTTTGAGAAAAAACCAGTGTTCTGGTTTCCGTCGGTTTTTTCCCAAAAGAACCGGTTTCCAGTTCAGACCGGCCTCATAAAAAAAGTTTTTTTTTGTCAAAACCGGGGCCAAGACACCGTTTTTTTTTTTTTTAAATGGTTTCAGTTTTCCATCCCTAAGCTGCTTTACTATTGAAGCGCAGTCCATTCTATTTAATGTCTATGGGTCTATCAATACAAATTTATTGAAGCAGGGTTGTCAGTCTTTTCGAGCTCCTGCTCATAAAAACGGCACTGAGGTAGTCAAAGATGTACTGCTTTAGCAGTTTTTTCAGCTACCGCGCATAACATAGTAGCCGAAACTATGGAAAGTGTCACTGAGTATCCCAAGATGCACCGCTCTAACCTGCTTCTTTTCTACGTTACTACACACATACATATAGACCGCTCTATTCTCTTTCCTAACTCTATGGTTTTTACGATCCGTTTCCGGAAACTCAAGACCGATGCCAACAGTTGAAAAATAAGCTAGTTTCCGTGGGACTGCTCCAGGGCATCACGTAGCTCTAGCGCTAAGAAACTTTCTCTACCAAAGCCATGGAACGCAAGCTGAAGCAGCCCTGGCACAAAACAAGCACACCACCACACTTACTTTCAGCGTTTCTGATTGGCTGAAGTCGCGTAAGTCATGTGGCTTTCAAGCGTACGACAATTACAATTTTATATTATATAGAGACATTAAGTAGGTTTTTGTATAGTGTTGCTGTAATATAAGTTGATGATTGGCATGGTGAATATTTTCAGCCGTCATAACTTTCGTTCTAATGGTCCGATATAAAAAAAAATCAAATAGGTCTTTTTGAAATATTGCTTTTTCCTTTATTTCACCAGGAATATACCCAGCTTTCTAAAACGCATCAATATATTCCAAATTCAACAAATGTTCGACTTATTAAATATAACTAACTCAAAAACTACGATTGCAAAAACAGTTTTTTTTTACCAAATTGTACCAAAAATATTCTACTTCTAAGCTGTCAATTTCCAGACCATTAATTGAATTGACTTGGCCCAAAAGATTAATTATAATTAGAATTCTAACAACGTTGACTTAATCATGAATATGATTCTTCAGTATAAAAGAGCTTTTAGAATAAATTTCCTCGATAGAAAGTATTGTTTATAAAGAACACAATTACTAAAAGTATGCAGAACTAAATAAATTTTACCTGTGAAGTGTGACAAATCCTTTTTTTATACCTATTTTTTCAATTAGAAATTGCACAAGCATTTGGCATAGTGCACAAAACGTTACTGAATGAAGAGTATAACATTCACGATTGTTTACATGCTCGCAGATTAAAAGAATGTAATTAAATATTTATTATAAAAGCCAGAAGAAAAAAATAAGAAATATGCACAAAAAATCGTCTGCAAAAACATTAAAAAAAACACCAAGCGAAACCCACGTGACTTGGAAATAGATGCAAGTCACTACTTCGGCTGGCCAGCTAATATTCAGGTCTGGCGACAATTTGGAATAGTTCGTAACGAAATGGTAGCGTTAAGTTGCCATATGTAGCCACCTTTTGCCTTTTGGCGATTTGTGATGTTTAGGACATAATGCTAATTTGCAACGGGTGGCGGTTTTTGAGAAAAAACCGGTGTTCTGGTTTCCGTCGGTTTTTTCCCAAAAGAACCGGTTTCCAGTTCAGACCGGCCTCATAAAAAAAGTTTTTTTTTGTCAAAACCGGGGCCAAGACACCGTTTTTTTTTTTTTTTAAATGGTTTCAGTTTTCCATCCCTAAGCTGCTTTACTATTGAAGCGCAGTCCATTCTATTTAATGTCTATGGGTCTATCAATACAAATTTATTGAAGCAGGGTTGTCAGTCTTTTCGAGCTCCTGCTCATAAAAACGGCACTGAGGTAGTCCAAGATGTACTGCTTTAGCAGTTTTTTCAGCTACCGCGCATAACATAGTAGCCGAAACTATGGAAAGTGTCACTGAGTATCCCAAGATGCACCGCTCTAACCTGCTTCTTTTCTACGTTACTACACACATACATATAGACCGCTCTATTCTCTTTCCTAACTCTATGGTTTTTACGATCCGTGGCCGGAAACTCAAGACCGATGCCAACAGTTGAAAAATAAGCTAGTTTCCGTGGGACTGCTCCAGGGCATCACGTAGCTCTAGCGCTAAGAAACTTTCTCTACCAAAGCCATGGAACGCAAGCTGAAGCAGCCCTGGCACAAAACAAGCACACCACCACACTTACTTTCAGCGTTTCTGATTGGCTGAAGTCGCGTAAGTCATGTGGCTTTCAAGCGTACGACAATTACAATTTTATATTATATAGAGAAATTAGTAATTATTTTGACCGAAATAGCTTAAATTGTGTTTCAAATATGTGGAACTGAAGTGAACTTATCAAAAATCAGGTGAAACGCTTGTTGGCTATTTTCTAAATAAAAAAATAGTAGTTCTGACTTCTATTGAGATTAATGTAAAATATTGTCTAATAGAACAAAGTGTGAAAAATAGAATGATGTGTGTTTGGATGTCATAATGGGACATAAACATTTTGAAAAAAAATATTGAAAGTGATGATGACAAATGGCATCACTGGGACTGAAAGGGTTAAAAGAGTTTATTTTACAGGAAAACAAATTTAAATAACAACAGCCGATTAAATATATTTTATTTTCCTATAAAATTAACAGATTTTTTTATACATTGTAGACATTAAAAGTCGATTAACCTGATCCACAAATGAGAATCTTCCTCCGTCACGTTAATTATTCGTGAGGGGGCTCCGCTCCTCATGAGCCGGAAATCCGCTTTTTGCCCAAGAAATGTGCACCGTCAGAAGAACCGCCTTCTACACACGGGACATATATTATCTTTTAGTGAACAGCTGATATCGGTTCATGTTGCATATGTTGATGGTCTGTATTTGTTTTTTTTAACCACCGGAAAAGCACGCTATAAAATCTACAAGAAGGCGAGTACTTCTGAGACACATTGGTGTCAAATGTATACTTTAAAATATTAAATATTAAATTTATGTTTAATCAGTAAAACTTTAATAAAATACCTATTCAAACTAAACAAAACATATTCAAGTACTATTTTGAAAAAGTTGAATGATTTCACGAAAGCGATTTCCACTAGTAATTAAAATGAAGTTGCCAAGGTTGAAAAAAATTATTTTGATAAAAAAAATATAATTTTATCCTTTTAATATTTTTTTTCAATGACACTTTAACGATGTATATTAGTTTTCAAACAAGTTATTCATACTTAAATAAATATTTATTTAAAGCGCATGTGCCAAGAGAATTGAAATTTACTTTAGGTTACACTTCTAAAAGCAGGTCATTATTACACTCAGGAAAAACTTGTTGACTTTCAATGCAAAAGTGGTGTTTTTAACAGTTATTACAAGTTGTGTTGATGGACTACAAAAATTGCATTCAATATTATAGGTTGGCACAAAAATGTCTTGAAGCCACAATAAAGGTGCATTCTTTCCGAAATGTAATTTAACATCTGTTTTTTGATGTTGCGAAAAAATATCTATACTGAAGCTAAAAAAAATATATGTTACGGTACTTTAAAATGAATCTTATAATTATGTTATACATATTTTAGAAAACCAATATAATTTATCAGTTTTTTGTTTTTTGTTAATCATGCTAGGATAAATAATCTTCTTTTCTCATGATCGTCAGTTTTGTTGGAACATTACAAATATCAGTTCGTATGGTAGTATCAACACAATTCTTGTATTGATATACCATGAATTCAAAAGTTGACATATTTAGCCAGCCCCTTAGAGCTTATGCATTAGCTTTGAAATGGCAACCTCTGCGATAGTATTTTTTGCCATGTAAGCATTCCTCACCTGGTATGTGAATCGTCATAACAGAAAAATAATACATATTAAGAGGGTTTTAAGCATCCGTTTGTTTAGTAGTTAATTAATAAGTTTAAAAATGGCGTCGAACTTTTCAGAATATATTGAGTTAAGATAAAAAAAATAATAATAATATAAACGGATGATATTTTTCTATAATATTTCTTTTCTTTTGCTGTTGCGACTATTTCATGCCTATTGAAAACAATCCTTACGTGGCAAAACAATTATTTCTCAAATTTTACGATTTCAAAACAGTGAATTACCTATGACTTTCTTCTGGAATTGTTTTGCTCATAGGTCAAAGCAGAGTTTCCACTAATTAAAAACAAGACAAGCATAATTTTAAAGAGTGTATTTTATGCCAAGGTTATTATTATTTTCATAAACTACTACCTTGGTGCATGCTGTATCAATATTTGATTCTTCAAAAACCAGACCCCGCAGAGGTCGTCGTTCTTTCCTCCGCATCGTGTGTGTAGGGGGCGGTTGCAGATGCGCGTGCGCCGGACCCGCCGGGATCCCAGAAGGAAGCGCAAGAGGAGAGAGCGCGCGGATCATGCCGGAGAGATGGTGAGGATCCGCATCCTCCTCCTTCTCCATCTCATCTTCCCCACAGACGCGCTGCCCGAAGTCGTCAAGCTAGGTAAGCCAACACCTCCTACAACTATAAGCAAGCCTAGACACGGGTGCCGATTTTGCTTCGAGTTTGGTTACAAGCATCCATCCCAATGATTCATAAAATGGACTTATTCGTATGACTTGGCGATATTTTTGAGACGTAATAATCCCTACTTCCGTGTTTCGGCTTGCTTTTAAAGAGGAAGCATTTCAACATGCATGGATAGTAATGTGTGCAGATGATCGTATTGTTATTGATTTGGATGTGTTTGGTTTCGAAGGAGGCTTGTTCGAGAAATTGGACGATGACCGGGAGATGGCGTTCCGGTACGCCGTGGATCGGATCAACGCGGATGACTCGGTGCTGCCCAACTCGAGGCTCAAGGCCACGATTGAGAGGCTCAAGCCACAGAGCAGCTTTTATGCTGCCAAATCAGGTAAAGACACTTACCATTCAATATTGTTTTGCATGAATAAACTCATAATCGACGATTTACAAGGAAATGTGCCTCGTAAAATAAATATTCTGAAGTATATCAATTAACAGGATATAAGATACAAAAAGACAATGTTTTTGTAGGAAAAATTGTGAAAAACGAATTTTAAAAAATAAAGAGTTAAGGTTTTTAACTCCTTCAAGTCGACCGGCTAGAAAATTTGATATTAAAAAATAAGCTTTCGGCTTAGGCTTATGTAAATAAACAAAATTTAAGACACATAAAGGCCATAGTGATGAACATGTTTATGCAAGCTAAATGGTTTATGTAAGCCACGTTTTTATAGAAAAATAAGAAACTAATTTTAAAAAACTAAGAGTTCAGGTTTTTAACTCTTTGAAGACGACTGGATAGAAAATGTGATGCAAAAAATAAGTTTTCGGCTTAAGCTTGTGTAAATAAACAAAATATAAGACATATAAAGGCCATAGTGATGAATAAGTTTATGCAAACTAAAGGAAGGAAATCTATTTTTTAAAACTTAAAGTAAATGTTTTTCAAATCATTAAGGGCAATTGGTTTTAAATTTTCAATGGAAAAATAAAAATTTTTTCTGAAATTTATCCAAATAAACAAAATGTAAAACAAATGGAGGTCATAGTGCTAAAGATGTTTATGTACGATAAATTAAGGGAAAACGAGCTTTGAAAACTAAAGTTTTAAATTTTTTCAATTCATTGAGAATGATTGTATAGAAAATTTGATTCTAAAAATAAGACTTCTGCTTAGGTTTATTAAAATAAACAAAATGTAAGACAAATGATAGTGTTAAACTTGCTTAGGTAGGATACATGAAGAAAAATGAATTTTAAAATCTAAGAGTTAAAGTTTTTATTATTTGGTTGGTGTTATTGGCGGTATTTACAAAAGGTATTTAATAGGTTAAAAAAAAAACTATTGGGTGTGTATCCAAATCGTATTTAGCATCCTTAGATACCCCCATTGCTTAAAAAATATTATAATTGTTTATTTCTGACCTCATATTACCTGAATAATGTTTATATTTAAAATCTAATTTTCCAGTTATGTTTCTAGTGTTTTTAATTTGTTTGATTATCATTCTTTATAATTGATGAACATTATTGATTTATTTTTAGTTAATGTAATTGCTTAACTGTGAAACTGATTGTGACAGTATAATTGTTCTTGTAAAGTATGAATATCACAGCCTAATTTGGCGTGGCTTCTTTTTTTTGTTTGTAATAAAGTGAACCTTTAACGTTTATTTAAAACTATTTTATTTTCTTTCTCTTTACGCTACGAAACACGAATAATTTTCTTCAAATTTAATTAACTATTCCTCGCGACTTCAACTTTAATTTAACTTCCAAATGTATAAAGCTAGTAACTGAAGCGAAGCCTAGTATCATCAGTAATGTCGTGTTTTTTACGCTGATATCTTCGCATGCGGACACCCCAAAAAGTGGATAAAAAAATACGAACTTTAGAGAGATTCCGTAGTTTAGTGATGTAGACGCACTTCATATAGTTTTTACACAAAAATCAATTATTAATAAGTGTAAAATAGGCTAACTAGAACTGACAGACACTGTAGATTGTCAAATCAAAAAGGTTAAAAGTCAATTATTCTTCTATTTTCCCAAGGTTTATCAACATACTTTTATTTTAATTTATTCATTGGGCGTTACATCAAACGACTTGTTCAAGTAGCATAGAATATTTTAAGTAAAATTATTGTTTCATAGTTAAACAAAACACCTTGATAATTGTTAATAGTATACAGTAGGACTAGAGGATTAATATAAGGATAAATTGAAGGTATTTTGCATCCATTTTTGTGAGCACAGCACTATGTTATTAACTATTTTTGCTAAACGAAGGTTAATTGCACCGAAACTTAGTGCTTGCACTTACTAACTAAATATGCAGAATTATTAATAATTATAATTGTTAACAACTATTTAAACTTCTTTTTTATCCCCATTCAGTAAAAAACAATAATAGAAAAACTGTTCCTATCATGCATCAAAATATTAAGTTTGTTAAGCGGTTTTTTTTTTTTTGTAATTTCAATCAGAATTTAATTAACGTGTAATAAAAGTATCATTTTAAGTAATTCTTAAGAAAACAATCAATTAATACTTTCCCTATATAAAAACATGAAAAAACGATGAAAAGAGTGTTAAAAAGTAAAATTAAGTGTACATCGACTATTTGTAAAATTAAAATTTAATTTCAACTGGGGCCATTTGATAAACAACAAGTAAGTTAAAACATTCAATCCCAAACTTTGTTTACAATTTTACATTACTATATAGTTTATAAATATGTGATAACAAATTTAATATTTAAAAATTGAAATGGAAAACTTAACTATTATTCTAAAAACCCAAAAATTTGTTATATTTATATTCATAAAAAAATTGACATTGTTTTATTTTAGAAATTCTATATAGAAATTTTCCTTGGTGTAGAATTGTATTTATAAAAAGCAATTTTTATGCATTACCAAATCGAATAGCTGGAGTAGCGTTACACCAAGGTTTTATAGTGCTTAAGTAATTATATTTATTTATAAAATTTTACATAACGACCGTTGTTCCATGCATAGTTTTGTAAATTACATACACGCCAATGCTGGGAATCTTATTAATCCTCCGAGGGATATACAGACGTATAAACCCATTACTTGACCGTTAGGTTTTCCATCAGCAACACACATAATTATATATATATAAGAAAAGATATAAATTTTATAATTACACAACGTTTTAAATTTTGAAGTATGTATGAGTTATTTATAGACTGCTATATAGAAAGACCCTTCATCTTACATTAAAGAACACTTAATTTTTTTAGAGACATTAAAATGTTTAGTGAATTTTTTAAAAATGTAATCATTTTGTGTGGTGAAATCAAGTTATCACGATTCACGTCAGTCAATTTGTTTACCCCTCAAAAGGTTAAAACTTAGAAGCGAATGAAAACTGAAGATTGATGTCAAAAGTAGCTCCAGGTAACGAGAAATTAAATCCATCTGTTGACGGAAAACAAATAACTTTCGGCTTAGGATCGATGTTTATGCAACGGTATTGGGACAGAATCCCGCGGCCGAAATCTCGCATCCCATAAGCTCGCATCCCATAATCTCGCAGGACAGAATCTCGCAAGGACAGAATCTCGCATCCCATAATCTCGCATGGACAAAATCTCGCGGGACAAAATCCCGCATGGACAAAATCTCGCGGGACATAATCTCGCATTTCTTAAAAAGTGCAGGATTTGTAGGTTGTGTTTAAGATATTTTTTTGATTTTGAAAGTTAATTAGTTTTGGTACAGGTGTTGTTATAATTTTGTATTGCGTACATTTCAAATCAAGGAATTGATTAGCAGTTATGATTGTGTATTTAAGATTGAAAAAAATAGCTATCGAAAAATTAAGTTGCATTTTATTTGTATGTATAGATAGCTGTTTTTATTCATTTATTTAATCTTGGTAAAGGGTGAAATAAAATATTTCTTAAACTTATGAATAATATTGAAATGGCGAAGAGCGGTGATAGTAATGCTATATTGCGTAATTGACGAATTAACTAGTAGTTGTGAACGTATGAATAGGATAAAAAAATTAATTATTGGATAATTAAGTTAAATTTTTTTATGAATTCGTTATATTTTTTAATTTATTTATTCAGTCTAGATAAAAGGTGAAATAAATATTTATTAAATTTTGCGATAGTGAATAGTGATGGTAGAGTGATATAATTCTGTTGGATTACGGACTTAACGAATTGATGTAAAATAGCAATTGTGATCTTATTTTTATGAATTCATAACTGTATTTATTATTTTTTAGTCTTGCTAAAAAGGTAAAATATAATATTTTGCTTTCTATTTTTTTCTTTGTTTTACAACTTTTATTATGAGTTTTGTGTAAGTATGTTTAGGAATTATTTGAAAGAGCAAAATAATACTACATAAAACTACTTCATTATTCATAAATGATTTGTAATTAATAATCTATTTACTTTTCTCGTTAAAATTTTACTGATTGAAGACTTTTTTGTTTTAAAAAGAAGTTTTTGATTTCACCCTCTTAAAGTAGGGGAAGTCGGGGTACAATGGACAACGGGGTAAAATCCACCGTGCCCTATTATTTATTTTATTTATTTGTTTCATATTGAGGTACATAGGAGGCAGCAGAGCATTGATTATCATAAACTTGCAATAGTGTTTTTATCTGAAAATTTAGTCATTTTATTCTTGAAAGTTCATTTGTGCAGGCAGGCAAAAATAAATATTTATTCTTTTTTTTCTTTCAAGAATTGTGATTTGGAAGATTTTACTTGGCGCATTAAAAACATCAGATCATATATTGTTTTAGTTAATCAAAGTAGAACAGTTTAATTTAGGGTTAATTAGTGCTTGATACATTTTTTTTTGGCAGACTTCCACGCGGGGTAAAATGGTCCATTTGAACCTGGGGTACAATTTTCCACCAGAACCTGTGGTGCAATGGACCATGGTCCATTGTATCCCAGTTCTGCTTATCATATTCTTTTCTAAATTGACAGTATGTGTGGAATAAAAACTTAATAAATTATTTTACTTTCAGTGAGTGAGTAAATCGGTTTTTAAGGTAATTTACATATTTGAAGTGTTGTCAATGCATTAGGCTTAGAAATTAAAAAAATCCTAATTAGACTTCAAAACAGAGTCAAGAAGTATTTTATTTGAACTTTCTTTTTATTTAGCTTTTAAAATTAAATATTCAATTAGTTTTGAATTAATTAAATTCAATTTTTACAAATTGACAACTTTAATGAAATAGTTCATTAAAGATTTTTTTATTTTTTAAAATATCTGTTTAATAAGAAAAAAAATTCCCGAAGCTTCAACAATTCAAACTGATACACTGGTGAAAAGAATTGAAGAAGAAGCTAAAATCAAGGAAGAGAAAATATTTAAACCAAAAACTGCTGCTTTGATTAGAGCTAAAAACAAATTGGAAATTTTTTTAGCTTCTAGTATAAAGAAAAATGATGAAATCGAGGATTCCAGAAATTCATATTAAAAAAAAATAAATGCAAATATTTTTTTTAATGTAGCATAAAGCCTAATGTTTAGGTATATGCATGCATATTTTCAAATTAAAAGAAATATTAGTTTGAGAGTTAGCACTGAAAATTCACAAAAGTGGTCCATTATACCCCAGACTCCCCTACATTTTACCATCTTTTCTGTTTTCCATATTCCTCAGAAACAAAGAATGGTTCAGTAGAAGGAATTAAGAAAAGTATACAATCATTGCTTTATTTGTTTATTCTAATTATTTCCAAAAACAATGTCCAATTTTTCTACAGTCCACATTTAAGAAATTTTTTTAAAAAATAAGAAATTTCTATATTTTTCGATTTTTCGGAAAGTACCTCATATTTCAATTTAGTGTTAATTTCAGAAAAAAAGACTTTATTGAAACGTCTTTTGTGTTTCGCTTATTATAACATTCCCAGATATTCAGCTCCTTGCTTGTGTGAGAATTGAAACTGCCTAGTGATTTGTTTTTAGAAGGGCGTGTCCAAGCGTTACTTCAGCTAGGGATGTCAACGTACATAATTTATGGTCCTACAGTGCAATTGTTAACAGCAGGTAAAGCGAAAGAAGCTTCCTATTGTTAACTCGGACAATTCGTATGGAGGGGTCTTTCGAAATAACCCTTTTAACAGCAAAGTGTAGGGAGGGAAAGGGGTTGGAAGACTTACAGCTGATAATTTGCAACTCAAAGCTTAATTCTCTCATTGGTGTTTATTAAAAAATTTAGGAGCATAATAATAAAAATATTTTCTAAAGATTTCTTTATTAAATTTAGGAATTATGTAAATTTCTTGGGGTCTTTTTGGAGAGATTATGTCCTTAAATTCACAAATATCTTTATTGCGACGCAAATAAAGAGAAATACGGAATAAGTAATCATAACTGAAAGGTAGAAGATTAATTTTTCTAAAATTAAAAGGTGAATTACATTGAGAATTTAAAATTTTAAAACATTTATTTTGAATTGAAAACAAAGAATTAAGATTCGACTTATATTCTACACCCCATATTATAACGACATAATTTAATGTGGAGTAAAACCATGAATAATATAAGATTATTTAGAAATTTTTATCAACTTTATTTTTAAGTTGTTAGAATTTCTCTAATATAGAATGCAGTTTGTTAAATAATTCATTGACATGACATTTCAATTTCAAATTGGAATCGATGTGCAGACCCAAATATTTTGTACATGATACAGATTCTAGGATATAACAGTTACAACTCCAGCCAAGCCATTGGTAATATGTATTAGATTTAAATAACGAAGAGTGGAATTTGAAGTTCAAATCGAACCTAGTACGTATTAATTATTTAACCTAGCACAATCGAACCTAGCACTTTTCGATAATAATTAGATATCTTTCAATTTGTAAAGGAAAATCGTTAACATCTGCACAAGAATAAAGCAAAACTGAGTCATCATCATTCATAAATATCCAAATATTCACCAGAGAAAGACTTCGTTAATTTAAATTCTGGGTAAATACCACCACATAAAGCAGGTATGTTTTTTTTGTATAAAACTAATTAAGATTTTGTATTTCCTTTAAATACAAAAACTTTTTTTGATATAAATTTGTTTATGAAAGCTACATAAATGCTAAAAAAATATAGTTATCTATGAGAACAAAAATCTTTAAATAAATGTCAATAACGCTGATCATATGGGTCTAACAAAAAAGAGCTAAAAATTCATTATCATGTAATTTAGGTAGGTTTCTTTTGATATTTTAAATAATTCGCTAGTTTGTACATCTAAAAGTATTTGTTGCCAATTGACAACAATTAGCCAATTAATCGTTAAATGGTCCTCTTACCAAAGACATTCAAATTGAAAAGCTGTATCCCAAAATTGTTCTTTAAATACCTGTATAAGAATGCGTGTTAATATTAAAATAACGTCAAAAAAAAAAAAAAATCCTCCCGTAAATGTGGGTAACTATTTCCAAAATCAGGGGCGAACCCAGGATCTGATTAGAATAAGTAACGTTAGGGGCCCCTACCTTCTTTATTTTGGATGGGCCCCTTCTTTAGTGAATTTGCTCTTGACGCCCCTCCCCCTTCTTGTTAACTCATATGCTATACTTATTTAATCAATTTCGGAATGATAATTGTCAATTTTTTATTAATTTAAATTTCTAAATAAAATTTTATAAAATGTATTCATTCTATGCAACTTTAATTATGAACTAGATGCATAATTACTAATTAATTATTATAGCAACTGAATAATTACTATTTAAATTATTACTAATTAAACGAATTACCTTACATTTATTTGAACTTAATTTAGAACAAAATTTTAAAGGTGCGTATTAATTTGTTTTTTTAATAAAGCAAAGGAACGAAAGCAAGGGAATTTCTGTCTACTAAAGATTGATGAAACACTTTCGCCGCCGATTTTTGTTGTCAACGGAATGAATGTATTAAAATATGTATTTCGTAGTACAGGGTTGTTATAAAATAACGCTCCCTATTCTGAGTGGTCTGTAGCTTGAACGAATAATCCAAATGCATCAAAAATTGAGACACTTGCTATTCAAGAAGGGGGGAAAAGAATGGAATCATAAAAAAGACAGAATCCTAAAGAATAATCAAAAAAGAATAATCATAAAAAACAAACTCGTCTTTTGACCAGAATCTAACTTACGAGGTGTCGTCAATTATGGCCAATTACTGCCAACACAGCTAATTACGCCTCGTAATTTAGAACCCTGGTCAAGAGACGAGTTTCTTTATTACGAAAAAGAATGGAATTATAGCACAGAAACTCGTCTCTTGACCAAGGTTATAATTACGATGAGTAGCCAATTATGGCTAATAACGGCCAACACATCCAATTACGCCTCGTAATTTAGAACCCTGGTCAAAAGACGAGTTTGTTTTTTATGATTCCATTCTTTTTCCCCCTTCTTGATTAGTAAGTGTCTCAAAGTTTTTTGCATTTGTATTATTCATTCAAGCTATACAGACCACTCCGAATAGGGAGCGTTATTTTATAACCACCCTGTATACACTGTTTAATAAACCAGAAGATAACTGCAATCACGGCAAAAAGAATAGAAAAATTACTTTTAAAAATTGGCATTAAGTACGCTTTTAAGAAAAATAAAAGAGATGTTCAATTAAAAATATAAGATAATTCATAGAGCTCTAAATATATCTCTAAAACAAATGGCAATTACATTGATCAATAATATATTACTGAATAAGTAATACCTGAAGTTTAAGTGACTCTTTTACAATTTACATTAAGTTATGAAATTTAAGAATACTAACTTACTAATAATGAAATTTAAGAATTATACATGTGCAGAATTTTCATTCATCAATTTTAAAATAAATCATTGAAAAAAGTTGAAGAGGGATTGTCAGTCTCATAGAGCTAAATGTATTGGTTTTGCAATCACAGTTTCCGCGGAAGTATTGCTTTGCCATGTTAGCCCTTTTTCCCCAGGTATAGGAATCAACATAACATCGAAATGAAACACATTTAAAACGAAAATTTTATCTAGTTATATTCTGATTAAAGCACCTTTGTTTTCATGTGTTTTTAATGAGGTGTTTCAATATTTTGTACTACACAAAGCTGCTTAAAAGTTATGAAAATTATCGATATTGGGTAATGTAAAAAATATGAAATAATAATAATCTCTTTCACCTCCCCTTTTGAATTATTATCCTAACAATGGTAATTTGAGGGGGTAATGAGACTTTATTGTTATTCATTAACATTATTATAAAAATTCTTTCCTTCATTCTTAAATCCAAATCGATAGTATTTTCTGTTCACTTAATTTTAGAACACTATACTCTATCTATGATATTTTAGAGAATATAAGAATGAGGGACTGACAGGTAATGACAAGCATTTTATCTTTTAACATTAGGGAATGACAGGTATTTTTTCTATTAATAACTATTAATGCATATGACTATTACTGAAAATAATTCCGACTAAGATATATTCGCAATTTCTTACAAAATCACTTATTAGTTGTTAAGTTAATTTATAAAGCGAAGCAAACTTTAATTGAACTTCTTCGACTTTTATTTCGATTGGCATTTAAATGAGTTTCTGATTATATTATTTAGCCCATTGATGCAAGTGGCAAAAAAATTGCCAAGCGAAAATAAGCTTTCTTGACTTAAAATTATGAGGCAATTAGTGATTTTGCTAAATCTTTTGTAATGCATGCTAATGAAAATTAGCAAGCAGAAAATTAAAAATCACACTTTCAATTATTATACAAGTGATTTTATCTTTGGAGTTTTTTTTTATATTTTAATGAGAAATTTTGTTTTTGTCACGTTACTTTTGAAAGCAAACCTATGCTCAACGCCAAAAACACTATAATGCAACGACAAACAAGGAATCGGTGAAAGCCCGAGTAAAGTTCTACGAATTTGACGTGAACAGAGTTAAAGACATGGAATCGTTGTTGAAAAACTGATACACTTTCCAAAGGCAAGCGCCGAAGACAAAGTACTTGAAACTCAATCCCTCCTGCTGTCGAGTTACATTTGTCGGAGTTTACAAAAAGAAGCTTCTTTTCACCGGTTTCTTCTGTAAATACGTTGTAGTCATTGTGCTTGGTCGAAATAACCTGTTATAGTATGCCCGGTGATGCCTATATTATGTTTGGTACATTCAGCAAACAAAGCCTTTAAGCATATGTCTTCTCGGACACTCCCTTCTAAAAATAAATCACTCAGGTAAACTAGAATAGTGTTATTTCTTTGTATACAACTTTTCGTGGAGGAGAAAGTGACTGGAGTGTTATAGATTGTAGAGAAGCAATTATCATCAGATTATCAACAAAACAGTATAATAATATAAAGCAAGTAGTTATACCGTTATAATAAAGTTATATTGGTTGTTCTATTGTCTAAATATGCTTATCTTTTGGAAGGCATTTTCTAGTTATGACGATCGAACACTAGATAGTTGTTGAAGAAAAAAGAAAGTTGAGAATTAAGAAATGCATCAATTAACCACACCTCTTAGCAAAAACAATATGTGACTTTTAATGTAAAATAAAAACGTAAAAATATATTCAATGTGATTACCTAAAAACCTCCTTTAATCGGTAATTAAGATAATGTAACTGTTTTTATGATGGTTTAGTTTTATTAAAGGAATTACTATAAAGTTATTAAAAAAATTCGACATTAATACTTTAAAATCATAAGCGAATTAATTAATTACTTATTAATGCAAGCTAAGAGTATTTCAACTAAAGTTTGGAAATCAAACTAAATCAACTAAAGTTTGGTTATTCATTTACTGGAAATTCGCTAAATGGTGTAAACAATACCGGTCTACCGAAAAAATATTTTTAAAAAATCTGGTAGGGGTAGTAGATGGTTTTTATATGTTATAAACAAGGGACTTATATGCATATATGTACTAATATTGACTGGAATGATAAATGTATTAACAAGTTGCACATTTCATGTCTATCAAGAAGTTCTAATAAATCTTAGCTAATTGTGTTTTTAAGGTCTAAAACCTATTTCGCTTTCTAGATGTTTTAATATTTGTCAGATGTTAAAAATACTAGACAAAAATAAGTCAATTTTTAGATTAAAAAAATAAACTGTTAATTACCAAAAGTTGTTGGTGTATATCGAACACCAAATTCCGTGATGTATAAGTTCACCGGCAATCTAGTACTCAATTTCAATCTTCTTTAGGGGAGAGCAGGGGAATCCCGCCACCTCGGGTAATGCCGCCACCCCTTGTATCTCGCCAGCGGTGTGTGTGGGAGGGGGGCTGTGAGCGCTGACCTGTAGCAGGAAACAAAGCAATTTGTAGTATAGACGCTAATGGCCGTGCGGTGAGTTGGTGTGAAGTTATTTTAAAAATACGGTTTTTTATGGATTTTCATCTAATCTCGAGCCTTCTGAAATTAAGCGATAAGTGACTGCTATCTCTAAGTTAGATAAATCAGTTATATATCATTTAAAAGAGTAATTATTTGGCTATTTTACCACGTCGTTAGTTTGGACGCTAGGCTAACTACCTTTCTTTAAACTACCGTCCATGCCATTTTGTCTTACTGGGGTAATGCCGCCACATCACTCAGGGGTTATGCCGCCACATGCAAAAGGATGGCGGCATAATCCGTTAAATAGAAATTTCATATATTGGCCCTACAACCAATTAGTTTTCGTTAGAGATGCCACGCATCCGAAAAAGAATAACTGAACTGGTCAAATAGACCAACGAAGCTTTAAAAAAAAACCTGCATAGTTAGTTGCACACAGAAAGTTAATAAAAGAGCTGTACACTGTACAATTTACCATTCCAAAGTTAATTGAAACTATTTTAGTCCTATGTGTATTGCTTTATTATGTAATTTTCCATTATTTATAGATTATTTGCTTTGTTTATTGATGTGGCGGTATAACCCCAGTGGTGTGGCGGCATTACCCCAGATACCGGGGTAATCCCGCCACTGTGCGAGCTTTAGAAAAATACAATTTTATTCAGTTTCTATTAAACATTTAAATTTTAAAAAATCACTACAAGATAGGTTATGAACTGTAGTATGCTATAATCATTACAATTTACATTAATTGCAACACAATTCTGCATGAAAATTCAATTTCCCTTAAGGTGGCGCCATTCCCCTTCTCTCCCCTACACAGCAAGAAGAAGTTAACAATTTCAAAAGGGCTAATAAGTTAGCTACAGTTCCTACTTTATAAATAAGAAATATTTTATTTCACCTTTTACTATGACAGGATAAATTAATAAAAACAATTATAAATTAATAAAAATATGTAACTTTCATTCAATAACTTGATTTCCAAATCTTAATTACAATTTCTGATCTACTATAATCAATTCCTTAATTTGTTAAGTACGTAATACAGCAATACTTTATCGCTCATCATCTCAAACTTATTCAGAAATTTAAGACATATTTTATTTTGCCTTTTACCAAGACTGAAAAAAATAAAAACAATTATGAATTCATAAAAGTATTATTTAACTTAATGATTCAATAACTTTCAATTTAATCTTAATCACAACTACTATTTAATTCCTTAATTAGCATAGTACGTAATACAACAATACTATATCACCCTACCATCACCATGGCCAAATTCGGAAATTTAATACACTGTTTAAAACAATTAGGGGAGCACTTTGCATACTTTTGTTTACCCGTCCAGCTAAAACTTCTTACTTTTTATTATAAATATCTAAAATTTATGAAATAGATTCCTTATGCATCCAGATTAAAATGGTAAAAAGCAGGAAACAAATATTAAATTTTTAACTAAAATTTAAGGGGCTAAAAATTAGAATCATAACTTTTGAATAAATTATAACAATAATTATTTTCAAAAATATTAATTGTAAAAAAAAGATTAAATCAAATTTTAGACTTCTAAGAATGCAAGCGTGAAGAATTTAGGGTCAATTTATTTCATAAAAGTTTTTGGTAGTGAATTTTATTATACAATATTTTTCATGTTTTCATTCAATTAAAACACACATTATTTATTTCTTTAAAAGACATAATTCCTCCATCTAACGATAAATAAGTAAGAGTTAAGCTTAGTGAGCAAAAAAATCGGAAGCTGATGATACCAAATGGAATCATTGGGGGCGAAATGGTTTAAACCATGCATTCCCCTGATTGTTTTGAGCAGTGTAAATATATATTTTTTCATTTAATCTGTACTAAATAAATTAATAAAAACAGTGCTTATGTTACTGAATAAGATAATAAAAATATTAACATTAATTCATAAAAAAAAATCAAATGGAACTTAATTATTCAATAATTTTTAAAGAAAATCTTATTTATACGTTCACAACTATACTGCTAATTGATTCCTTAAATACACATAACTATCCTATATCACCATACCTTCACCATCTCAAAATTATTCATGAATTTAAGAAATATTTTATTTCACCCTTTACCAAGGCTAAATAAATGATTTAAAACAGAGATACATACAAATCAAATGTAATTTAATTTTTCGATGGCTACTTTTTTTTTCAATCTTAAATACACAATCATAACTGCTAATCAATTCCTTGATATGAAATGTACGTTATACAAATTTACAACAACACCTATACCAAAACTAAATAACTTTCAAAATCAAAAATTTATCTTAAACATAACTCACAAATCCTGCACTTTTTATGAAATGCGAGATTCTGTCCCGCGAGATTTTGTCCATGCGAGATTATGGGATGCGAGATTCTGTCCCTGCGAGATTATGGGATGCGAGATTCTGTCCCTGCGAGATTCTGTCCCGCGAGATTTTGGGATGCGAGATTCTGTCTTGCGGGATTTCGGCCGCGGGATTTCGTACCCAAACCTTATGCAACAGCTAAGCTCGTCACCGCAGTTCATAAATTAACTAATCATTTTAGTAGAAACAAACCGGTGTTAAAATATGTTCCAGTGAAATAGGGAATAAATTTATCTCAATATCAAAAAGTATAATTTTTTATTGGTTGTAACGTTGGAAGAAAAATAAAAACTTTTAGCAAATCAATAAAATATTTTTGTACGCATCAACAAAAATTGTGTCATAATCAGTTTTACACATTATATAGAACAAACCATCTATATAATTTGTGAAAATTAAAATTTTTGTGCCCACTTTACAATTGTATAGTGGCAAAGCTAACATTCTCCAAAATATAGCAAAAATATTGGGTCTGACATAATAATGTGTGACAATTGTAAATTAAGTTGGACAAAGTCTCTAACGAGCTAACCGAACCCTGTATCTTAATTACACTCTAGAGAATGTGAGTTTTGTATCTAGACCCTTCCATCTTACATTAAAGAACACTTATATCAAGGTAAAACATTCGTAATACATAATCTATTAAAAAAAACCCCTTTAAAACGTTATAAAATAATAACTAGAAAGTTCTCCAATTTTTCACTAGTGTCTGATAAAATGATGAGTAAAAATGTACCCAATCTTGTGCCTTACCAATCCTATTGTTTGTCCTTTTGTTACAACCGGTACATAGTGTGAAATAATAATGATGTTCAGAGAAAAAAAAGTTTCTCTGTCCCGAGAGCCATAATTCTCTTTGTAGATTGTAGCTAAAAATACATTTTTTAAACACAAAATTTATTTGACTCTTTATCATTAAAATTTTGTAAACTCTATTAGTTAAGTGGGATGTTCACTCGATGGTCAGTCCCTTAAAGCTTATGCATTAGCTTTGAGATAGCAACCTCTGCGAATGTATTTCCAGCTATGTAAGCATTTATTTCACTAGGTATCATAACAGCAAAATAAAACAACTTAGGAGGGAAAATAATCATTCGTTATTTAGTAATTGATAAACTATAAAAATTACTTTTGAAGGAGAAGAAGAAGAAAACTTTTTATTTCACAGAAATATATTGGTTGTCAAGCCCCCCCCCCCCCCCCCCCCATTGAAGAAAATTAAAAATAATATATCAAATTTCACCCAAACAAAAGGGGAACAAAACATGACAAAAAACACAAAACAAAAACTAACAATATATATAACAATATATAAATATTGTCACCGTCTTCAGAATATTTACTTAATATTCTTTACTTATTGCTTATAAGTAAATAAAACAAAATATTTTAAGGTAAGTTAAAAATGCATAACTAAACAACCCGATGATATTTTCCCTCTACATTTCTTTTGTTTTACTGTTGTGACGTTTTCATACCTATTGAAAATAATCCTTACGTGGCAAAGTAATTATTTTGCAAATTTTACGATTTCAAAACTAATGTATTACTATCTTTAATTGTTTACCAAATTTACTGCGTTGATTACAAAACCGCAATTTACCTGAAAAAAATGCTGTTGCCTAAGATTTTGTTTCTCTTTAAGTATCGCCGAATGGGGTAACTTTGGCCCTAGTACTGGCTTTCCTTATGAATTGTTTCACTCACAGGTAAAAGCAGAGTTGCCACAAATTAAAAAAAGGCAGGTACATTTTTAACGAGTATATTTTACGAGAAATTATTATCTTAATAAGCTAGTGCTTAAGTTAACTTATTCGACGGTAAAAAATATTATTTGTGTGGTTTAGTTGAACTAACGTAGTAGCGCAAGAGCAACATGTAGGCTAGAGGTATGGACTCTTTGTCTATCACAATAAGATTTATAGGATGTTTAAAGGATGATGACATATCCTGAATAGGTATTCTAAGTGGTATATAACGCCCTAACCCACCGTGCCATACCGACACATAAAAATCGATTTCTAAAAAAATATTACTTTTAAATTTTCAAAACCCATTTTTTATTTTTCAAGTTTGAGCAGCTGTAAAAATACATAAAGGAAACACATTTCGAAAATAGAAATCAATCGTGTGACTCCCAGTGTTACCTGTCACTATAAGACTGCTGTCGAAAACAATATGTAGAAGCTGTTTGCTGAGAGAAATGAGTTGACAGCACTTGGGAATAGGAAAAAATAACTTGTGGGTAGAGTTACTAAAAATGACTGATTGTAGAAATGTCAGCTGGCTTACAAGTTTTTCTTTTTCTTTCAATTTGCTCTAGATAAGAGACATAGGTTTGGTTAAACTTTCGGTTTGTCGTATTTCTTCCGCGATGTTGGAGAGAGAATAAAGCTAAGAAAAAGATCTTTTAACGTTTTGAATTGTTTATGTATTTTTATGGTTTGAATTTATTCGTATAAAATTTGGCATGGCTCCATATCTGCATCTAGAATTTTAAACAACAGTGTCTGAATGCTTTAATATAAATATTTTGATGGCACTGTGCCTTCAAATGTGCTCAGTGAAACATTGGTACTAGTTTAACACAGGAAGAAAAAGAATCAATAAATCGCCCACATATGTTCTGTAATCGTATTTTCTTTTACACATTTTTACTTATACTTTCTTAAACTATCAAACTACAGTTAAATTATTTAATCATTCATTGACATTCAAAACACATGTCATAGTCTGTCTATTGTATGTTGATCCTTAAATTCATTGTACATAAACATGTTTTGTCGTAAATCTCCAAATTATTTACAGTTTTTAGCGGTTCAAATTGTTAGATAAGATATTCGTGATCGCGATTCCATCATATAACTGTGTCAAAGTGGCAATATGATTCATATTTGGTTCAATGTTTGGTTTTTTATGTTCAAACCAACAGTGTTGTCCAAGTCTCCTATTGTGGTTTCTGAGAACAGGTTTTGTAAAATAGTCCATTTCAAATAGCTAGATAATGAACATTTAACAAAGGTGGCGAGTCTTTAATGTTGTCAGAGAGCCAGCTACATACAGTTTTGTAACCCATGTTTGTTTTCATTGGGATAGCATGAGGAGGTGCGACGTGTAAAGTCACCATTTGCTTGAAGGTACCTTTGTTGGTTCTGTCCCCGTCTTAGTCATCCTATAAACTAATCATGCTAGACAAAAAAAAAAAAAAAAACTGATGCATATAGACCGTGGAAATGTTGCACGTTAAGTATATCACTGTTGAGTACTGACGACACGTATAATGTCGCTGTAACATTGAGTTGGGTGCGAGCTCAGGTGTTTGCGTCGTCACTTGACCGTGATTCAAAATTAAGATGCCCGCCGTTGTCAATCACGATCAAACAACTATTTGCGGCGGGCCTCTTAATTTAGAATCGCGTCGATTGACGAGCTCGCCATTTGAACTGGTATCTAACGCAACTTTTTAGCGACATCATAAGCGTTATAAGGATTTCGGATCACAGCTGATTTAACATGCACTAGCATTATTGACGCTGCTATTTGTTGGTCGGGTTTTTTTTATTGGCTCAGCACGAATGGCTTAGGTGAGGACAGAACCCTGGCAAGCTGAAGCTGTATAAGAGGAAAACAGGAAAACGGGGAAATTTTGCGGCAAACCCGCAAATAAGGCGAATTCTGATGATAATGATATGAGCGTCTCGACGAGTTGTTCAAAAATAGAGCGCCCGCCACATTGTTTATATCGTGGGTGGAAATTTCTCCCTCCTCGCTATTTCGGTCCACCGAGCTTTTCCGCGAATAAGCTTTTCTAAGAAACAACAAATTTGAACCACTGAATGGAAAAAAGCGTTACGTTATCACTAGAAGGATTGCCATTTGCGGTTCTTTCTTTCACTCAAATGTATAAGAAAGAAGCGTGACAATAAATTCCTGTACGAACAGAAACTCTTTTTCCAATTAGATTTTCGTTTAAAATAAGGTGAGGCTCTTGGATGGGCTATACTAAAGATTATTTACAAACTGTTCTGTCTAGTATCTATGCACATTTCATATTTAAGGAAAGAAAATTTGTCCTGCATTTCATTTTATGTGACGAACAAGTGTAAACACAGATAACTTTTATGTCGACTGATTGGTTTGTTCATGTTAAAAAGAATGGTGCAAGATCACGTCGGAATTCTGGAGCTTTCTAGCTGACACCACTACTTGGAGCGTGAATATACCAATTTTATGGCAGAAACATAACTTTGATAAAACGCAAAAGTTGTCAATCAACGATCCAAATAGTGATGGCAGCTTAAAAGTTCCGTGATTCCGGTGCAATCTTGCACCAAACTGTGTTGGTGAGTTAATATTCGAAGAAAAATTATTTTCAACCTCTGATTGGCTGTAATAAAAGGACCGGTCAAAATACAAAAAAGATTTTTTACCAAAAGTAATGCACAATGCTTATTCCCCTTGACGATTAATATTTGTCATATCTGTGAAAAAGCTTTGAAATACTCTCTTCATAAAATGTAGCCGCCAAGTGAGAAGTGAGAGCTGTTATTATACCAAAACACACCTTAAGTTTGCAGCATTAAAATGTTCTACGCGGAGGAAACGCGCGTAAACAAACGGAATTTTGCATCTCTGATTGGTCGCTCCTACGCGATGCGTTCGCCCTGTTGCTTCAAAATCGAACTAAAAAATAATTAATATTACACTCGAACTGAAGCAAGAACAAATAAAAATAATAAAAATATGCCTTGAAATAACGAATAAAGTGATTTATTGAATGTGAAAAACCTTTTTTTATTCGATTCTCACACTCGGAAATTAGACCTATTTGCCCTTTTTCCCGTAGAACATTCATATACTTCATACTTATACTGTGGTGAGGTATAGTTTCTCTCAGGCAGAAGGGGACAGTGCAACAGAAATTCATCGAAGAATGAGTTGAGTTTATGACTCGAAGGTTAACCATAAGTGAATTATCGATTAGCATGGTGGCTTGGATTGTAGCGCGTCCAAATTGACGTGAAGCTCAAAGAAACAATAACAAGCCCCTTCAAATCATTGGCGGCTAAATTTTTTGAAGATGGTATTTCAAAGCTTGTTTACAGATATGACAAATGCTTTTATCTTCCAGGAGATTATGTGGAGAAATAGGTAATGATGTTCATAACTTTTTCAAATAAAATCCTTTTGTATTTTGACCCTTCTTTTTGTTACATCCCTTCGGAGGTTGAAAAAGACAGCCCTCGTACTAACCCAACAATCTCGTTGTATTATTACCTAAGCATTTGCTTAATTATTGAATTATTGTCTGTGTCTTCACAAATGGATCTTTAACAGTATAACTTTTCACGCCAACAAACATCCATCTCGACTCTCCATCTCTTTGCAGTGTGCTCCCTGGTGGGCGAAGGCGTGTTCGGCCTGTTCGGTCCCAGCAGCGTGTCCTCGAGTGCCCTAGTGCGGTCCACGGCCTCCGCCCTCCACCTGCCCCACCTGGAGTCCCACTGGGACGTGGAGAGGGGCGCCCCCCGCACCCCCTTCACGGTGTCGCTCTTCCCCAGGGGCCTGGGCACGGCCATCTACCACCTCGTCAAGTCCAAGAGCTGGAAGTCCTTCACCATCATCTACGAGGAGGCGGAAGGTAAGCGATGGGCGATGTCAATTACACATATAGGCACTGTAATTGAAGAGCTTAGGGAAGAACGTGCTACACTCTTAAAACAAACACTCCTAATTTAACTCAGTCTGAGTGGATTTCACTCCTCCAGACTGGAAAATGCACTTCTAATTTTGGAGTGGATCCTTTGTGTGTTAAACCTCCGACAGGATCACTCCAAACGACTGATTTTAACTCAGTCTGAGTAAATATGCATGCCTTTACGGTGTCGAAAATGCACTTCTCCAACTGGAGTGGATTTCCGACACTGGAAAGGACTGAATATTAACTCAGACTGAGTTAAAATCACTCGTTTGGAGGGATCCTGTAGGAGGCTTAACATACAACGGATCCACTCCTTTCGGGGAAGTGCATTTTCAAGACTGGAGGTGTGAATATTAACTCAGACTGAGTTAAAATCGCTCGTTTGTTTTAAGAGTGTAAGTGACAAAAATTTAAAACGGAGAAAATAAGCTTTAAATTTTCTAGTTTGCACTTCAATCCGTTATAAACAGTACTTGGAAACGGTAAAAATTATACTTAACTTAAAGTTTATGAAAATGGGGAATCTTGTTATCTTAAAAGAAGAGTTATGTTCATTGACGCAAAAACCTCAATTTTTTCAAAAATGTCACTTAGCACGTTCTTACACTAAGATCTTCAATTCCTGCCATATGAAGAGTACAGGGTGAAAACAATTTCATTCCATAGGAATCTTCCCGTATTCTGGTGTGCTTGGCGGATATGGGCGACGGGAAACCGGTTTTACTCAAGGTTTTTCCTTCTCTGTACGAACTTGTGACTCGTGTCCACTGATGTCTGGCGTGAATCAGGATTTCAGCGAGAAAAAAACAAAGTGAGAAACCGGTTTCCCTACACCAGTATTGGCGATGACTCGCTGTCTTGCCAAAGAATCCTGATGCAGACATATTCGTATGAAATGAAATTGCTTTTTCCCTGTACTCTTCATATTATATATTATTTCTGGCAGCAAAATTTTCAAAAAGTGTCTTAATTGGTAGGTTGGTACATGTATTATCTGTGCGCTTCATCAAAAATCAGCTTAATAACCTCCGTCAAGTAATACAGACAAAGACGGAATTGTTACTGACACAGAGGGAGAAAGTACAACCAAAGCGAATGCTAGAATCGAACCCGCACCCGGTATCGTACACAGAGTGTTAACGTAATGGGCTGCGATCAAACCCATGATTCCACCCGGGCCCTCCAGAAAATATGTAAATTCCATGGAATAAAATGTTGACAGAACTTTCCCGTATCCAAGCAGTGCAGAAAGTATCCGTGCCCAGCATATATTTTGTGTATTGCTTGTTACGTTAACAAAAATATAACGTATATTTATTAGCTACATACGAATCCCGTCTTAACGGCATAGGGGCCAGGCACTCTGACCACTACACCATCGCGGTACAGACGTACTTTCTATGTATCATTTTTTCCCTAATCATTCAGGAAATGTCTGTTCTCAACAGATGCAATCTATATCAGTGGTTACAGATTTTATCTGTTTGCAGAGAAAATAGCTATTTTGACACACAGAGATGTACTTTTACTGAAAAGTGCCGTAGTTTTAGAAAACGGAACTTTTCTGTTTTACTGTTAAATAATTTTTGAACAATGTTTAAAGAACATGGCTCAGTAAACGCTAATAATTTCTGAAGAATCAAGTTGCAATTGAAGTTTTTAATATTAATGCAAGCGAAAGCCAAACATAAAAGTTGCCTTAAAGTACAAATATAAACCAGTGGATTCTAAAACTTTTCACATTTTTCCAGAAAGGTTAGTTTTCCAATTAACCGTCTCCTTTAGTTTCAAAGTAACTTTCCCCAGGGACAAGCGTGCTTGTTTGGGTGGAGTAGCAATGACAGTAAAATGGTTTTAATATTAATGGCCCTAAAAGAAACAAGTAACAAATTATAAAGCTTAAATAATTATTTATGATGGACGGAATAACGCGAGTAACCTTATTTAAACGAGACTTTTTTTTGAATAAAACTTTTAAATACATTAATAATTGTAACGTGTCAGACTATCAAAGGATGCCGACCTGGGTTCGAATATGAGTACACTGAGGGTAATAACTGAGTACCATGCTTGCTTGGTAAGTTAATTGGGGTGAAGGTTTCATAGCCAAATTAGAAGTCATGGACAAGGAACGCTCATTATTTTGTTAAATACCGTGTTATTTGGGCTTTATTGCGATTAATTTAGAAGAAAAAAATGGATTCCCGATTTTTAGAAATATCAAATGGCTATTTGGTTGAGCTCTAAAGTTTTAAAAAGATTTTTTTGCGGTTTAAAAATTTTTACTTTAGATTTGAAGAGAAACTTAAATTGTATCTGAAAGAATACACCATAGAAATTAAATTTGGTTGCATACCTAAAAAAGTATGAATGGGTGACTTTATCATATTCTTATTTTGATGTGAATTATATAAGCGTTTGCAGCTTTTCATCTTGAATTAAATATGCATTACTACTGTTTGTACATAGTTCGAATATGTGTTAATAGGCATGTATTTTTTTTAATTTAAAAGCGTACATGGCCTTAGTCTAACATGCACACTGTTAAAAATAATAGTTCAAGGTTGAACCAAATTACGGTTCAAAGTTGCTGCAACCATAATTTGGTAGACTGTTGAACCATAAAATGGTATTTTCAAATTGCGAAACTATGGTGAGAGGTTGAACCATATACGGGATTTTCCCAACGCGTAACTATAGTAAAAGGTTGAACCATAAAAAGGGTCTCCCAATTAAGGATTTTTTCTACTATTTCCAGTACAGGGATCAGACTTATAGGATAATTGGCAGTAGATGGTATTCGAACCCCCAAACTCCTGAGAAGGTTAAATCTCTATAGGCTGATGTCATAACCACTCGGCCACGGACGGACAACAATTCTTAAGCTGTAACAATACTAGTAATGTTGCCTGCGTTTGAGTAAACACTTAAATTATTGGTTGTAGTTAGTAGAAGTTGAACCAATTTTTCGAGAAAGCAGGTCTATTCCCAGAATGGGATATTTGGTTGAACCATTTTATGGTGTATCTACAAGAAGGTCTTGATTTTTCACCAATATTTGGTTCAACGTTGAACTGAAATTTTTAACAGTGCAAGAAGTACGTTTTAGCATATTTGACACCTCTTATGAGTTCGTTGAATAAATATTACAAAAATAAAACTTTTCTTGGATCAAAATAACATTGTAAGTTTGCTAAATCCATTCATTTGGTAGTTGGACCTTACATGCACACTTTTTCAGTTGTGTTGTTTTCAGTTACATATCTTGATGTCTAAAAAATAATGAAATATAGTTTCAATGTTTTAACCTTTGAAATATTTACTTTTCCAGTGCATTTGTTAAATATGCGAAAGAAGTTGTGTTGGATTAGATTGCGTGCCTCTACGAAGGCTAAATTTAATGAACATGACTAAATGCAAAAAACATTTATAGAATATTAATTATTTTAGTTGAATATAATAATGTATACTTCATTTAAATAATTCCAGTAGGAAACCATGAATAGACTGTTGCAGATTAGTACTTTTTTTGTATTTGGTACAAGTAAAATATTTTTAATTGCAATTGGTTGCACTTTAACAATTGTCATAATGACTTTTAATCTCAATTTAACAATAAACAAAAAGCAGTACGTGATATGAAAACTGTACGGCTGAAGAGGATTATAAATTTCATAAAGGGTGCTTTATTCTGACGCGTACGGTTGTGTGGTTTTTTTTTAATGGGTCAGCTTCATTTCAATAAGGGTGATTGTTAAATAACATCCTGCTCAAAATAAGAAAACTTTGTTGGCTTGTGCAACAAAAAATTCTGACCTTACTTAATAAAAATTTCAGTAAATTGAGCAGTACCGCAAAAGAAAACTTGAATCGAAAAAAATTGATGATTCCGGAGACATCGTCCAAAAAATTACGTTTTTGCATTTCATTATTTATATACAAATACAAATATCGTCTACCAACAACAAGGTTGGCCCAAAATATTAAGATTTTCTAATTGCAGACAAACTCGAATGATTTCAATCAATTAATGCATCTTACATTTTACGTGCTTTAGTGATATTAATTCGAAAAGCATGAGTCTGAATTAAGTAATTTTCATGTGTACTAAGTTATGTATTTGGGTGTTTTAAATCGTTAGACTTTGATGTGATATAGTATATATTTGTTGTAAAAATGATAAATGCGTATTGAGGACACGGGAAAAAAACATTTTACATTTCACTACCTTTATATTTTTAGGTGCAGTTTTACTGTAATAATGTAACAGCTATGCATTTATTTTTGCCCTCTGAGTATTTTTAATAAAAAAAAGTATCTTAAAATAATAAAAATAAATATTTTTATCAAACGTATTGATCAGGAACACAGAAGTTAAAGTTTAGATTAAATTTCTCATTTATGAGTTCGCGTCTTTAACAAGATCAGTTATATTTTAAAAATCCTCTATATTTATCTTATTAAAAACATTAAAACCTACAAGATTTGAAATCCAGAAATTTTAGTCGGTACAATGATTTTGACAGTTAATTAAATTTACGTAAGGAAATTTTCTATTTGCATAACATCTTATTAAAGTAATGGCTTTATTTTGGTAAAATACGAAGAAATATTAATGGAAATACTTATCATAAGAATGCAAGGAATTCTTAGGAATTTAATGAAGAGATTAAATAAAATAAATGTAAGGAAAGCTGTGTACTAAGAAAGCTGGATTTCGTATGCATCGAAATAAAAAAGATGTTTTTTTGCTGTTCTAATGACTGTCATAAATTTCTACCATTTTGTAAGTATGTTATTTGATTACCGTATGTAAGATGGTATAAGTTTGTATCGTTATGCAAAACATTTTTTATTGAAAAATTGTTCCTCCGCGTTAACATGGATCGGAATAACCGAGTAACAAAAAAAAAACGATTTATTTAATTACGTTCAGTCTTTTTGCTAATTACGGGTTAGATTTAATCTCGAATTATTTTTGTCTTTAACCTTTATTATTTTATTTTCTGCTATTTCATTCATTATTAAGTCTTGTTAAATCCGATGATTTGCCAAGATGTAACGAAATATCTGACTTCCTTTATTTGCTATTAAATTCGATTAACTTAGTTCAGACTATTCAGATTATAGGACCAAGCATGCTGGAAACTATAAACTGGGGGTTCCGCATGAGGTTGATCACCTAACCGGGGCTTAAACCTAGCAACAGAGAAAGATGAAATGGGCACGGCAGGTCATGGTCTATTAACGGGATGCTGCGCCGACAAGTTAATTTTTTTTTAGATTTTTAGTTCAGATATAGAATTTAAAACACAACAGAACTGTAAGATATTTTTCAGGTCTGCTCGACAGACATTTTCGAGAGGAAAGGGTTTTCTCCGTTGGTTCTTCTCTCACGGTACAAACTTGGGACTCGTGGCTCGCGTGAATCAGGTTTGCCGCGAGAGAAGAACCAAGTGAGAAGCCGGTTTCCTTACACCAGTTTAGGCGATTCGCTATCGCCGCCAAAGAGGCTTGATAAGGACAGATATCCTGTTGAGGAATAAGTTTTTCCCCTGTGCTCTTCATATGTGATTTGAGCTTAGGGGCAAATTTTGCATTGATTAATAATTAGCATGTTTACATAAACGTAATTTGTATTACTTTATTTCTTTAGAGCTCATGAAACTGCAGGAGCTAATGAAGTTAAGAAATCAAAACAACGTGAAAATCTCTCTACAGCAATACACCGTAGACTTCCAGTACAATAAAATTCTTAAAGACATCAGAAAGAAAGGAGAAACGAACATTGTGTTGGAAGTGCCCACTTCGCGCATAAAAGATGTTCTTACTGAAGTATGTAAAACCTCTTTTTATTTTAACAAACATTTCTATGTCAACAAAATGAAATGAATATTTATTGCATTCCTTTTAAGAAGTTGTTATTTTTTAAAAATTAATGTTTTTATTTCAAATAAGATATATACTGAACAAGTGACTGATTTGTTAGGTGTAAAAAAAGATCTGTTCAAATTGTCGTTACCTATGTATGGAAAAAACGGCAATATTTAGTCTTGCTAATAAATCATAATGTTAAAGAATTTGTTTAACATTCAACAGTTTTAAGCAATTTGCAGCCCTCAGAGTTAAAAAATTGAGGGTGAAAACTTTATGTTTGTAGACTATTTATAACTAGCATTGCGACAATTTCTCAATTTACAGCATTTATGGTAACTCTAATAGTTGTAAATTAAATTTTAAAGCAAGTATAAATACATAACACCTTAGGGTCCCCTTTTCTTACTTTGCAACACTGGAAAACTTACACTGCTAAAAATTTTATGCTTCGTGCAATGGTTGTGTGGCGAAATGTTTCACCACATTTTCGGTATTTGGTTGAAACGTTGTTAAGATTTTATAAACAAAAACCTGAGAAATTGTCCAACCAAATACCGAAAATATGGTGAGACATTTCACCACACAACTGTTGCAGGTACAGGCACCAAGTTTGTAATAGTTTAGGATTAATATTGATAGACACGACTTAAATAACTACTGCTTTGTTAAACTGAAATTATGTTCCTTTTTTATTTTAGGCCCAAAAAGCAGGAATGCTCACAGAGTATCACAATTATCTTGTCACATCATTGGTAAAAACAATATTTTTACTATTTTTTTCATCTACTTTTAATCAGTCATTTCAGAAACTATTTATGTCTAAAATAGCCCTTGTGTTGCTCTAGTGCGACGATAATTAAAACTAAACTAAATTTATATCAAAAATGAAATTGATTTTCCGTATTAATACGAAAGTTAGGACTAAATCATCCACATACATATAAAGTTAGTGAGTACATTTTATATCAAATGCAGAAATTATCTTTTGTGATAGAAACTTAATTATATGGTAGGCGATTCAGTTTTTTTATTTTACATTTTGTGTACCTCGGCGGCTGTTATGACTTCTGACCAACCAAAGGAAGTACAGTTTTTTTGCTTCAATAACCTTTATTATATTTTTTTTCTTTTTTAAGTCGCTTAGGTCGTAAATGTTATTAAAAGTTAAAAAAAATATTTTTGAAAGGTATGGAAAAATTAAATAATTAAGACCTAAATTAAGTCTTCTTAAATCATATTTGGGATTAAAACTATGCAATCTACAATAGGGGAGAGTGTTGTACCTTGGGACAATCTTTACATTTAAATTTTTTTCTTCGATAATTATAGTCAAAATAAAAATTTCAAAGCAGCATTTCAACACACCAATATATTCCTCTATAATATATTTTTTTGAATTCTGGCAGCTTGAAATTAAAAAATTGCCACTCATTTAAAGTAGAGAGGATAAACTGTCCCAAGGTACAACATTATGTTGTACCTTGGGACATACTTTATAATTCAGTCAATAGTCATACACTTGAACTAATTTGTGTCAGGAAACAAACTTTATTGTTTTTTTTCAAGGAAATACACAAATAAAACTTCATAATTCAAGAATAATTTAAATTATACAGCAAAATTGCAAGTCCAAATTATTTAACATTACATACAATATGCATTACTGTCCCAAGGTACAACACACTACATGGTTTAAGTAAAAGCAAGATATTGGCCTTATCATTATGCATTATCATTATTTTCTCAAAACCAAAATATTTTAAAATCTTCTCTTTTATGAAGAAAATAAAATGCAGTTGACTTTTTGTATAAGTACAAAGGTAAAAATTATATTAGAATGAAAAAAATATTTACTTTGGTGTAATGAAATATTATTTTTTGTCACCAATTCATCAATTCAATGATGCTAGAGTTAAATTTTATTTTGATGATGTCTGTTGGTTAAGGCTACTATTAGAAATAAACAATGGATGAATATTGCCAATAGATTCTTAGAAATTGTCAGTGTCCCAAGGTACAAGCGTCCCAAGGTACAACACTCTCCCCTATCCGCTGCTAAAGAAAAGTTTGATAAAATGCTTAATTCAACCTAATTACACAACCCCCTACAGTTTTTTTTTCCTTTTTTCTCTTAAGCTAGTTCATTTTTCATAGTTCATTTTTAACTTCTTATGCACTTTTAGTTGTAGCATAATCTTTTTAAAACAATATTCATGATTTGTTTTGCTTCGAACATTGAATTTCGCGTATTTTAAAAGCGTGATGTGACTCACAATGAATTATAGAAACCTTGGACCCATTTTTGAGATAATGTATTTAGAAAAACAAGCACCACTGTTTACCAATTTTTGAGCATTTTTTTTTGCAATAGAGTAGTGTGAAACAAGAAGGCCAAAAAATAGTAATAATATTTTTTTAATTCAATTTTAAAATTAAATGACTTTGCAGATTTCTATTTATTACTTCGATGCTAAAAAAAATTATTAGCAATGTTTAAATTATTTTGTAGCTTTTTCTTTGATGTAATAAAATACTTTACAAATTAGTGTAAATAGAATCTACTCTATTAGAACAACATCTCACTAGAGGACCAGGGACTGTTATGCCAATTTCAGCTCTCGTGACCAAGGTCTCTTGTGTGCTAGGCATATGTTTCGGTTTGGTAGTCAAGCTCACTCAGAACCTCCAGTGTTTAGTTCCCAAGCATACATAAAGTTTGTGTACTTTTACTTCATAAAAATTATGGCAGCAAGTACTCTAACTACAAGCTTTGTGGAATAACATTACACCATAAAATAGGAGGAAGTGTTAACCTTTACTGTTAAAAATGGGCTCGCAAATTTGTACACTGCTCACAACAATTAGGGGAGCACATGGTTTAAACTCTTTCAACCCCAATGTTTTGATTTGGAATCATGAACATGCGATTTTTTTTTTGTCAGTAGGTAAAGCTTGCACTAATTTATCGTTAGATGGAAGAATCATGTCTTTTGAGGATGTAAATGATGTTTGTTTTAATCAAATGAAAATATGAAAACATGGTAAAATAAAATTCACTCCCCAAAAAAAGTTATGAAGTAATTTGACCCTAAATTCTTCACGCTTTCATTCTCAGATGTTTAAAAATTGATTTTAACTCTCTTTCGCAAATAAAATTTTAAAAAATTATTTTTATAATTTATTCTTAATTTTTTATTCCAATTTTCCCCCGCTAAATTTTAGTGAAAAAATTCATATTTTCCCGCCTGTTTTTTACCATTTCATTCTCGATGCTTAATGAATCTATTTCACAAATTTTAGATTTTTATAGTAAAAAACAAAACGCTGAAACTGAAAGGGTTAACAAAAGTACGCTAAGTGCTCCCCTAATTGTTTTGAGCTGTGTATAATGTTCTTATTTAGAAGACTTCGTTAGTTTATAGTAGCTCTGAATACACTAATCTCAAATTGGAGAATTTTTATTTACATTTTTGAGAATGATTGAGAAAAAAATGAATTTAGTAAATGGAGGTGTTTGTGAGTTTTCGATGCAGTAGATGAACATTGTAGCACTCTTTTTTTGAGATCTTTATCAGTGCTCTTATATTGTGGTGTAACGTTACTACAATACATTTTTTAAATTTGTACAAGTATGATAAAATGATGTATTTTATAGTAATGACTGTTGTAATGTGGGCATTTGTGAACCCACTAGTGAGCAACTTTTTTAATTTTTTAGGTTACATTTTTGTTTGGTCCATTTCTACTATCTAGTTTTATGGAGTAACGTTACACCAAAATTTTGCAGTGAGTGTAATACAGAAATATTTTTTAGACATCCCATTTCAAGTAATGACTTTTACAGGACTTTCACACGTTGGATTTATCGACCTTTCAACACAGCAGGTCCAATATATCGGCCTTTCGGATCGTTTCTCCAGATCCTCAGTATTTTGGCCGGGAATCTCGAATAAGAGGGGAATCCCGATTTGGACTGGGTGGAAACTCGATTTTTGGACGGAAAGAAAACAGCCTCAAGAAGGAAATGCCAATCACAGTAAAGCATATTTCCAAAATACTAATATATTTGTTTTAAATGCTGCTGCGCTCTAATTATCCGAACTCTGGCAATCCGAACTTCAGTCGAATCATTCTGGATCCCTTTTTTCATCCATCCATTCGCTTAACTTATAGAGAAGTTGTTTTTTCATTAAAAAATATAAACTCTTTTTCTTTAAAAATAGTTTTTTTTTTCTTATTTTCAACACACCATTCAGTAATTGGGACCTAACCATATTTGGATAATTGGATATTCAGATAATTGGAGTTATTTGGAAAAAAAATGTATAATCAATCATTCGTCTTTTCATATGACAGATGAGTACCTGATAAAAGCAGATACTGTTAATATAAACTTGTATACGGTAATTATAAACTTATATAACCGATCTATCTGTTATTGTTCGTCTAAGTTGAATGTTACGCCAAAGCAAATACTAGGCAACGTGACAGATAGTCCGCGTGGAATTTTTCCTAAAATTCGGATAATCTCCAACGCTTCGGATAATAGGATCTCTACTGTAATTTCATTTTGAGATAATTTTGAATTCATTTTGATATGAAGAATCAAAAATATCTTTTGATTTATATGTTATTTTTCTTTTATAGACGGAGACGGCTTTACTTATAGATGCTGTGCATTTATATGCCCGAGCTTTACACAATGTTTCTGCTGCACAAACAGTAACTGCTCGTAGCGTGTCATGTGATAGCCCTTCCTTATGGCCCTATGGATCGGACCTCATAGATGCAATTAAAAAGGTAATATATTTAATTCATATGAGGGGAGACACAAAATCCTGCAAAGAATAAAAAAGAAATATTTCTGAAAATAATAAAATTGTTTCTAAATTATTTGAAGGAAAATAATATTTATATCGCTCTCCACTCTTAAAACAAAGCGTGAAATCCACTCCTGTAGGAGAAGTGCATTTTCGACACTTGAAATTAGTGAATATTAACTCAGACTGAGTTAAAATCACTCGTTTGGAATGATCCTGTCGGAGGTTTAATAAACAAAGTATCCATTTCTATAGGGGAAGTGAATTTTCGACACTGGAAGAGTAAAAATTAACTCACACTGAGTTAAAATCGCTCGTTTGTTTTAAGAGAGTAGAATTTCAGATATTTAATTTGTTGCAACACGACATCTGTGTATTTAACGTACCACACCAAGAAGGATCCATTAAAGCAACAAGTGTATTTAAAATATATCGAAGAAAAGCTTAACTTGCTAAAAACAGGATATAACAGTCACAAAAACCTAAAGAGGGTACCTTATACTCTTCATGGGATTTTTTCATAGACATTTATGTACTCCAGACATTTAATTTACCTTCTGAATTTCAAATCTGCTTGCTGGGTAATTAATGATTTGAACCTTAGGGATTTTTCTTTAAATCCTTTTCAGAAAATCTTTGGTTCATAATATATCTGGAGTACTTTGTTCGCAAATTTGAGATCATGTCTGTATGTATCATCATCATCTGCTGAAACCCCAATACCAGACGGTCAATCAACGAGAGGAATTAAACGAAACGGATCTTTAATCAATACGGAACGAAGCATTATTTTTAGATTAAGGTAATCGATAATTGAAACCAGTTGCCAGATTGATGTTCGGGGATATTTAGATTAGGGAAAATGGGGCATCGACAACAGGGATAACCCTTATTGTGACTTGAATTTGTTATTGGTCACAAAATATTTCTATGTTTTGGATTTTACATAGTATGCAAGCTGGTATTTACGAAATTGCAATTTACAATTTATCGTACTCTATAAAAAAATCATTTGAGTGTGTAGCTTATTTTTACATCCTCTTATGACCTGACATCTATTAAGAGGACTCCCTTGGGAATTTCACATCTTGAAATCGTAATGTTATTCCTATGGAAAACATTCGCAAGTCAATTACCTCCACAATTTTAATAAAAGGTTACTAGTGCTTTGTGTCACTGTAAAGAACGAAAGGAGTAGATTTCATAAAATTAATTTGTTTTGTGAATATCACATATTTAGTATTTTTATTAATTTTTTAAAGTTAGAAATTAATGCGTACTCCATTTTTTACTAACTTCAAATAAGCATTAAAAATACTAAATATGTGATTTTTTTGCTTACACACGTAAATTGTTTATTTGTATGAAAATTTAAGTTGCGTGAAGTTCAAGCAGATTTCGGAGGTCTTGCAAAAACTAATTATCTTATAATTCAAAATTTTTTTCATTTGACAAATTATTTGCTGCTTAATATATGGGTTCGTGAAACGAAATTCTAAAATTCATAAACAAGGAATTGCCTTATTTTAGAAAAATTACTTCTATGCGGTAATACATGGCTTTAATATAAAAAAATGTAATTAAATATAGTCTTAATAGTATGTCTTAACGACTGCTGTAGTCAAATCAAGTAGATATTTGACCACAAGTTTAAGCCAATTTGATACTTAATTTTGTTTTAGGTCCGATTGAAAGGTCTAACCGGAGAAGTCCAAGTGGACAATCGAGGACAGCGCAGTCACTTTACCTTGGACCTTTTGGAATTGAAAACGAAGGGAATCGTCAAGGTACTGAGGTTGGCAGTCAAATTCATTTTGTACCACCCCAATCCTATCTCATTTCATAAGCATAAACTACAAAAGGTTGAAGAACCTAAGCATTTTGTAAAATCCAACTTAGCCCAATGCTTTAAATATCCTAATAGGTTTCCACAATATTTTATTATTCAAAAACGCTACTCATATGCTTGCACCTTTGTAATTTTTTTAAAACATAAAAAGCAGTAACACTAAATAGGAAAGGTATGTCTTTTGTAAATGGTATACATATTTTTTCGGTTTATCAATACAAAATTTCCATCAATGGGGTTTAAGGTAAAACAGAATGCCTAAACTAGTTCTTAGAAGACTAAACACTCTTTAACTACTTGAGACTTTAAACTACTTCTTTTAAACTAGTTCTTAGAAGTTAACGGAAACAAACTGATCATCATTTTTTAAAAATATAGTTCTTGGTTCGGGGTCCAAGGCTGAAAATGAACAATATCTGACTTTTTTCGATAACCATTTTTCACTTCAGCTGTTATTTTTGTATTAAGATGCTTGCCTTTGTGGTGATGGTATTAAATTTCCCAAGTTATATTCTTTTCTTAGGTAGGTGAGTGGGATCCTAAAAATGGTTTGGTGTTTTTAAGAAACTATTCAAAAGATTTCTCTGAAGCTAAAGATAATCTGCAGAACATTACATTAAGAGTAACATCTATAGAGGTAAGACCATATTTCTTTTGAAACTAAACAATAGTTATATTTGAAAAATGAATTTCAGAAAGTTATTAAAAATTTGAGGTCATACTCCGAAGAAGTCTATCTGGATAATTATTTGTTTGTAAAAGTACTTTTAATAATTATGCATTGAATGTTATTCCTTAGTGAGTTCAAATTGTTTTTTTTTTTAATTCTCTAAAAAAGAAATATATAAGTATAATATATCGAAATAAATTTTCGTTATTTTTAGATCTATTGGTGCTAAAATAGTCCATAGCTCAAAGTGTTAATAATTATTTTTGAAACTGTGAGTGAAAAATTTTATAACTGAATTTTTTATTATTATAAAAAAATAAACTTAACTTCGTTCGAAAAGGTCTAAAAAGTTTATGTATACCCGATATTTACTGTATAAAATTAAATCAGCCGGGTTCAAACAAAATTAGTCATCAAGGGTTTTAACCTAAAACAGTCATATCAAAATCTAATGTAATTTTTTTCTCCAAATCAAGTTTTCTTGTATAATAAAATTATTATAAATAACATTTAAAAACAGCTATTTATAACAATATTTATTTATAACCAAAATTATTCTGCCTAACTTCGCATTGCTTATTTATAATAATTATAATCTTTTAATATAGATCGCCTTATCGCCTATTGCCTTATGATTTCGTCCACTTAAAGATTTCTCAATATTATGACTATTGATAAAATAATTAACTTTTTTTGATTTTTTATCCAGAGTAGGCCCTATACAATGCGAAAAGTAAATGGTGACAAGTTCCAAGGAAACCAAAAGTACGAAGGATTCTGTGTTGACCTTATCCACGAAATCTGCGAAAGACTCCATTGCAAATATGAGTACAGATTGGTCGGGGACAAACACTACGGCAAGAAACACGACAACGGATCGTGGGATGGAATGATTGGAGAAGTAATCAATAGGGTAAGTGCAAAATATTTACGTATTAAAATTATTTAGGAAGTTACCTACTACTTTAAAAAACTTCCCAAAACCCAGATTACCAACGTAGACAAACATTTCCCCTATGTAACAAAAAGAACCCCCTCAAAACTAACCACCATAAAATATACTGTAAAAAAGTACCCACTTGAGGTTATTTCATCCGTTAGTCACCCTATAGAATCGGACCTTTTTGAGATTGTGTACAATTAACATTCTGAGTTAATTGCACGATACAAAATTTGCATAAGGGGCCGTCTTCATATTAAAAATATTACGATCTTTGAAATTTCCAATAGCAACACCCAATTTTAATAACTTAGAAATGTTAAGCACCCTTGAAAACCCTTAAATCTAAGTTTTTGTTACATTTGGATGAATATTTGACGAGTTATTCAATCGAATCACTTGTGGACCTTTTGGGGTCCATCTCTAAAATGACAAGCAAGCATGCCTGCAAAGTCGTCTTTATTTATCAATTACACACGCAATCTTATACACAGTCCCCTAAAGGGTAATTATAAAGTATTTTGTGATTTACTCAGCAAATTATGAATAAACATTTTTAAAAATTGGGATTTCGCTTAAACTTCTTGTCTTAAATTTATTTCTTTAAAAATATTAAGGGGTTTCCATTCATATTTTTTTTAAAAATCAATATAATAATTATTTAAAAATATAAAAATTGTTTTAAATACCCCAATATTGAATGCATTTTGTTTGGGTTATTATAATTTCTTTTCAGTAAAAAATTCGTTTCATTATCTTAATTATTTATAGATCGGGATAGTTTTTTATGTGCAACTCATTTAACATTATGGGACCTAAACTTTGCACGTCTCCAACTCCTCTAATAATGCTTAAAAAGTAACAAAATTTGGCATTTCGTATTAAGGGGGTCTGGCACCTCCATAGAAGCCCATGTTAAATTGTCCAACTTTGGGGGCATCTCAAGAATTAACTAATTAATATATCCATTTCAAATTTTCACAGTTTCATCTATAGACATTTTTAAGTATTTTAACACAAGATTATTTTGAAAAACTAAAAACTAGATTAAATATGAATTTTTTTTAAATATCGTTGAAGAATGTCAATATTTTTAACCTAAAAGATTTTTTTTTAAAAAAAGTAAAAACTTTACAGACTATTCCCTGCGTTAAAATGTTTAAATATACTTGTGAATTACACATAAAAAAATTCAAGTATTTAAATGAATAACATTTTTAGTTATGTGCCCCCAAACATTCACATGATTCAAAAATTGTAAAACCGAGAAAAACCAATTTAAAGTTTTTATTGTTAACTCATTTCCTTACGAAGGATTTTTGCTTCCTCGTAATATTTGATTGGAATAACATTATCGGATCCTTAGTCGTTCGGCCGATCTGGGCAGTTTCACTAAAGAAAGGGTAAAATAAAATTGCCTTTAATGTCAAAAATATTTTTCCAATCGTCTTAAAACTTTGTGACATTATTAATAAAGGTTGATATAGTATTTTAAGCCACTAATTTTTTTTTAATTTTTTCAATGATTTTGAGGTGCCAGACCCCCTTAACATAGGTCAGAGATTTGAAATATGGATTCAAAAAGGGGTGTTGCTATTGGAAATTTTAAAGTTAGTAACATTTTTAATATGAAGATGGCCCCTTATGCAAATTTTGTGTCATGCAATTAACTCAGAATGTTAATTGTTCACAATGTCAAAAAGGTCCGATTCTTTAGGATGAATAACGGAGGAAATAACCTCAAGTGGGTACTTTTTTATTTCCACAGCTGTACAGTTAGGAGAGCGTTCGATCGGACATCAAAAGGTTCCTGGTTCGATCCCGGTTTTCGGCAGTCTGCTATTCCTCGGTAGTGTAGTGGTCAGTACCCCCGTCTACCACGCGGGAGACCGGGGTTTGATACCACACCGGGAAAGCAGACATTTTGTTTTTTCTTTACAATTGCACGGAAAATGCAGTATCCATAAAATTTTCTTGTAGGGGAAGGTGGGTTACCTCGGACCTATTTTGACTTTTCAATTTTTATTTTCTTAATTGCTTGCAAAAAGTGAATAAAAATATTTTTACTGAATGCTTCATGTTGTTATATACAACATATATTTATTTTAACACGTTATTTAAATGATTTCAACTATTAAAAAACTAAATACAGAAAATTGAAATTAGGACCAAGGTACACCACCGGCGGTGTACCTTGGTCCAACCGGTAGTGTACCTTGGACCAATTAATAATAGGTATAGAGACCCGATTTACAGTCCGAAAACCAATATTTATTAGCCACATAAAATTCAAAAATACATTTTACAACCTACTCTTATATCTAGCCAAGATTGTAGTAATTGGTTATGTTAGGCTCAGTAAGGGGTTTTATTGCCTTAATTTTTTTAGTGCCCTTTTGGCTTTTTCAGCTGCAATGCAATCTTTCTCGGATGTATTCGTTAAAATGCAGCATAAAATTAAACTGTTATTTCATGCCATAGAAAAACATTTGGCTATCTTTCTGTCTTAAATTTGAAAAAAAAAAACTCAAATATTTCCCCCTATGTTTATTCAACTAGGCCTAAACGTAAAATGGATGTTCTGCTTAGATATTTATTATAAAAAATATCTTTTTAGATGAGCATGCAATAATTATTTTCTATATTATATCAATATGGTAAAAATTTTATAGGCTTCCATAAATCTAAATAATTAACTAAAAAAAAAAATTCTTTATCACATCATATCAAAATTTCTTACAAATTTCCATTTTTCTAGATTTTACAAATCAGGGTTGCATATTAATAGCTTAAAATACTTAATTTTTCAAAGGAAAGAATTTACTTGAATTTTAAAAAAGGTTTTCAACAATCTGAAGCACATAAGACCTATAGTAGTGTACCTTGGACCAGTCCAAGGTACACCACTTGTATTAGGTTCGAGGTACACCACTTGGATATTAAAAACAAAATAGTTAATCACCAAGTTAAGGTTAGACTTAACTAAATTTCAAGCACACTGTTTTATAGCTAAAACTTTGCTTTATATTGCATAACCATCGTTTCTGAATAAATACTACATGTTTGAGTATAAAATTACCCTAAAGAATCTGACAAAAATTTACTTTTGAACTGTGAATTTAGTTTTTCGAAACCTCTTTAATAAATTGACCTTTTAAACAAACAGATAGAACTTCACTGAGATCCCTGGTAGCAAATACTTTAACTGCATGTGGTGTTGTTTCAATATCTAAGCTAATCGAGCTAGAATCAGCATAGGTTCGAGGTACACATACGTCCAAGGTACACCACTTACCCCTATAGTTACAGAAACATTACTTGTGTGGGATACATAAAATAGTCCTGTAAATCTACATGATATAAACATGTAATGTTAACAAAAATAATTATGTGTTTTTACAGCACTATTTTTAGTAATTATTTACTAGAAATTTTCTAGGAAAAGTTTTTTACAAAAAAAGTTTTTGTAATTGTTACAGATTTTTTTTCAGTGTACTTTGCATTTTACAGCGGTGCTGTTTCCCCTGCTGTCAGCATCCGTTGCTGTAAAAATTACAAACTTCTGTAAAAATTACAAACTGCTGTAAAAATTACAATCTACTGTAACAATTACAAACTATTAAAAGTAATTCAAAATTTCAATGCTTTTGGCGTCATCTGGCAGAAACCCAAATTAAAATAATTATCATAGTCGACTAGTTGCTATACGTCACTGTTGTGAAAAAAAAGTGCAGAGTTTTTCTAGCTGGTTGTAAATGTCACTGTTTTTCGATTGATTTCGATATTTACTGAAGTTGTTGCTTGAAACCGATTTTGCAGCATAGGTGCTTGAAAAAAAAATACAACAGTACCCACAGAAGAGTACACAGAAATTGTAGAAAAATCAATTTTTTTACAGTAACCCTATGTGTAGTGTGATGCATATTAGACAGAACTTTCCTTAAACTCTTGAACGTTCTTGCAGGAAGTGGACCTCGCCATTGCAGATCTGACCATCACTCTGGAACGCGAGGAAGTTGTCGACTTCACCATGCCTTTCATGAACCTGGGCATCAGCATCCTGTTCAAGAAACCCATCAAAAGCAGCCCGAAACTCTTCTCCTTCTTGGCCCCTTTCTCGTTCGAAGTGTGGGTCTACATGGCCACGGCCTACCTAGGCGTCAGCCTTCTGCTCTTTGTCTTGGCTCGATTCTCACCCTACGAGTGGGTGAGCCCGCACCCTTGCAACCCGAAGACAGAGTACTTAGAGAATACGTTTTCGCTACTAAACAGCTTCTGGTTCACGATTGGGTCGTTGATGCAGCAGGGGTCTGATATAGCTCCCAAGTAAGTTATAGAAATACTGTCAATTGGGGTAAATCTCGACCTGGAGGGTAACTTTGACACCATCTTTTCAAGCTAATAACCCGTCGCATTAAATACACTCTTTAAAAAAGTGCTTGTCTTTTTCAATGAGTGGTAAACTTGCCTTTACCTGTGAGTTTAAAAGCATTCCAGAAGAAAGTCATTATGCTTTTATGCATGTGACAAAGTTACCAAATTTGACGGTAACTTAATTAATTAAAAACAGTCTTATAGGATGACACCATTTTACAGGATTTGTGGTTACAGGTTGCAACCATGGCTTACCTGGGAATCGAACACAGTACCCCAGCACAAATGGGTCTACATTGTCTGATTATCATAAAGCTTGCTCTCTGTTTTACAATTTAACATAGTCCAAAACTCAATTTCTGGCTTATATGATGTCGTGGGTAGTAGACCATTTCTAAAAGCAGTTAAAGCACACGGAACAAAAGTTTCAAAAGTATGAAGACAAATATTCTATTATAATTGTTTTCATTAATTTTGCTTAATATTCTTTTTTACTTTATTATCCTATTTTTCTCCCTAATTAATTTGTTTTTGGAAGAAAAATTAAATGTATTCTATTCTCAATTGCTTACGTATACTAGCTATCAAATTATTTGTTTATTCAAACATACTAAGTTGAATTGAGAGATTGCAAATTCAAATCAATATTCAAATTCTTAACACTAATTATTAAACTGAAATTAGATTTTTTACTAATTTTTCACTAATGATCAAAGTAACTTTTGCAATCAAAGTATTTTTTTTAAAACTCAAATACCCTTATATAATTGCTAAAATTTTTTTCGACAGAGCTACATCCACACGTACTGTAGCAGCTCTTTGGTGGTTTTTCACACTCATCATGATTTCTTCCTACACGGCCAACTTGGCCGCTTTCCTGACTGCAGAACGAATGAAGAGTCCTATAGAAAGTGCCGATGACCTAGCACGTCAATCAGAAATTCAGTATGGTTGTGTTGAGTCTGGGTCAACGCGTGCTTTTTTTGAGGTATGATAGATAAAATTCAAATGCAAAATAACTCAATTGTTATCAAGCAAGTAAATCTAGGGTTCCAAATATTGTATAATTACATTAGTTTAAAGGCATAACAATATTGAAACACACAAGTTTACTAAGTAATTCAGAGGTGCCAAATCCTACATTAACAATTTAGTAATAAATTTAAAAACTTGCAATTTATACATAAGTATAAATTAACGAATTTTCTATGGATGTACAATAAAATTTTAATTTCCAGTTTAATTTTTGTAAATTTATAGCAAAAAAGTACTTTGAAACACCAAAATGGAGTAACTGAAAAGAGCATTCCACTGTTTAGTGTAATACCATTCACTTGTCAGTTTTCTGAAAGATTTAGCGAACCGCAGTTTCTCCCTACGTTCTTATGAAATGTCATTTTCAGTATATATAGTGTTGTTATTCACCTATAATTGTTTCAGAACAACTATTTGAACAGTGTACCTAGCGTGTAAAGAATTCAAGTCACCTACAAATGGTTTTGATGCCAGTTTTTGATAGACAGTCATCTAAGCGCATAGTACTGATTATAATAAATGTTATCTTCACTCGTAAAGTAAATAATTTTTGTGTAGGCTAGTCAAATTAAAACAATCTCAAAGTAATTTTTTCAACCAACAACGTGATTGAAAACATTCAAATTGTTGATGAAGGATGAGAAGCTGCTATATTGGCAGCCATCTTGGATTGACCTTCAACGTCAAATCGAAGCATTTCTCGATTAACTTCAAATCAAATTCAAAATAATATTAGTATCAGGTAATATTATTTTTAACCACTATACTGTTGGTGAAACATGCAAAGCCGTCATATTGTCCACCACTTTAGATTTACCATCGATATCTGTTCTAGGAACAGTTCATAAGTGATCGATTTACACCAAATATATATATATACAAATAAAGATTTAAACGCATTATTTTTCGACTCAGAATAATATCTTCAAAAACATACTAAGTATATTGCCCACTCCAGGATTTTTAAAATAAAAACCATTTTAAATTTCCTATGAAAATCTCAAAAAAGCTTATATTGCTCAAATCACTTTAAAATAATCTAAAATTAAGTTTTTTGGCCTATTTCTCTATTGGTGAATAGGTGATTGTTATCAATGATATTGTTTGTTAAAAAACTAATTTGATATTATTTAAATTACTTTAAGCAATTTTATTTAAGATTTTTTTATAAACTTCAGTAGCCTATCCAAGATGGCAGCCATAATGGTCAAATCCCTAAGCTTGGTGACTTCGATTCTTAGTATGCTGTTCAAGACATTATTCTCAGCTTAAAACCTTACTTATCTTATATTGCAATTCCTTTGATGTCAACCTTTATTCGAAACTCTGATCTATCAGCCTTCTTTCATAAATTAAATGTACTTTACAGGATTCTCAATTGCAACCATACAAGAGAATGTGGACTGTCATGCAGACAACCCAACCAAGTGTTTTCACTAAGAACAACGGTCAGGGGATTGACCGGGTCAAAAAAGGGAATTTCGCTTTTCTAATGGAATCAACTACAATTGAATATTATACAGAAAGAGACTGTGATTTGACACAAATAGGTGGCTTGCTGGATTCAAAGGGATATGGTATCGCAACTCCTCCAGGTTAGCCTCAGTACCATAGTTCATACATGTCTCAAGAAAGCTGGACTAACCACGGCCTACTCAACTACTAAGGCATAAGAAGCTTTCCCAAACAAGCTCGGGGACGGAAATTTTGACGTCATAGTTCCGATTGACATTGTTTCGAAGATGAAGACAACCTGTCTTGAAGCCTGTTCGGAACCACTCGTTCACAGCTGGCCACAATTTTAGAGTTCCGAATGCGTCCGAACTAGCTTCTCGATCTTCGGCACTGGGAATAGTGACGTCAAAATTTCCGTCTACGCTCACGATTGGGAGAACTTCTCTGGCCTTGTTATTGAAGATAGCCGTGGTCTAACCAAAGCCTTCTATAACGAAAAGCTCTTCAGTTCATTTCTAAATAGGTTAACAAAACAGTATTAATGTAGATGGCGCGCTTCACTGGTAAATTGGTAGTAGTCAAAATAATAAATCGAATAAAAAGTCACATTGAAAAAGACACCTATTGATCTATGGGAGGACTTAAAAAGAGTTTTTCAAAGTTGAAAAAGAAGGCACGCACTGGCTATCTAGTGACGTCATTGGTATTCCGAGTGCAACAAATTCTCTCTATTTTGAAATTGTTTTTATTCTTCTGTTGCAAAATATTGTAGCAGTTCTATCAACAACTTAATATTTGAGCGAATGTTTACCTTTCTTAACGTATATTCCACTATTTAGGAATGCCAATCGGCGTCATTAAGAGTTTTAAAAATATGTTATTTAAAGCTGGTCGAATAACAGACTATATATTTTTTAGGCTTTTTTAATTGTTTATTAACAGGGTTTGTTTACTCAAATGAGCCCTCATTCATATATCACTCTAATTCTAAAACGCTACACTGTTAAAAGTAAAAAACTCTAAAAATTGAGATCCAGGATATTCTCAAAAGAAATACGTCGAAATCTCAAATTTGATTAACGTAAAATAGTGGAACTCTGAGACAATATCAGAATGTTTTCATTTTATTGCGAGAACAATATTCTTAAAAACAAATATTTTAAAACCATGTTCTAAAAATTAAACAACGTTAATAACCTAAACACCCTCTCGCTACTGGAGATGTAATGACACAATTGAATAATGCACACGCTACTAAGTATAGTGTGGATCTCCGGTTCGAGCCCCAAGTCGGAGACAAATTTTGGCAAAAATAAGAACATGCATGTTTTTCTATTTTGAAAACAATGTATTCGGAGTTGTTTTAAAGCAATTATTTTCACAAAAATAAGATCTATTTATAATATTTTTGGTTGGAAGTTTATTTAATAAATTGATCGATTGATATTCGACCGAGCCGACGTAGGCAGTCCTTTTTCCGATTAAATAGCCAGTTTTTCTTATAATTAATGTCTTCAAAATTTCTACGGCTAGTTCTCAAAACACAAAAATTAAATTGTAGGCCAACAATTACTTTGACTACGATTACTCCATCTCTACACTACTCAAGTTTTCGTTTGTTTCATTGATTTTTAATAAATAATAATAATAACAATAAGAGTATTCTCAAAATAAGGGACCCATTAATAAAAAGCGTATGACTTCAAGTATTCCAATTGCATCGCTAGGGTCCCCGTACCGCGCGCTCATCTCCAGCGAGATTCTGAAGCTGCAGGAAGACGGCGTCCTCCACATGTTGAAGGAAAAGTGGTGGAAGGACGTCGGGAACTGCAAAGACGACGACAAAAAGCCGACGTCAGCAAGCGAGCTGGGCCTGCCGAACGTCGGGGGCGTCTTTGTGGTGCTTCTGGCCGGCCTCGGGATGGCCGCCATTGTGGCCGTTTTCGAGTTCATCTGGAGAACGAAGAAGATACCGAGAGATGAACGAGTAAGTGCATGAGAAATTGACTAAGAGCTATCAAAAAATAAACTATCAGTTAACAATCAAAAAATAAACTATCAATTAACTATCAAAAAATAAACTATCAATTAGCTATCAAAAATTAAACTATCAATTAACTATCAAAAAATAAACTATCAATTAGCTATCAAAAAATAAACTATCAATTAACTATCAAAAAATAAACTATCAATTAACTATCAAAAAATAAACTATCAAGTAACTATCAAAAAATAAACTATCAATTAACTAAGAAAAAATAAACTATCAATTAACTATCAAAAAATAAACTATCAATTAACTAAGAAAAAATAAACTATCAATCAACTATCAAAAAAGTATGCGGTATTTACACTGCTCAAAACAATTAGGGGAGCACGTTAAACCCTTTCGCTCCCAATGATTCCATTGGGAATCATCAGCTTGTGATTTTTTTCTGACTAAGTTAAATTCGCAACTTATGTATCGTTAGATCCATCATTATATGGAAGAATAACGTATTTTGAAGAATTTAATATATATTTTTTAATATTAATGAAAATATGAAAAATATGGTAAAATAAATTTCACTTTAAAACAGTTTTAGAAAATAAATTGACCCTAAATTTTTTTCATGCTTGCATTTTTTAGATGTTTAAAAATAAATTTCAACTATTTTCAACAAAAAAAGTTTTGAAGAAATTATTGTTATAATTTATTAAAAAGTTATTATTCCATTTCCCCCCTTTAAATTTAAGTATTAAAAACTTAATATTTTTTCTCCTGTTTTTTACTATTTCATTTCGAATGCATAGTGAACCTATTTAACAAATTTCAGATTTATAGGATGAAAATTAAAAAGTTGGGAGTGAAGTTAAAGTTGGAATTAAAAAGTGCTCCCCTAATTGTTTTGAGCAGTGTACATGTATTTTTTATATTCAAATTGAAGTAAAGTGGGTGAAATTGTGTACTTAAAAATTGATTTTTTGGGGTAACTATCCCGTTTTAAATGTATGCGCAAACGCATTGTATTTCGTTCAAAAATGTTTGAAATTCTGCCACACGATTATTTTTTGTTTCATTCTAAAAGGCTAATTATGGATTTCCTATTGAGTTTTAGTTGGAAGTTTAACGAATAATTTAATCGATTGATCTCCGACCGAGCCGAGGTAGGCAGTCCTTTTTTAGATGAACTAGCTAGTTTTCGGTCGAAACAATGTATTTGAAATTTTTATTAAGGCTCATTCTCAAAATTCAAAGATTAAATAATAGACTGAAAAATAATTGCGACTATTGTTGTTCCATCACTGCACTACTCGAGTATTCGTTTATTTCATTGATTTTTGATAAATAAGGGATCATCGCGTCTTGAATGTACTTGTTAAATTTTATATGATTTTCAGGTTACAAATTATCTTTTCTACTATGTGTAGAGCAATAACAGCCTTTACGACAACCGTTATTTCCATTTATTTTTGTTTTATACACTATTCTGTTTATTTTAGTATGGTATACAATATTATGCGGTAGACATAAAAAAGTTTGATTTTGCCCAATTGGCAGTAAATGCCTGTCCACGAAATTACGAATATTTTTGCAATTTCTTAGCTATTTATCTGTGCCGGTAAATGGCAATATGAAAAGAAAGATAAATTCGTATAAGACTGTTTTCTTTTATGATAATCAAAAAACTTTTTTTAAATATATCAAGAAACATTCTTTACCGATGCTACCATTACCTTTTCACGGCGATTGCACAGTCATAATAAATGAGATGTTAAACTATGAAACAGCATATCAATTTCTCACTTTTCATAAAGCAAATTTTGTTAACGTCCCGTAAGTATCATCTGTCACTCATTCATAACTAATAACACAACTTTAATAAAAAGAAAAAAAACAATATATATTGTATTTTCTGAAATTAACTCATCGGGTGTGGCTTATTTTAGGCTATTTTAGACAGAGGTCTCCCAGTTAGTGGAATATTCATTACATAAAGTCTAGCGTTCTTTTAAGGTTGTAATCATAATTATTGGGTCATTTTATTGGGTAGAATGGCCCTCCATTCAATCATACTTTTATATATCATTTATGCAATTGTAAGGGAAATAAGTTTTTTACATTAAAATATTATGTTTATTTATTTTTGGGTAGTTTTACCGGGCTGTTACATAAATTGATGCAAAATTGTTGTAATTTTTATATAAATTAAACATAAAGAAATGTACGTGTTATGATATAAAATAACTTTTTCAATTTCTAATGTAACTTTATTTTTCTCACATGCTAAGCCTTTTTCATAGTGATAAACGTTTCAAAGGTAAGAAATAAATTTTGTTGTAGTGTATATTTCCCTTTATTTTTAGCACATAAAGTTTAGCTCCATCATTAATTTTATGTTTATGTATTTACTTTAAATGCCGACCTACTTAATAGCTATTACAAAGCTTAGTACTTTTTCTAAAAACACATTTTACTAACCAACCCATCCCTTCCTTCCATCAAAATGGTATTGATAATGTGCCCCATTGAAAACAATTTTTTTCTTGTTTATAGTCCTATGCGTGATATTTTCTTTGGTATTGATGATTCTGGAAATTTAAAATAGTTATTTTGAATAATTTTCAGCAATGTAAATTCATTTAGCTAGTAAAATATTCCATTGTTGGTAAGAGTAACTTAGATGCTTATACCTTTATTATCTAATAAGTGTGGGAGTTTATTCTTAAACGAAATTGCCACTATTCACGATGACAGCTTTATAACAACCACACAAATAAAATTACAACTATGATAATCCTTTTCAGAGGATGGTACTCTTGGAAATGCTTCACGAGTTGCAAGACATCTGCAAATGCCGCGGCTCCAGCCGTCCCGCCCCAAATTATTTAAACGGGGACATCACTCCTGGCAGCACGGACAATGACTTCGTCCTCCATTCGACGGCCAGTTTCAACACGGTTTCGAGTCGGGACTTCCTCTCGTGACTTCCGATCCAACACGCGTCATCAAACTGTAGAAAGCAACTCAAATCTTAGTCTTCTACAATCAAATGTCTCTACAGAGCAACATAACTTTGCCCAAATGGCACACCAATGAGCTGACGTGGTAACCAAGCTGACCAAGCACACAAGCTGGAATATATATGTACCTACCCCCGCCCCCTTTTGATTTGAACAATAATACGAACTTGTTTATTTCCGAGGCAAACAGCCCAAGAAATTCCCAAGTTAGTTCATACGAGGTGTGCTCTCTGGGTGGGGATTAGCATATTCGGTAGTTAATTATTAACCAGCAACCTCCGCCTACACTCCATGACAACCTAACTTGGGTAAAAATAAAGAGTAAAAAGGAAGATATAAAAGAGCGATTGGTCCGTTAGTTAGAAACTCTTGTAAGGTAATATTTACATACAAAATGATCTGAATACAATTTAACCATAAAATACACTTTTCATTCAGATAAAATTGCCAAATTTTCTCAAATAATATTCAAATCTGCTAGACCTTAAATGAAATTTAATGTTTTAAACAGGTTTTCTGTTTGGATTCACAGATAATTTATGGAACTCTTTACATGCGCGGAAGGATCGTCTCCATAGCATATTTCTATTTACCCAACTTAGGTTGGCAAGGAGTGTAGATAGCGCAACGCACTCGGGGAAATTTAAGTTACCCAATCAATTGGAAAATATGCGGAGTCAAAAAGGGTAACTAAACCACCTTGATGTGCACTGTTAAAAATTTCAGTTCAACGTTGAACCAAATATTGGTGAAAAATTAAGAACTTCTAGCAGATACACCATAAAATGGTTCAACCAATTATAACATTCTGGAAATAGACCTGCTTTCACGAAAAATTGGTTCGACTTCTACTCCAATAGCACGATAGTTCGGTTCAACTTCTACTAACCGCATCCGACAATTTAACTGTTTATTCAAACGCAGCGCCATGATTGAGTAGTACTGTTTCTGCTTGAGAATTGACCAGTCCTTGGACGAGTGGTTATGACATCAGCCTAGAGTTTCAGGAGGGCGGGGGTTCGAATCCCACCAACTGCCAGTCATCCTATAAATCGGATCTCTTTACTGGGACAGACGTGCTCGTTTAATATGTGGGGTTTTAAGTCCCGACGGCGTTAGCTTACGAAATACTGTTTCTTTTTTTCACCTTTCACTATTATTATGCATTGGGAGAACCTTTTTATGGTTCAACGTCTCACCATAGTTACGCAATTTGAAAATACCGTTTTATGGTTCAACGGTCTACCAAATCATGGTTGCAGCAAATTTGAACCGTATTTTGGTTCAACCTTGAACCATTATTTTTAACAGTGTGGATGACACTACTCAATAAAAAAACAGGTGGAGGAAAAACAATTGTTTTTTAAAATCAAAATTGAAATCTATGGCGATAAGCTCTGTCAAGAAGGAACGTCATTGGTTTCCTAATTTGACATTTTTTGCAATTGGAGAGGCATTTGCAATTGTAGGAGGCTATGCTCAAATCAACTCCTTTCCCACCAACTCGAATCATCGTCAATCAAGCATTTCATTTTGTCATTTATATTTTTATACTTTTGTTCAGACCATTTTTCTTAGGGAAATTGACCAAAGACTTGATAAAGATAGATTGAGCATTGGCAAAACTTAAACTGGAGTAAATATGATTGCATCTTATCATATAAGTCACATGATTGCTCAGTGAATTGCCGTGTTTTTACACGCCTTCTGTCAAAAAGGTCTTCACACGTGTTGAGATTTTAGGAATGGGATCTGATCATCCCAGGCAAAATGCTAGGAATAACTCTCTAAATACTAATAATCACTTTCTAAAAGTAATTTTACCTTTCCGTTTAACATAATTATGTTTGTGCCAAATGTAATATGCCAAATACAAAAGTTTCCCAAAAAATAATTAACAGAAAAATTTAAAATATACCAATAATAACTTTTAAAAGTAATAATTTAACATTATGATGTTTGTGTCAGATATATTGAGGCTATAAAAGAGTTTCCCGAAAATTCATGGACAGTAGTTTTTAAATATGGATAACGATTTTCAAAAGTAATAATTTCACATTTCCATTCAACATAATGCAATTTGTGCCAAATGTTATAATGTGCCAAACGGAAGAGTTCCCCAAAAAATCAAGACAGTCACTTTCTAAATGCGGATGATAACTTAACAAAAGTAATAATTTTTCCTTTATATTTAACATAATAATATTTGTGCCAAATAGAAAAGTTTCCCAAAAAATCCGGGAAAAGACATTTTTTAAATATACGGATTATGACTTTCCCAAAGTAATAATTTTACCTTTATATTTCACATAATGTTGTTCGTATTAAATGTAATAATGTGCCAAATAGAAAAATTCAAAAAAAAAAAAAAAAAGCGGGAGCAGAAATTTTCTAAATAAACGAATAATGACTTTCAAAAGGTAATCGTTTTACATTTCCATTTTTCATGATGATGTTTGTGCCTAATCTTATAATGGGCCAAATAGAATTGTTTCACAAAAATTCATGGACATGATTGTTTAAATACGGATATATAATGGCTTTTAAAAGTAAAAATTTTACCTTTCTATTTAACCTCATCATGTTTGTGCCAAATGTATTAATATGCCAAATATAAGAGTTTCTCTTAAATTCAAGCAGCATGTTTTTTGGACAGATAAAAACTTTTCGTTTAATTAATAGATGCTCAGTCTGTCTTCTCCAGGTCGTTGCAAGTGACCAACGTCGCATTTTATTGTATGTTGGAACATGAGTATGTTTTCATTTTTAATAATCAACCATACATTTTATACAGACTTCCAGGCAGAAAACTGTACAAAACTTGTGAAAGAAAAACGTTTAACTAAGACGTGCCATACTTCATTGTTTAATGTATTGTATTTTTTGAAAATATTATCAAGAAACAATACGTTTAGAACTTCAACTCACAATGTATGATAACGAAACACAAAAAATTAGATAATAAAATTTTGAAAATGTTTATAGTCAATGTGATCTATTTCACTTCATTAAAATACTTTATTTTGTGTTACAGATATGTTCAATTATGCCATACAATATGTTTTTTTTTGTCGTATTCGAAATATTTTTGTCGCTATTTAAATACTAACGAAAGAAAAAAAAAGAAGTAGCCTCGCTAGTCGTAAATAACCTCGCAATAAACATTTGAAAATAATTTTTTATAGATTTTTTTCTCAGTTTAAAATGTTGTTTAATTAATTACCGAGCGAAAGTTTTGTGGAATTTGACGTTACTTGTTTCTTTTGGATTTGACATTTAATATGGTTGTAGTTAATTATTTAGACTAATACATAAAGGGAATAGAGAAAGACAATATGAGTCTAGAAAGCAGTACACATTTGTGAATTGTGAAAGGGTTATTCCCAACGCGCCCTACTGTAGTACTTGTCGTCAAGATAACACACTTGCAAAAAACTCCTTGGTTTATAAATATTTTCTTTTTATTTAAATTACTTATTAAATAGAAAAAACATAAACGCACTGCAAACCGTGCTGCTTTACGTCACTCCATAAATTTGTTAGAAGTGGTATTCTGAGGTATAACGTAATTTCATAAATATAGTGTATTGCTACTAAGTAAAACTGGAGGCGCCACCGATTTTACGGAGTAAGCACCATAATTGTGCAACTTTACTTCCTAAATTCGATGCAGCGTTACTCCATGAAGGTAGAGTAAAGTTACGCCAAAATTTTACAGTACACCTAATGCTTAAATACATCGCAATACTTTGAATAAATACTTTTGGCTCACTGAAATATAATTCGGTCGTATTAAAGAAAATCTTGGCAGCAAAGTTGCCAGAAAAGATCCGTAAGCTTATGCAAGAAATATGTTGACAGATTTTTGAAGTAGCAAAGCAATGCATAAAAATAATCGTACATGCACTGTTAAAACTTAAGGTGACAAATGGGCGCCATTTTCTACGGATCGGAAGGTCCCGCGATCGAAACCTGGTCGCTGTAAACTCACCGAGTATATGCGGAGTACGTGCTCGTTAAATCTGTTGGGTCCGAAAGTCCGGTGAGCAGTCATTGCGCAGTTTCCCACGGGTACAGGCTCCTGGAGACTATTTCCCTCCCCTTCAGGTACATGTCTAAATTGTGGAGGTGGCGCGTGATAGGTGGCAGCATCTGTCACGTATATGTGTGCAGGTGAGTGTGTGTGTGTGTTGTGACTGTCTTACTTGACGAAGGTTTATAAGCGGCTCTCTGAGCAAGCACACAAGCCTGAAAATATATGTATATCAACCAACCAACACTCCTGGGGTGCCAAGTGTCACCTTCTATTTTAACAGCGCAACATATAGTTTCTGTAGCTCAGTGTAAGTTAAAAATATGAGGTGAATCCTTGACACGTATACGAACCTTCGTCGACTGCATGGGAGTCAGGCATATTGACAACTATAACAATGCATCCGCGGATGCAGTTTGTATAATTCAAATTTTCTTTTGGTAATGAAAACAGAAAATATCAGTTCTTAACAGGTGCAATCGGTATCAGTGGTTTTAGATTTCTCTGTTTATCGAGAAAGTATATATTCCTATAAAAATTACATGTTTTATAGTCGACTGCAGCAGTTTTAGAAAACTGTTCTGCATTGAAGTAACAAAAGTATTCTGTTTTGCAACAGAATTTGTTACATTGCTGCTCTGCCCTATATATTTGACTAAGCATAAAATAACTTGTTTTTATTCATCTAAGAAAACAAAAATATAGAATAACAGTGTATTCCTTAACAGAGTGTATTCCTTAAAGAATAAAATCCCAAGAATTCCTCATTTTTGGATTGCGTGCAGAACGCTCGGTCGATGTTATTTTGTGCAGTCAGAACGAAACTAAATCTGTCTGGTTAAAACTAGTTGATGATGTCTACATTCTCTTGAGACCACAGCAAAATCTTGCACATATATTCTTTACAAAAACGTATTTTTCAAACAAACATGCATAAAAAAGTATGCTTTGCAAACCATTTTGAAAAATTTATGTTTAATATTTGTCATTTTAGTTCTAAAAGAATAAAATAAAATGTGTTGTTACAGAAGCGTAAAACAACACACTTTTTTTTAAATTTATGTCAGGAGGCACTGAAAGAGCGAACAAGACATTTTATCAAGCATCCGACGAGAGTTTATTTTTAATTAGCCGTACTGACTCTTTTTTTTAGATAAAAATGAATTTCCAAATTCATAATATACAAATAAATTCAGAAGATTTAGCGCAATTTTGTTTTGGAATTTTTTTTCAAATCCTAATACGCTAAAATGAATGTAAAGTATATTTAATATTATATATAAAACAAAATTTCTTTGTTTTTATGCAACACAGATTTTGAGGGATAAGCTAATAAAAAAGCGTAAACTAGTTTTTTTTTTGCTTCAATAAATTAAATCGCTAATTTTGAACTAATAATTAAAAAATGAATTTTTAAAAATACTTATTTACTGAATGTTTTTAAAGGCTCTTTAACAGACACTTTACAAAATGTTATTAAAAAAGTAGATATTTTATTTTGTAAGTTCATGGAAAAGTTACTCAAAAAATACACTGTAACAAGTCTTAAGAATTAATTTTTAAAACTAAATAAGGGATCGTAAAGATTTTTAAGAAAAATTTTCTAGTCTAAACTCATTTTTGCAAAAAACAATAACATATATTTGATTTATAAAGCTATAAATTGTTTGTAAATTTTATTTGTGACGATTCTTTTGCACAAAAAGTTTTAAATATTCCTTAGTGATATATCTGACTGAAAATTATATAAACTGTATGAATTATCTTATTTAAATAACATTCAAAACAATATTTTTTCAAAATTTTAATAAAAATATGCAATAAAATTCATATAATTTCACTAATAATTCAAAATAGTGCATCTTTTTATAGGAGTGTCTATAAACATTTTATACAACATAACCATATAAGACGTCAATCAAAATACTTCCAACATTTCAAAACTCTAATATAACTCTAGAATGATCAAAGTAAATTAACATATATACACCAAAACTGAAAACTGCAAAAATAATGAATTAAATGACGATGGCTAAGATGCAGTAGTGCAATATAATATAAACTGCAAAAAGTCACAATACATTAACAATTATTTAGATCCTCTGTGTAGAAAAACTATCTGGCTCTGCAGAGTAATTTCAAACATTTATTAGTATACAAGTTGATTATCTTCTATAGTAGTATACGACTTTTGTATAAGGCTTGTCTCAAAAATACAGAGAATAATTTTATTGCTTGGGTTGCCGAAACTTTCCAATAAATGTTGAACTTTCAAGCTCCATGTGTTGTTTTACATTACGAATCAATTCAAAATTGGATCAAGCACATAAGGATGAAGTAATAAAAAGGGGAAATTTTTTCCCTTGGCAGCAAATGGCGGATTGAAAATCTTGTTTTACATCCGTTATGTTAAGTTTACAATTTTGGCGTATTCAATGTGTGTTTACCACTCGTTATTGTTCACCGTTCGCGAGAAGAAAGGTTTGACGTCACTGGAGATGAGTCTACTATGCGATTTGAGGTAGAAGGTAGAAGCAACTGAAACTTCGGAGGAACTTTTCGGTTGGCAGTAGAAACTGAAAGTTCGGAGGAATTATTCGGTCGGCTGTTCAACTGAAACACAGACTTCTTCTTGCGAGCTACGTACAATACCGATGCAGTTACAACTTAGTTTTAAAAATACGTACATTGATGACCAAAGATATTAAAAAGAACCAGCTCAGTTTGGTCCGTTGGACAAAGTATTAATCTCAATGGATATCTAATTTGTTTCTTTTTTTTTAATTCCCTTAAAATTGGCAATATGAATTTGGATACAATATATAAAAATAATTTTTTCTTAGTTCATGTTTACATATTATGATTTTTTTCAGTTTGAGTCGATATTTTTAGTTTATTTGCGTTATTATATATTACTATTTGTTTTAAAACATTATCCGCAATCGAGTGCGTAAAATTTGTTTTTGAAAGTTATTTATTTATGTTTGTATGTAAACTATATACTTCAAACTTGTATGATTTATGAAAGTGTAACCGGCAACTTAAACTTCGAGACCATTCGTTTTATTTATTCCAAATTTAATTCAGTTTGATGTGACGTAGATAAAAGTCTAAGCGCAATACAATGAGTAATGGAATGTGTATCAAAATGTTTTGTTTATTTAGATTTTATTTCTTGGTGGCGTTTTCCAACCAAGCTGTAAAATTATTCTCATTGCATTACTTTTGAGACAAATCTTGCATAGTTGAAGATGAATAGTATGTTTTAGAAATAAATTTTAGAATATATTATAAATAAATATAAATGAAACTCAAAAATTAAAGTAATATTTTTTTGAATAGAAGGATTTCATGTAATTATCAGAATTTTACAAATTAAACCCATTGAAGAGGATTTGTTAGAAAATTTGCCAAATGAAAATAAGCTCCCGACTTAAAAAGTTCAAAATATACAAAATTAAGACATTTGAAGAACATGGTCCTGAACAATTTAAGTAGGGCATTTTAAGTTACATGAAAAACGAATTTAAAAATTCTTAAAGTTAGACATTTCATTCGGTTATGAAGGTGTTAAATGACATTAACAAATTCGTCATTAATGGGCTATAGTTTGTAATAATATGGTATGGAAAAGAAATTGTACAGAAGTAACTTAATTGGCAAGGATACTTTTACTGCTTGTTTAAGCGTTGATATACTCGAAGTAAAGTAACGGACAATATGAACTTTCGAGTTCGCAATATATAAAGAAAATGCTTAATAATTTAGTAATTATTGAAACATTAGGATATACTGATGCAATTTAAAAAAAATAGAGTCACGTTAAATTTCCACACATAAATGCAATATAAGCGTAAAACAGATAAAAAAAAACATATACAGAAAAACTTATATGTGTACAGTGCGATACATAATTAGATATTCTAAGTATAATTGAAATATGTTCTTTATAGCTATTATTGAAATACTATTTAACAATAATATAATATGTTGGTACAACTGAAGTTTTGAACATAGTATAGTGTAAGTAAAGCACTGGTCTCTAGCACCTTACATTTAAACAACATAAACTTCAATCACTTTTCTACCGAAAACACTTTCAACAACACATAAAATATTAAAGATCCTTAGTAGCATATAAAATCGTATGATTACCATCACACTGTTACAGGGTTCGGTGCACGTTAAAACATTCTTTCGTCAATACCTCGTACGTTATAGTTAGTATAGTACGTATGTAGTTTGATAGTTGGAACGTTTTCGACTGACAATTTCCAGCCTACGTGAGAAGATTTAACGCAGCCAATTACACCTTATAATTTAGTTTTAAATATTAATTAAAAAGGTTAGTCAGTCCCATAGAGCTATTGCGCTTGTTTTGAAACCCCAACTTCTGTGAAAGTATTGCTTTTCTATGTTATCATTTGTTCACTACTCACGAGAATCGTCGTAACAACAAAATAAAACGAATCTAAAAGAAATATTAATCTATGTTTGATTATCCCTTGCTAGTTTAAAAATAGTGCAACCATATATAGAATAGTTTGTCGCAAAAAAACAGCTACACAAAATTACGGATTTAGCTCTAAACAACTACATGATATTCCCCCTTTAATCACGGCTTACTCAACTACTAAGGCAAAAGAAGCTTTCCCAAACACTCTCGGGGGCGGAAATTTTGACGTCATAGTTCCGAGTGACGTTGTTCCAAAGGTAAAGGTAACACTCGTTCACGGTTGACCACATTTGTAGGGTTCCGAATGTGTCCGAACTAGTTTCTCAATATTCGGCGCTCGGAACAGTGACGTCAAAAATTCCGTCTACGCTCATTGTTTGGGAAAGCTTCTCTGGCCTTGTTATTGAAGTTGGCAGTGCTATAATTCGTTTTATTTTGTAGGTATGACAATTCTCATGTATGACGAAAAAAGGGCAAATACCAAAACAATACTTTCGCAGAATTTGGGATTTCAAAATTAGTATTAATGCATTACTTCTGTGGGATTGATCAATTGACCATCTCTCTTAAGGGGTCATAGGAGTCTTAAAAATGTGCAAAGAGGGTACTACAAAGCATAGTTTGATCTTCCATGTAATTTTTTAACTGCTCAATATATAAGTATAATATTTTTTGTATGTAAATCTAAAAGATTTATTTATTCTAAAACAAATTTTAAAATTCATGAATCTTTTGCCAAAACTAAAATAAATGATATTAAACATAAAACTATTTGAACACATTGAGATTAGGTTTGCGCGGCAAATTTTGAGGTCAAAATTGAAAACATTTCCAAGAAAATGACTTTATATTGTACAAATATGTACAAACAAAGACTTATACCTAAATTCTCAGCTCAATTTTAATAAGAAATTACTTTTAAAAAAACTTTAAATCAACTTAAAAACTTAAAGTTGAGCTGAGAATTTAGGTTACACTCTTAAAACAAAAGAGTGAAATCCACTCCAGTTGGAGAAGTGCATTTTCGACACCCTAAAGGCATGCATATTTTCTCAGACTGAGTTAAAATCACCCGTTTGGAGTGATCCTGTCGGAGGTTTAGCACACAAAGGATCCACTCCAAAAGGAGAAGTGCATTTTCCAGTCTGGAGGAGTGAAATCCACTCAGACTGAGGTAAATTGGGAGTGTTTGTTTTAAGAGTGTAAGTCTTTGTTTGTACATATTTGTACAATATAAAGTCATTTCCTTGGTTATTTTTTGAATTTTGACCTCAAAATTTGCGTTCAAATAGCTTTATGTTTATTATCATTTATTTTAGTTTTGGCTAAAGATTCCTAAATTTTAAAATTTGTTTTATAATAAGTAAATCTTGTCGAATTACACATAAAAAATTATACTTATATATTGAGTAGTTAAAAAATGACATGAAAGATCAAACTATGCTTTGTAGTACCTTCTTTGCACATTTTTAAGACTCCTATGACCCCTTAAAACAACCAGATTGTTTCTAATACGTAAACTGAAATGAGTTGATATTTAATCATACGATAAAATACTGCTGCATATAAAACTTATAATGTAGTCATTTCTTTATTAAAAACTATGTGATTTTATTGTTTAAGCCTTTCACACGCAGACACGCTCACAACAACTCGAAAATGACCGCCTCCGTTTATTTAGGTCTTAATACTTCCGTTGTGGAAGATGCATTAAGGCATCAAGAACTAAAGATCCGATATTGGTTCTCCTACGACATGTTACGCGGCAACAAAAATCTTACAAACCGAAATTATTAACTCGAAACTACCCTATCAACCTTTAAAATTAGTGTATGACAGACAAATTCGAACTTCTGTTAGCCAAAGGATTAATGTGATGTTGGTCAACCAATAACTATACTATCAGTATTATTATTCCTTTTTAAAGAGGAAATTCGGTTCATACTGTATATATAACAAACTGGTGTGTAATGCATCGGTATATGTCTGGACACTAACTTTTAATTAGTTATCTTATATTTTTTCAATAAAAGATTTTATACTAGCTATTTTCAAACACAAATACTTATGGTAAGAATTCGCAAATTAAAATATATATACATATATATATATCGATTTTTTGTGTATTTGTTAAATTAAATCTCAATGAATTGTTATTTAAGGTTGTTACCATAGTATACAAAACCAATGCGTAAATTTATTATTGTTAAATCTTTGAATGATGTACTGTAATTTTTGTTTTTACGGAAAACTGTTAGTATGCTAGAAAAGTTCCGTGCAGTTTACTGAGAAAATCTATTTAATTTAATGAATTGTTTTGTAAACTGAAAAAAAAAACTTTATAAATTATAGGAGAAGGTGTTGTACCTCAAAAATTCTATGATATTGAAGACACTTTGGCTTAAATTCATAATAGTACGAGAGCTAGCAACGTCGGAAAAACAAGCATTTCAGGTGGGCCAGTTTTAGGATATGCTATCTCTCTCACTCTCACGGATATCATAAAGGCTATCTGGCTGGCGGTAGTGGTTGCGTTCCTCAGTGCGCATCCTACTAATACAAGTAAAAAATTGATTTTTCAAATCATTTTAGGACGTTTTATTTTTTTATTATTATTTTTAGTGAACTTTTTGAAACATAAATCTATTATTGCCAGACATTTTTATTATTGTTTAAGCTGTGCCAGACGCTAATTTCGATTTTAAAAGCTCAAGTGTTGCCCAAATTATCAGCTCATTACAAGTATTGCCACATGGTATTGCGCAATGAATGACGATGACGTAATTACAATGATCGGTGAATTCACACCTGAGCTGGTAATTTGGGCAACACTTGAGCTTTCAAAATCAAAATTAGCGTCTGGCACAGCTTAAACAACAATAAAAATGTCTGGCAATAATAGATTTATGTTGCAAAAAGTTCGCTAAAAATAACAATAAAAAAATAAAACGTCCTAAAATGATTTGAAAAATCAATTTTTTACTTGTATTAGTAGGATGCGCACTGAGGAACGCAACCACTACCGCCAGCCAGATAGCCCGTATGATGTCCGGGAGAGTGAGAGAGATAGCATATCTTAAAACTGGCCCACCTGAAATTCTCTCTCAAAAACGTTGCTAGCTCTTAGACTATAACTCTTAAAACACCTGCATCGACAATATTCTCATTGTGTTTAGATTGTCTTGTATGCAATTAACTTGCATTAAATTGTTGCACTGATTAAAATGGTTTTTTCTTCTTTATTGCCGTGTTGTCTAATTTCCTGGACAAAGGTACAACAACCCATCGTCAAAGGCACAACTATATATTGTATCTTTGATCACGGTTTCAATATTTTTTTAATTAATTAAAGAAATAAAACTGGAACCATGAAAAATGATCTAAGATTAAACCATACGTTGCAGATTGAAATAAAATAAGAAACTTGAAGTTAGCCTTTATATATATTTAAGTTTAAAAGGAAAATGTGTGAAGTGGTCAAAGAAAGAACGTCTTTTCGTACAGAATTTTTCTGTAACTCTACCTGATTTTTCCCGTAAAAACATTTTTACAGTGTATCGAAGTCAGAGTTTTACTTTCATTTAAAAGGAAGGAAATTCAAAGATGAATGCTGTTTGAACAACGAATCATAAATGAACGACATCGAAAAAACGTTAAGTGTAATGTAATTTAACGCAACTGTGAGAAGAAAAATTAAAATGTATATCAAAATGATTAAAGATTTTTGGAATGTAGAAAAATTATTGGTCGAATGTGAATCTTTGCAAGTAAAAGTATTGCCCATATTTTTCTTAGTAAATGGAATGTAAAAAAATACTTTTCCGTGATTCTTTTTTTAAAAAAGCAAATATTTAAAAATATTAGAAATGTATTTAATTGTCAGATTTTAGTCAAGTAAGTAATATCTTTCAACTTGGGCTCATTTTAGAAAATTCAATTTTTAAAATTATTTATTGCACATTTTGCACAAATTTCTTCACCTAAATTATTTAATAGATATCATTATTATATCACGATTTACACTTTATTCTAAATATAACAATATCATACTATGTTTTATAAGATATTTTTAACTGTTTTTTCAACTCTTATGATATAGAAAACTAACTTTAAAATATTTCTAATATTATTTTCCGCGTGCTCCAAAATGTGCCCATTCCATAATATTATTGCGTTTCTCTATACATTTGGTTCCCAATTCAAAACTTAGCTAAAATAGTTACCAAGTATATAATAAGATTGTTCTTAAATTATTTTTAAAGCATACGACGTTTAAAAGTTTTGTTTCTAATTTAAAATATCATCACAACAGTAAGAGCATCTACATCAAGTTATCCACATTTTTATATAAATTTTAGTATTTAATAAGTTTATTTAGAAATCTATGTAAAGCTCAATTTTTTAAAATAAGGTAGACTGAGTGCGATTATAAAGAAACTTTTCCAATAGAATTTCATTGTTTCTTATAAAATCTCACCCAATGAGTCAGTAGTTTAAAAATGCCCATACAAATATTTCTGCAAAAATTTCAACAAACCAAACTTGTTTATGATATTTATCCAAATTATTAAAAAATATATAATAGGTGCCGAATATTTGTTTATCCTTTCTCAAAAGTATTTGTTAACAGCATTTGAAATTGCCTGTATGATTTATATCAGGAATATAAGGAAATATATTACATGGAATTTTAAAAAATAGAAGTCATATACGCTATTACCACCTAACTGAAACTACAGCCAACTAATAAGTGTGCTAGATACGTATAGCATATTTTTCGTGTAAGAGTTGACATATAATGATGATTTGTTAGATGATTCACCACTTTGTTACATTTATTTAGATATTTTTACAATAGGAGTTCATGAGTTAGCAATCCAAATCGAAATATGAAACTAAATTTTATCAAAATAAAATCATAAATGTATCCAAATCATTGATTGAAATTTTTATTTTACAGCCACCATAATTCGATATCTTCATATGGGATTATTAATAAAACTGACTCATTATTTTTAATTATACTCATTTTAATATAATATTTTCTTGTTTAAAGATATTTAAACAACAACATTTGCAGTGAGACCAGCTTTCAGAGTTCCTAGGTTTCTAAAATTAAACCTAAGTCTAGCATAAAGCAGCCTCTAGCTTATAAGCCTAATGCGCAGAACCTTGGGGAAAATATCTAAATCAAAGTAAAATTAACTAGAAATCGGAAGACTGCACTGGCACGAATGGTAAAAAAACTTACTTTCTCACATAGCATATCAAACATGATAAGATATTCGGGTAGCTAAAATATTTTTTCTTAGGGGATTCCCTTGCTAGCATAGTTTTAATTTGACAAGCTTTTAATTTATCTCTAAAAATGTGATAATATCAATTTTAGCTCTGATTTTGAAGGTATTTAATTGACAATAGTTCCTTAACTAATATTATACGTTTGTCTCTGTGAAAATGATGAATTATAAAACCAATACTGCACCATTACTTATGAAAATACACAAAAGTAAAGTTGTTACTAACTTTTATGTTTCACCTAAGTCCTAGGTGAATTTTAATGGATTTCTTTTCGTATTATAATTCTATGAGTAACTCATACGATATATTATTATGACTATTGCGTAATACAGTAGGTAAGGATTTTCTAATAAAAATATTTGCGATATTTTAGCTGTTAGTAACAAGTTTAACTGACGAAATTGTCATTTGTTTTAGTTTTTATTTCTAAATGATTAAAGGATTTATCTCAACAGCATCATTTTAAAACCAATGTAAAGTTACCGGATTACCGTAGCCAAAGTTAAAAGCGTTTGCTGAAGAATTAAAAACTTGGTTTAAAAATACCAAAGGAATCCCCTAATCGTATGATTCTTATTGCTGTTTATTTTTTTCAACATCAGGTGATCCGTCTTTATCTTGTTCATGAATTTCATTCTCGAGCATGGAGCGCACAGCTCCCGCTGCATCTTTCGGTCGTCTTTTCGGCAAAGAATCCTTCCTGATAAGCGATTTATTCTTCTGGAACTCTGGAGGTCTTACCAGAAAAGCAGCAGACGCCTGCTGCAGCGCCTTCTCGTTGGTCATGGTGGGCGTTTTCACCAACCTGATCAGCTGGCCAATCTGGTCATCCACCCTGCAAATCTTGCAGTTGAGTCTCTGCATTTCCAGCTTGAGGTCTACCCTGAGGTCTACCAGGTTGGCCAGGATCTTCTGGTACTCGGATTCCTCCTCGGCACCCCGGGGAGATGGCGAAGAGAAGATCTCCTCTTCGATGGTCGGTTCCTTGGCGAGGACCCGAGACCACTTGGAGAAAGATCGGTTCCCAGTCCTCTGGACATCCTTCTTGACGACCTGAGGCACGTTTTCGGATGGAGAACTGGCGTTCTCTTTGTCATCCCCGGGGTCTTTGGTCACTGTCCACTTAGTGGTGCACTTGACACCCCCTGTCTCGTTCACTTGTGCAACTCTCGTATTCGCCTTGACGGGGGTCTCTGCCGCCGGGGGAGTCTCCGGATTGGGTCCTTTCTCGACATCCATACTACCCCCACCACTGCCGCCGCTTAAACCGCGGTTCTCGTAGGATCCGTTCCGACGGAATTTCGAGAAGATCTTTCGGACGAGGTGGTCTTGCGAAAGTTCTTGCAGCGGCTCGTGTTTGCGACGTTCAGCAAGCTCCCTTTCGCGTTTCACGTCAGAGACTTTGCGGAATATTAACTGGAAAAAAAAAATGCAAAAAATGTCACATTTAATTGGATAACGTTTTCCCATATGGTATGACTTATCGTAGAAATCCAATAAATTACCTGATCAAATAAAAAATAATATCGCGTATCCTCCATTGAAAACTTTGATTAAAAAAATTAATGCTTAAAATTCATCCTAGTGTTTCGACAAACCTGTATATCAAAATTTTCTATCGAAATCTATTTACTCGTGACTGTAGTAAACACTTTTTTAAAAATTATTCGAATAATTTTAAAATGTATCATTAAATTTTAAAGAAAATAAAGATTAAATAAAATTGATTTTAAAAGCGTTATATATTTATAAAATTTAAATTTTTTATTTAAATAAAAATATGCTAATGGAAAAGGAATACAATTGAACTCAAAACAAGATAGAGAGAAAAATTATCAGCGTATAAATATATGTAAACTTACTTTTTGCGAAAGAACGAAATTTTTCAGTCAATATGTCGCTATATGTTGTAATTGAAAACTTACCTTATCTCCTTATGTTAACTTATATAAAATTAAACATGCGAAAACATTGATATTAAAAATTTATAAGAAAATAATGAAATTCTACATGTTAAAAGCTCAACAAAGTTATCGATCTTACCCTATGTCTCAAATTATAAGTCAACAGGAGGTTTCTGGCAAATGAATTGGCAAAGGCATGGTAAAAGTTTAAAACTTCTAGAAGCTTGTCTCTTTTAATGGAATGAAGATCACAATAGGTTAGACCACGCACATTAGCACAGGATTGTCCAATTGTCGGTTCTTTCCAAAATGCGTCACCAAACACATCGCCTTTACCTAGGAAACACAGGGAAAATATAAGTCCCTTGACGACAGTCACAGATGGTTGGGAATCTTCTACTACTCGAAATGACTGCACTTTTATCTTAATTCGAGTACCATTTTAGTTCTATAGACCTTCCATTGGTCGTTAAGTCAGTTTATGAAGTTTTTAATGGGTCTTTTTGAAAAATCTATACACTCTTAAAACAAAAGAGCGAAATCCACTCCAGTAGACGAAGTGCATTTTCGACACTGGAAAGGAGTGAATATTAACTCAGACTGAGTTAAAATCACTCGTTTGGAGTAATCCTGTCGGAGGTTTAACACACAAAGGATCCACTCCTCTAGGAGAAGTGCATTTTCTAGACTGAAGGAGTGAAAATTAACTCAAACTGAGTTAAAATCACTCGTTCGTTTTAAGAGTGTAGGAGATCGGAGGGTTAATATTTTTTGTGGTTGCTTGTTAAACAATTATACCTGCACGATGTGTTATTTGCCTGATCAACAGTAATTTGCATGTCACCTACTGTGGAGCTATACTGCCTCATCAAATTTTTATTTTGTGACAATTATTTCACCCAGTAAAAATAATGCTTCCTTCAAAGTTAAGTTAGGTGTTTTTTCTCGTTTATATGTTTGTATTTTTTTGTTTTGTTATAACGATATAACAAGAAATTTATTCTGCTAGAATGAAAGAGATGAGAAAATCATTTGTATGGAGCTAGCTAGTTTAAAATAAGCATTGGGGAAAAGGAGACATTATTATTTTTTTAAGGGCAGGTTCATTTTATATAGCTTATTACAAATTTTAATAATGACTGCTATGTCTTATCAAGACAATAACATTATTAAGGTAATATCAACGTAAATTCAAATTGCCTAGTGCAATTTTAAATCAAAAGCTATGATTAATATTTAAGCTTTGATTATATTTTATAGACAATAACAACCTGCATGTTACTCTAACGAAAGTTGAAGTAGTAAACACAGTTTCAGCTTAAGCACTCATACTATTATTAAAGTAAAAATAAACTTTTAAGAACCCTAGCATAGTTATAAAAAATTAATATTTACATGCATCCGTAAAAAGTAACTACTTTTTATTATTTATTTTTAAGAATAACAGATGCTATAAGGTAATTCTAATTCAAAGAATCCAATGACGCAGATATAAAACTTTTCCTTGCTTACATTCTTTAACTTTTATTCACTTTCTTACTGAAAAACCCCGTTCCGTTTATTTTTATGTCCTTTTACTCGGGTCATTTTATTAAAATGGCTTGGAATTCCCTAAAGAATTTATGAGAGTTGATGGCTATAAACATTGAAATAACTTTGATTAGGCGGAAATCGTGGAAATTGCGAAAAGCACTAAGATTCCTTTCCTAAGTCATAAAACTTTTTTTATGTAGTCCGATTAGAAGCAAGATTAATAGAGTGAGAAGTATTCGAAAGCCGGCGGGTGCCTGGAAGAAATTGTAAAATGGAGGGGGGTAGATTGTGCAGTATTTTTTAATATATTTTTTTTAATAAATTCAATATGTCAAAAAAAACTTATAAGTAGCTGGGCAATTGGGCAATATTATAAAATACTTTATACTAATACAATATTAAAATATTGTTTAGTTATTTGAAGTGAAATTGCTAGGAAATGTCAAAAAAAAGAAAAAGTATAGATACGTTGCGCTGTTCATAAGATTTCGGTGTCGCAAGGTTACTGCTTTTGTACTAAAAATATTATGTCCCAGATTCGGCTTAATTGCGGCTTTTATCAATCCTTTGACAACTAAAAAATCGCTAATCAAGTCTAAGAACCTCTAGCAAAGTGAAATGTGGTATTATTCTCTTCCGATTCCGAAAACATATCGTCATGTTAAAATTCTATCGGAAATCCATATAATACGATACTGTGTCCAATAGAGTTACTTAATATCGAATTAAGAGTTACGACAATACTATATTTAAAGAGTAGACGAAATCCTTCTTTTCCCTGTCATACGCAGTTTAGTTCCCTTTACACTAATAGAAATTCTCCGTGATAAAGCTCTTTCTGCAATTTACATAAAGATTGTAAGACCATACAGAGCCAACAGTTCATGGCTCTAGTGCATGGTTTCCATTGCACTAGAAAAGAGTATTGCAGTTAATACCTAAAATGGCGACCACCTCGTCGTCTTGAATGACCTCGAGCGATCCCGTGACGACAAAGCACAGCGTGTCGATGCTTTCCCCCGTGTGATATAACAGGTCCCCTGGAGCACTGTGTTCCATGGTGAAGTACATTGCCAGGGCTCGCAGGCAACCGTCACTCGCTAAACGGAAAGCAGGATGTTCGTTGAACACTTTTCTGTTTAGATGGACACAAATGTCAGCTGTCATGTCCTTCGGGCAGTAGCTCAACACCTAAACACAAATAAATTAGCCTCTTCAACAACGACATCGACTTTTGACATTATCGTGGTCATTCAATTTAAAGAGTAAAGGGAAAAAAACTCCTTCATCGACTAGATATACCTCCGCATCGGGCCTCGTGGGCGATGTAGCGAGTCATCGCCTAAAAGGGCTTAATGTCACCAATGTCTGCCAAGCAGGCCTGCATAAGGGAAGAGTCCTAGGCTATCAAGGGTTTTTTCCCCTGTACTCTGCATTTGCGATTTGTAATTGTACATACAGTTAAAAAATTTTGGTGCAAGATTACTCCGAAATCCTGGAACTTTCTACCTGCCACCACTATTTGGAGCTTTCCCTTACTAAAAATCTGAGGTATTTTTAAGGTATTTATAAGGTTTCTCTTTATAGGTATTTTGGAGGTATTTTAGAGGTATTGAGTTGAGGTATTTTCAGCTACTAAATGGTGCAGAAAAAAACCTCTGATGTATTAGAAAAAAACCTCTGTTGAAGGTATCTCACAAATACATAGAGGTATTATTTAGAAACCTTCAACAGAGGTTTTTTCTTAATACATCAGAGGTTTTTTCCTGCACCATTTAGTAGCTGAAAATACCTCAATCCAATACCTCGAAAATACCTAAAATATACCTCTGATGAAAAACCTCAAAGGTTTTCCTAAAATACCTTTTAATGAGGTATTTTAAATAAACCAAAAAGGTTTTCCAAAATACCTTTCAATGAGGTATTTTAAACAAACCTAAAGGTTTTCTTAAAATACCTTGCAATAGTTGAGGAGTAAAATGTTATTGTCTTACCCATGGAAATGCCAGTGCCCCGAAGACGTTAGTCGCCTTTTAACACAAGTAAATACACAGATTCGACCATAGTACGACCATAGAGACACGTTACATATATGAACAAGACAACAATAGATGATTTTACTTACCGGGAATCGAACCGAGGACTAACAAGCTGGGATTCAGACGCTCTAACCACTACACCAGACTGAGATGGTTTTGTATAATAGTGTTCGGCATTTAACGGTTGCACATGTTTTTAAATAAAGTATACTACCGGTACTCACGAAAGCTTACTAAAATATACAGAAGAGGGTTATTTTACCATTAAAATATGTAATACATTTTAAAGATATTAATTAGTTATGATTAAAACCATATTTTTAAGTTCTTACTCGTTAGTGCTGCCATCTATAGTTTATTAATAATTACTACAATTTTGCTTTAATTATAACTAATTAATATTTTAAAAATTATACTTTTTAATTATGTAAATGACATTCTTTTGAATTTTTTGTAAGTTTTCGTAGGTACATGTCATCAGAGAGGTATTTTTTTGTCGTTATTTAAAAACAGAGCCCAACGTTTTCCCATTAGAAGTTAAATAATTGTAATTTTTTATAAAACTTTGTGCTTTCAAACTTTCTATACTTTTAAGGAACTTTGAAAAGATGTTTTTAGAAAATATATAAATAGCTTAAACAGTTATAAATATATCTTAATAAGAGTATTTGATTGTATCTTATTAAAAATGTTTAAATCTCATGCAAAATTGTTTGATAGCATCCATATTAAATTTTGAGTCATATTCTTTGGTTTCTACTAAAAATTAATAGAAAAGGACCAAGAGCCCAAGATATTTGTATTTAAAAATAATGAAAAGAAAATGGGAGATACTTTATCTTTAATACATTTGAACCACAAAATATTGCATAGTTGCTTTTAAAGTCTATTGTAAATGTTACTTAATTAGCCAGTAAGAATCTTATAACTTTCACTCTATTGCATTATTAGAGTTGTAAGTATGGATATCAGGGCCGTAAAATATGTAACATATTATTTGTATGCATGTGAAATAACTTTTAAAGAGAAATTAATTTGCATTCACATGTTTCTACCAAAATTATGTTTATAAAACTATAGTTTCTAAAAATACATTAATTTAATTTCATAAAAAAAATCGTCGCAATGACTTCGATAATAGTTTTAAAAAATAGTACGTGCTTCAATACCATGCTATTCCTACAATAGTTATTTATGCAACAAGTGTGAAAAGTAACAGTTTTTAAAACTATTGGATTACCTCGCTCGTGAAATAAAGACATGTGTTTTAAAAAGTTTACAATTCGCATTGGTTCATACAATATTTTTTATAATTGTGTGAAAAAAAAATCATTGGTCCAAAAATATTTCACGCGCATTACTATCTTTAAAAAAAGGCAGATCGATAAATATCTGGATTTTATTAATATTATGAAATAGAACTTTTAGCTTGAAATGTTGGCATCTTATGAAAATAATGAAAAAAGCTTTTTATTCACTGCTTTATTGGGTGACAAAAAGTACTTTTTTTCACTGTTTCAAAAAGTCTAACTTTTTGCACGCGTCTGATATTAAAATTATAATGTAAAAGTCGGATTTTTTTCACGCAATTATTAATATATTTTTCAGAATACTTAAATAAAACCTCAAAATACCTGTAGTATTAAAGAGGTATTCCTCTGAATACCTTAAAATACCATAAGTATTTATTAGAAACCTCGCTAAACTATATGAATACCAAATGATTCCGAGGTTTACAAGTTTTAAAAAATAAAACCTCAAAATACCTGTAGTATTCAGGAGGTATTCATCTATATACCTTAAAATACCATAAGTATTTATTAGAAACCTCGCTAAACTATATGAATACCAAATGATTCCGAGGTATATAGGTTTTAAAAAATAAAACCTCAAAATACCTGAAGTATTCAGGAGGTATTAATTTAAATACCTTAAAATACCATAGGTATTTATTAGAAGCCTCGCTAAACTATATGAATACCAAATGATTCCGAGGTATATAGGTTTTAAAAAATAAAACCTCAGAATACCTGAAGTATTCAGGAGGTATTAATTTAAATACCTTAAAATACCATAGGTTTTTATTAGAAACCTCGCGAAACTTGTAAAATACCTAAAACTTCAGAGGTTTCTCTAGGTATTTGAAAATAAAACCTTAAAAATACCTTCGGTCAGGTATTATTCCAAGAGGTATTATTACTGAAAACCTCAAATATACCTTTTAATACCATGAATACCTAGTTTAAACCTCCAAAAAACCTCTAAAATACCTTAAATTTTAGTAAGGGTTGGTTTACCACTCTTTTGCAATGTATAAAAGTTATGGTTTAACCACAAATTGGCAAATTGACGCTCCAAATAGTGGTGGCAGTAGAATGTGCAAACTTTTTAACAGTGTATGCTAAAAATTAAAATTACTGACAAACACCGTTGGCAAAAATATTAATAGAAATTATATATTTTAGTTAAATAATTTAATTAAAATTACATATATTTGAAATATAAATTGACCGAAATAGAAAAATATTGGCATTTTTGTATGAAAATATAAATAAGGACTCATGGGGTTAAGGTTTCATAAGAATAAGTTTCTAAGGTTTCATAAGAATAAAGGACATTCATAGAGGGCTTTATAATACAACTTCTTGAAATTGATCAAATGTTTTGTTATAAAATTATTTATTAAATTTTTTTTAAAATTATTCGAACTAATTTCAAAACATGGAATCATAGAGCCTTGTAAGCCAGCAACATTTATCATATAATGAAAGCCGTTTGTAGAAATATTCAGTACAGTCGGAATAATGCGACTCGGAAAATTATTTTTTTATGTGATTAACACAGAGAGACAACTTCGGTTTGAAGACCCGGTGTTTCCTCTCATTGTCCCTTATTTGCTTTAAAACACATTCACTCCCTTGCTTGAAAACAGTGAAAGGCGGTATTTGGATAGAGACCTTTAAATTTTCGCAAGGTTGCAGTTATTCTACAAAAACCTATTCATTTTCATCTGGAAAATCGATTTCAATTTGCAATTACACCATGATTCGGAACGTTCAAAGGACTTCTAACAATAAATAAATCGAATATGATAATGAGTGACGTTCGAAAACTTAGTAGTTACTATAGCATTTGGCAACACACAGAAATAAAAGTGCCGAATGTTGTTTTCTAAAATTTGATATAATTTATTGAAAAAAAAAGAGTCAGCTTAAAGTAGTGGATCGATGATAAACTACATTAAAAGCTCTCATAAAATTTCCATAAGTGATATTGATTTTTTTTATGTGCAAAATCGGACTTATTTGAATTTTTTATGTGTGTGCGTTTGAATATGAGAGTCTTTTTTTGCTTCTTACTTTATATTTTATTTTTAAAACGTTATTTTTTTATTTCGATTAAATTTAACTGAGTTATCTTAAAAGTTAGTACAGGGTGAGGCAAACAAAACCGGACCCGATCTAGAGATGGGAATACGTTGAAATGCTTGGCGAGAAAAACTCTTGAAGCCACCTGAAACCTGTTTTTGCATTGGTTGGATCGGATTCGCTTCACATTAGAGCTACTCATGGACTAGTGGCGAGTTCAGATCTTAGTTCGCATTGTATGAAGACGTCCCATAATGCAAATTTTGTGTCTTGCAATCAATTTAGAATGTTTTGTATTACCAAAAACAAAAAGGTCCGATTCTCTACACTCTAAAAACTAAATGTGTAAACTTGAAAATTTACACACGTATATGGGTTTATTTCAAGAATTACACATATGAGGCACCAAATTACGCATTTGTATGTGTAAACGAGAGGCGTGTAAATCGACAAATGGTTAAAAACGCATATTTATGTGTAAACTTGAAAATATCAAGCATTTTACCTAGTATGGTGAGTTTTTTAAAATTTACACGCATTTATATTTTAAAAACATCAAGTATTTTACCTAGTACTGTGAGTATTTTTTTTTTAATTACACACATATATATGGGTTTCGAAAATCACATGTTTAACATCACTCAAAACTTCATTTTACAATTCGGCAAAAGGCTAGGAGAGCCCATTCAGTAAGCCGCTTTGTATGAGAACGTTCCCAAGTTCGGCACCGAGTATTGTTAAAATAACTGCTCTGCTGACACCTGACAGCAAACGCCGGTTTGTGCAGCCAAAAATTATTCTTCGGAATAATACTCCGTGCAGAGGAAGTGCAGTTTAAATATGCTCAAGTCACAAAGGTACAGATGACCTTAACCTTAAAAAAATTGCGTTGGATGCCTTTGCAGGTATCGGCTCGTCACTTGACTGTGTTTCTCAATTATGACGTCCATCGTCAATAGCTCTCGTGTAGCTCTAGTGTGACGATTTTCAACATAAAACCCTAACAATCCACTGTTAGTTTGAATTGGCGTCGCTCTAGAGCTACTGCAGGGCTATTTAACCCTTTCCTTACTGAAACAGCCCAAAACGCCCGAAAAACTAAGGATTCGATAATGTTATTCCTAACAAATATTACGAAGAAGCAAAAATCCTTCGTAACGAAAGAGTTGACAAAATAATTGCCGACCTACACTCTTAAAACAAAATAGTGAATTTTTCACAAAAAAAAAAAAACGCAATCTGAATATGAACACCAACAATCAGTACTTCTGAGTGCTTTTGCTCAAAAAGAATACTTTGTGGAAAAAGAGAGATTAAAGAATAACTTTCAACCGACTGAAATACAAGTTACCCATTTTCGTAGGTAAATTTAATTCTTATTTTTAAAACGTTTTCATTGGTCCAATTTGATCACGTGAAGCGAGACAGCGGGGTTCTTCAAATTCATCACCTCCATTTTATCTGTGTGGAACGGTTTAAGTAATTTCAAATTGTCATCATCACTTCTTATTTTGTTTTTCTTTTATAACAACTGCGACGGTTTGTGTACTGTTATTGGCAACAATGAAGTATGAACAGCGGGTGATAACGACTTTTCGCCGGGAGTAATAGTTTTTCGCCGGGATTGCTTTGTGGTTGTTCTCAAAATGTAAACAAAGCGAAAGATGGTCTTCCAAAGGTAAACACACCACTTGGTAAGTTCTTTTTTTATTCTAATTTTATAAAAAGCTATATTGTATGGTTGTATATAGAAAACGCTTACTACTTATATTTAAAATATTATGCTGCAGTGAAAACCACCTTTTTTAAAAGGTTTAAAAAGAGATTGTACTTTGAAACTGAATAAGTACAATATTGATGTTATGTGCATAATTTTTCAAGCATTCAGAGTGTTAGCAAGCATTAGTACAATAATATCTAGAAATATTAGTGTATTAGTGTAGTGTAGTAACTTTATCATTTAAAATAATCAGGCATGTACATACCAGTAAGTGTTTAATTATTGTTATTGAAGTGAATACAGTTTGTTACACAGTAAGTGTCACACAAAGTACACTGCAAATTCATTGAACACTTTTGCAAACACTCATAACTAAAACCTGAATTTCAATTGTATTAAAAATATGCTGGGAGTGTGTTGTGTCAAGAAATAAAATGTTGGATTGCAAAGTATTGTTGAAAGTTACAAGGATTTAAAATGTGTTTAAATAGTGTTTCTATCCATGTTTAAAATCCAATTCAGCTTTTAAACACTTTCAAGAGTCATACAGTTACAACACTTTTAAACACTTAACTGAGGTTCTAAATTATGCACATTTGGTTGTGTTAAAGCTCTTCATAGTGGTTAGAATTCCACTAATAAGTGCAGGGGTTAGTGTTAATGTGAATTTTTGTCACACCTAGGGGAGGGGTACATGAAGGCTACAGTCAAATGACGAGCTAACACCACCTGAGTTGGTACCCAACACAACTTTTAAAGGCATCCTACGCAGAGTCGGACTTTGAAGAATATTAAACATGCATTCCTTCCCACAGTGTATTATTCAGTGGAAATTTTTTTGCTGCGCAGGTCGTTTATAGGTAGGTAGTTATTTTGGTCATAGCTGTACCTTGGACATTCAGTATGCAAGGCGAACACTTTAACTGACTGGGATCCCCTGCCCTAAATAAGCGACGGTCCTGCTCCTTGTATCTTTGCGAAACATGTTGGAAAAATCATCTTTTTATTGTAGTTGATATTTTTCGGTCCATATTTTGTGATTAGGATGTATCTTGAATTCAAATTTTTCTTATAAAATGACCAGTATAAGTTATTATTTTGTATAAAACCGTTGTATTTTTCATTTTGTTATTGACTTTTAAGATAGGCTACAGAAATACAGAAACTTTTTCGCAGGCATGATCCCAGTTTAAGGACAATTATAAAATTGCAAGTTGGGCATCCTAAAATGTCTTACCAGGTGTAAATGGTGAGAAATTCATATTGAGGGTTAAAAGTGTTCTTCCCAGGTTCAGGTCTGTGTTTCGTCAAAATAATTGCCATCCTATGAACGGCCCATGCAGCCAAAAATGTCTGATGAATAATACTCTGTGTTATATCTATATATAATGGTGATTTTGGGTGCCTATTCAGGCATCGGCTCGTCACCTGACTGTGGTTCTAAATAATGACGCCGGTCGCCAGTAGCTCTGGTGTAGCTCTAGTGCAATGATAGATCATAACCAAAACTTATCTTAATGTCGTTTCAGGAGAGCGAGCAAGTTGTGTGGCTTGAAGCCACGTTGTCCCCCCCCCCCCCCCACTGGAGTGGCCGCTGGTCAGCTAGCCAGAAGGAGGTGCTGCGGCCTTGCTCAACCACCATGCCCCAAGGTATCAATAATTTCCAGCCACTATTAATCTTTACAATTACAATGCAGTCTTGGTTTCCCCCACCATGTGATTTTCGAAGAACAATGCGAGCGCCGTTCTAAACCTTAAACCTATCTTGTTTGAGGCAACTGCTCTCCAAACCCAAGTAGGGTAATAAAAAATGAAAATATAGCCCCCAATGAATTTTCACAGAAAACAAACGAGGGGGTAGGGGAGGCAGGCTTACATTGTCATTGCGAGGACTATGTTGATGTAACAGTAATAGGGGATTCATATTGTACATTTGGGTTGCGTGGGCACTATTCATATGGTGGCCCCGAAAAAAAAAGGACCCTTTTGATTTTTTGGTCAACCTGGTTTAGGGTAAGTGGGTCACCTTTTTGGCATAATTCGACTTTAGACCCTCATAACACTGGATGTAATTGGCCTAACAACTTATTTTTTTTGTGGTCCATTCTCTCATGGGTTATTACTGTACCCAAGGCAACCTTAACACAAATTGGCAAATAATAAATTTAAAAAATGGTTTTCTTTTTGGTTATCTGAGTGGCCCACTTGCCCCGCAAGGTGGGGTAAGGGGCACACACCCCTAATATATTTTTACACATAACTGGTAGAGATATGGTGGGGCAAGTGGAATAATCTATATGATTTTTTGAGTGTTTGCAAAAAAAAAGTAACGATGTATCTTTAATAGTTCCCCCATAGCAACTTTTTCTAGCATGCAAGCTTACTAAAAGGAAAAATACATTAATGTTCATCTTGGTCATTTTTGCATGCAGTGTTAAAAAAATGTCAGGGTTACAGATTTTAAACTGGCCTATGTCAATGAATAGGACTATGAATAGTGAATATGACTAACCCTATGAATCAGTGAATGACTTTTTTTAAGTATATTAAAGAGTTGGGGCAAGTGGGCCCACCTACCCCAAATGCGGGGCACATGCCCCCCCCCTTTTTTTTTTAACCTTATAAACATCACAAGTACATGACACTACAAAAAGATACTATGTTTTATACACTTTTAAAATATATAACATTTTGTTCTGTATCATGAACCGTTTGGAAGTAAATATAACAATAGCATGATGGCGTGAATTACGAAAAGATGCAATTTTTAAAAATTTCACAAAAAGCATTGTACCTTGTTACATACTTAAATGAAAATGATGCCATAATGTTTCCTGCATCTATTAGGGTAAATACGTAAAAATATTGTAACAGATTTTCTTTACATCCGTAATTCGGGAAATGCCAGGGGGTGTGGCCCACTTTACCCTAACCCAAGTGCAATTACAATTATGTCCTACTTATAGTTGTCTAAGAAAACTATTCAAAACAAGAAACTTATTTATATCCAGCGCAATGTTTTTAAATTAGGAATTAAACTTATTATTACATTTAAATTATTATTGTTTGGACATGGTAAACACAGTCCCCTATTTGACACATAACATTCGATAGCACTAGCCTTATGTGGGTAACCCATATTAATTTGTATGGTTTACCCATCACCAACGGGGGCTGGGGAGCCAAGTCGGTTAAGCACTCTCTTAGCATGCGGAAGGTTCCAGGTTCGGGTCGGGGCATCGCCAAAATAGCTGCCGACCTATAAACGGCCCGTGCAGCCAAAAATGTCCGACTAATAATACCCCGTGTAAGGGAGTACACGTTAAATATCCTTCAAAATCCTAACGCTGCGTACGATGTCGCCCTTAACGGTTGCGTTGGGTGCCTATTCAGGTGTGGCTCGTCACCTGACTGTGGTTCTAAAATACGACGCCCGTCGCCAATAGCCCTCGTGTAGCTCTAGTGCGACGATAATTCAAACCAAACCCATCACCAACATGTAGCTCTGGTGTGACGATAATTTAACTCAAGTTGACTTGAAAGAAGATGCGTTGTAGTGGTGCTGCCTTCCATGCCGCATGAGGAAGCAATGGACTCTTCTGCTCGGTGCTGAAGGTGGCTTTTATCGCTGCACCATTTCAGGGATTTGGGTTTGGTACAAAATGCCTCAAAAGCAGAGGTGCCATAGCCCTCAAATCCTACCCAATCTTTTTATCTCCGTGTCATACTTTAAAATTTAGTTTCCAAACAGCAATATAGTCATATTCAGAAATATCTAAGAACTGTTTTTGCAATTCTCTTATAGGTTTACGAACTGCATTTTGACCAAGAAGATCTAGAGTGTGTGGCCTTGGCCTAGATTGTGTGGCAGCTGATAATCCCTACAAGCACAGAATTGGACTGCCGTTGGAGAATCCCATTCCCTGACATACTGGAGAAGTGCCTCCACGGCAAAGCCTAGAGTTGTAATGAGTCTCCATGCTCTCATTTTGAAGCGATGTCCGAAGACTAGTTTGTAATTAATTATTACTTATTTGTAATTAATTCACTTTAATATTACAATCTAGAACTTATCATGTAAAATGCTTAGCCAAAACAAAGCTGGAAAACTATTAAAGTTCAGTGTAATCTGTATAGTTTTACAGGAGCCTCAGTTTAATAGTGAACCATACACTTTCGATTAAATATTCGATTGCTCTATTATCTCTAAAAGTTAGCTTTTCTGAAATAAAAGTGAAGAGGAATATAAGGAATGATTTTGTTTCAATTTAATTTTTATATTAAGGATTTTTGATTTCATTATACTCTTAAATTTGAGTTACCCCCATTTTTGGGGGTATATAAAAAGTTCTCTACATTGCTGCAGATATTGAAGCATATAGTGGGAAAAAATTATAAATATTTTTCTTTTTGAAAGCTAAACAGTTATATTATATAAATTTAAATATACAAAAAAAAATCCATGAAAATTAGTTAAATAGTAGGTTTTTAATGAGATGATTTTAACAATGCTCGATTTACCCCCTCCCCTCCCCCTCAAGTGAGTTCGGGTTAATGAGGAGGTTTGACTGTATTAATCTTTTATCTAGTTTATCGGAAATATAAAATAATTTTTTATACTAATTATGTTTCAACCTTTGTGCTGTATGTCTAGCTTAAATTTCATTACATAGTAAACTTAAGATTAAGTAACTTTGTGTAAAGTATGCATACATTTTCTTTAAATGGTATTATGGAATAAAAATTTGGTTATAAAATAATGCCAAGTCAAGATTGAAATATGCTAAACTGTCTATAAATTATAGCCAAAATATGTACAAAAATTGTAGCCTACTGTTTTCCAGTTATAGGGCGACACAGGGTAATTATCGGACGAACAAAAAATTTTATCATGGCTCCCTCATTGATATAACTTAATAAGCAGTAGTTTGTTTATAATAGTGTTGTTTTTAATGTCAAATAACTAACTTATGTGATGAAAGCAAAGTTATTTATTAAAAATTGATGTAAAACTATGATGAAATTCCGAAGCAAAAGTTTACAACAAATCAAAATTGAAGCACGTCTATGTATAAGTGTTACAAAATTAAGAATATGCTCAAAAGTTACCTTGCCAATTGTGGTAATTATTGGACAGTAGGTTTCAACTTGTTGTGTGATATTGGTTGTTAATTGTGTGTACTATAGTATATGTGGTATTTGATAATTACTTAACACCACATGACTTCTGTAAGAAAATGTATTATAGTGAAATCAAGTAAAAATTACCGAACATTTAAATTTCTTCTGTTTCCAAGTTCAAACATTGTGTAGGTGTAGATGGTATTTCATAATTACCAAGTAATATACGAAGTAAAATTAAACATATTGCAATCTTGTCTGTCTTTCCCCATAGCATAACCAACAATTACCCTACTTTGTCCAATAATAACCCTGTAACTAAACATGCATGTCATAATGTTACTATTCATCCTACAATGGTGTTTTTCAGCACAAAACAATCTTCAGAAACAAATACCAAGAATGGTTATTACAAAATTTAAAATCATGTAACAGAAAACAAAATTATCCACAATTTGGCATTGAACAAAAGTTTAAACCATTTTTTTTCAAGCACTTTCAGTTATTAATATATTTTTTATGAAAAAGTATTAATCTAATCCCATTAATTAACCAGAAAACCTGCTGGATATGCAATTAACACATTTTGGTTTATTCGACGCAATAAATTGTGATTGCTGGACCCTGTCCAATAATTACCCCGATATTTCGTGTCCAAGAACTCCAGGTCACCCTACTCTATTATGAAATATTTGTTATAAATATCCATCATGAATTGAAATTTCTTGATATATAAGAAGTAGTGTAGCATTATTATTGTGTTGTTTATTAAAATTGGTGGTTATTTCCAAAGAGATTAAATCTATAAAAAATATTTCACATTATTTTTATTTTTTGTTGACTTGTTTAATATTATAACTCAATCTTTTTTTGTGTGCCTAAAATTATGTATTTAAGTGTAATCTGATTAGTCATGTATATTGTATCTATGCATTTCTAAATTACTCAATAGGGGACGTTCATAAATTACGTCACGCAAAATTTTGACTTTTTTGACCCCTCTCTCCCCCAATGTCACGCTGCGTCACGTTTGGTCGAACCCCTCCCCCTAAAATTACGTCACGTTTGTCGGCCCCCCCTTTTTTAAAGTTAATTTTAATATTTTCCTTTGTGTAAGTGTTTCTTAAATGATGATCTTATAATAAAAAAATCAGATTCCCCTTCTAAAATTCGTTCTTATAAAAAACAGATTTTCCTTGCAAAATTGGAAGTTTTGAATCGTTACGTCACGCAAGAGATTACCCCCCCCCCCATTTCATGATTCGTCACGTTGTCGCATACCCCTCCCCCCTATGAGTGTGACGCAATTTATGTACGTCCCCACAAAAGTGTATTTCTCAAATACTCAATAAAGTATGTCTTTCTGAATTACTCAATAAAGTGTGTCTTTCTCAAAAAATCGCTTAAGTGTGTAATTCTTTATTGCACAGTAAAGTGTGTATTTCTCAATTGCACGGTAAAGCGTGTAATTCTCGATTACACAGTAATGTGTGTAAAATTCTAAGCAAAGTGTGTAATTCTCAATTACTCAGTCAAGTGTGTAAACTGAAATTACACGCTTTTTTACACACATAAACAAATCATTCTAGTGGCAAAATAATACTAGCTTATGTGTGTAAATTTACACACTTAGTTTTTAGAGTGTAGGATAAATAACAACCCAAACAATCAAATTATCACTAAATCTTGATCAGCTCTACTAACCTTGTTTATATTTCATTTCAACTAGCTTTTCTAACCATAGCGTAGTTGCCGGAAAATAAGTCGCCAAGCATTTGTTTGGGCTTAATATTGAAGCGATCAAAAGCTTCAGTTAGCGAACCTGTTTTTGTATTGGTTTCTTGACTTGGCAACATTTCTGTCTTATTCTTATCTCCACCTCGGGGCCGGTTTTGTTTGCCTCACCCTGTATAATAAAGTCCTCATATCCCTAACAAATTTTATTATTAATTGATAGAACTTTAATAAAAGCAAACTGTAAAATAGTCATTTTCGTATTACATAGTTCATTGCATAATACTCAGGCGTTAACTAATTCGTATACAGCTAAAAACTGTAAATTATGCAATTCTATCTGTTTTTAAATACTATGTGTGGGGCCTAACGTAGTCAAGCAAAAGTTTTACTTACAGAATGCCCTGGGCGGCTCATCAGCAGTATAAACAAAAAAATTTATAACTTATTCGACAGTTTTTCTTTTGGAATACAGTCTACATTCGTTAAATCCGAAGTATTAGTTGCAAAGAAACCTTAGGATTGCCGAGGGATGGTGGCTTTGAATTACTTATTAAGGTCTTCTATCGAGTGTCAGTTCAATCGATTTTACTCGTAGTAAATTGAAAGTACTAACAGCAAACGCTCTAACACATACATAAAATAAAAATCCAAACTTTCGGTGCTCCAAAAGTGTCTTCGGATGAGAAAATTTGGACTGATAACTAACAGGGATTAGAAAATGTAGTAAGAAAATATTTTTTCGTGACAAAAGTGGTTCTACTCCTTCTTGTAGATGCTGCCTTTGACCAGAAAAGAATAATGAGAGTCACTCAACTTCTACTTGAGAGTCCCTCAAGAACCACTTATACGTACAAAAGAACCCAGACAATTGACAAGAGCTTAGTGAAAGAAAGTGCTAAGTGACATTTTCGAAAAAAAAAATTATTTTTAAGTCAACGAACATATTACTAACATTTTTAACGATAACGAGTTTCCACTTTTTCATAAACTTTACTTTTGGTATATTTTTTACGATTTACAATGCAGTTTGTAACAAATACGAGTGCAAATCGAAAACTTTAAAATTCATTTTCCCATTTTCAACTTTTTGCCACTTAGCTCCACTAAGCTCTTCAATTGTTTTGGGAATTGGTGAAATTTCAAAGCCCGAGTCAATTCACTGTCAATTTAGTTCCCTCTAAGCCAATAACGATCCATTGTGTGTTCACAGCTTCTGGTTAACGCACGTCCTTATATCGCCAATGTTGTCACGAATCTGTCAGTTACGGTGGTGTTGAATTATCATTGCACTCCCTACTAAAAATGATCCATAGAGATCAATACAAAAATCTATTGACATAAGTACAGCTTTATTGATGTGTACTTACTTCTAAGGATGTCACTATTGTTATCAGTAACCTACTGATAATATTTCGTATTGATATCAATAGAGCTCTAACGACACCAGTAAAGAAAATATCAGTAAGCTACTGATCTCAAATGACATCAATAGGTCTGCACTGATATCTATAGAGATCAGTAGAGATTTGCATGGATATCAATAGAGATCAGTAGAGATTTGTATAGATATCAATAGAGATTGCTATTGGTACCAGTAGGCCATTTCCACATAAAAATTTTCTATTGATCTCTACTAACCATTTTTAGTAGGGCTAGACCTACAAGAGTGCTATTGTGACAGTCGTCACATTTAGAACCACTGTTAAGTCACGATCCGACACCTGAGTAGGCATCCACCAGAACTTTTAAGGACGATATCGTAGGAAGCACAGCGACTTTGAAGCATAATTAAAGTGCACTCCCCCCACAAGGGGTATTATTTGTCTGACTTTTTTTACTGTACATATCGTTTATAGGTTGCCAGCTATTGTGACAATGCTCGGACCCGAACCTAGGACTTTTCAAATGCAAGTCAAGCGCCTTAATTACCCAACCCAGATTTCTGTCTACGTTAGTATAGCCATTATGAAGGGACTCATTAACACATAAACGATGATTTTGTACACACCATTAACATCTCCATTTACAAATAAAAAAAAATATTTTTAATTTGTTATTCGTGTGACTTAATTTGTCGTATGTAAATTATTCAGGAAAATTGATTTCATTTGTCTTATATTTTGTGTACTTAAATAAACTTAAGCAAACAGCCTATTTTCGCGTGGCAAATTTTCTTACCAACCATCGTTAAGGGGAATCGGATGGTTTTATCACGTCAATGTTAATTTTCCTAACTTTAGGAACATTTTTTTCAGGAACTATACGATTCTTAATTATGTTTTCCTTTTACATTTTGTTCCTTACATATAGCTATTTGATTTAAACTGAGGAATATTAAATATCTCTGCTAAAAAAATTGTATAACTTTAAATCTGATTTTTTGTGTTTTTATACATATTTTAAAAAAGTCACTGTAAAAGTATTTTTTATACTTTGAAATATTCGCAGTTTGAATCAAAGAGCTATATGCAAGAAATAAAATATTAAAAAGTTCAAAATGATATCTCATATAAATCCTGGGAAAAATTTTCCTAAAGTTAATAAAATTAACATAGACGAGATAGAACCATCCGACTCTTCTTAATGAATTAATATGGGCTGAGGAGCCCAGTCGGTTAGGCACTCGCCTAGCATGCGAAAGGTCCCTGGTTCGGGTCCGTTTATCGCCAAAATATATGCCGACCTATAAACAGCCCGTGCAGCCAAAAATGTCCGACGAATAATACCCCGTGTAAGGGAGTGCACGTAAAATATCCTTCAAAGTCCTAACGCTGCGTACGATGTCACCCTTAACGGCTGCGTTGGGTGCTTATTCTATTCAGGTGCCGGCTGGGGCTGGGGAGCCTAGTCGGTTGAGCACTCGCTTAGCATGCGGAAGGTCCCAGGTTCGGGTCCGGGCATCGCCAAAATAGCTGCCGACCTATAAACGGCCCGTGCAGCCAAAAATGTCCGACGAATAATACCCCGTGTAAGGGAGTGCACGTTAAATATCCTTCAAAGTCCTAACGCTGCGTACGATGTCGCCCTTAACGGTTGCGTTGGGTGCCTATTCAGGTGCCGGCTCGTCACTTGACTGTGGTTCTAAAATACGACGCCCGTCGCCAATAGCCCTAGTGTAGCTCTAGTGCGACGATAATTCAAACCAAACCAAACCAGGTGCCGGCTCGTCACTTGACTGTGGTTTAATAGCCCTCGTGTAGCTCTAGTGCGACGATAATTCAATCCAAACCAAAAACCAAACTTGACTGTGGTTCTAAAATACGACGTCCGTTGCCAATATCCCTCATGTAGCTCTAGTGCGACGATAATTCAAAACCAAACCAAACTAATGTACAGGGTGGTTATAAAATAACGCTCGCTATTCGGAGTGGTCTGTAGCTTGAATGAATAATCCAAATGTATCAAAAATTGAGACACTTACTAATCAAGAAGGGAGAAAAAGAATGGAATCATAAAAAAGACAGAATCCTAAAAAAATAATCATAAAAAAGAATAATCATAAAAAACAAACTCGTCTCTTTACCAGAATCTAAATTACGAGGCGTCGTCAATTATGGCAAATTACGGCCAACACAGCTAATTACGCCTCGTAATTTAGAACCCTGGTCAAGAGACGAGTTTGTTTTTTATGATTCCATTCTTTCACCCCCTTCTTGAAAAGAAGTGTCTCTAAGTTTTTTGGGCATTCGGATTATTTATTAAAGCTACAGACCACTCCAAATAGTGAGCGTTATTTTATAACCACCCTGTATTAATATAATGCCCTACTTTGCTGGTGTCTATTCCTTTCGTCATGGCCCACGTTGATACAACATAGTCCATGACCCGTTCGCTGAGGGCTTTCGGCACTTCGTGAAGCTTCATGAATTCGCGGACATTGTTCAGCATCTCGTGGTAGCGCGCAGTGGCGGACGTCATTTGTTGAATGATGGTTGTCACGTGGCCAAAGATCGTGGCGTATAAAAGAGCTGAAAAGAAAAATCCTTTTGTTAGGATAAAGAGAAGTCAGTTGAATAAGATCTTACTTAAAGTCTCATTTAGTTAGAAATAGAAACTGTGTTGACACAGTGCCAGAAAAAGCAAGTGGTAAGAATTTGCATTTGGATTATGTTTCAATGGGAATGGATTTGTTTTGAAAGAACTGCTCCACAATTTCAAACAATAACATTTCTTTTTGTTCCATTACTTATATATATAAATGTCTTTGTATTTATTTAAGTAACAGAATGTGGTTTTAATAATGGTTGTAGAAAGTCAACTTCTCTCGTTTTATCACGGTTTTTTATTTTACTTTAATGACATAATGAAATAAATGTAAAATGAGCATAGAATAAATCTTATTATAAATCAAGACTAAAATTAAATTCAAAGAATATATTTTAAAGAATAAAACATAAATTTCAGAAGCGATTTTGATGCATTAAAAATACAACAGGAGGTTTCAATTTGTGGCTTCAAGAAAAATTTCAAAATATCTAAAGGTTTCATTTCTTAACACGTTTGTTGTAGATAACAAAATAGCTTGTAAGAAAATACATGACTAAATAAATTCACGATTAAATCGTAACTTATGCATTTCTTGTTTGATCTGTAAATCACAAGTGGTAAAAAATCACATTGAACGTGTTAAGAACAGAATTATACCACAAAAATTTCATACACATTTTTTACGCTTAGTTTGAGAAAAAATAATGAGAATTTGGAAAATATTATGTTCATTAAAATAAACTTTAAAAATCACATTATTGTATGCATTCTTACTTACCCAAATTGCAATATTTTGTATCTTCGACTGACTATGACTAGCATCAATCTCATAACATAGCAATTAATAAAACTCATTTACCTATGATTTTTTTATATTAACCAGAACTGATTAATAACTGTTAAAAAGATTCAATATTAGTCTCATCTAGAGTTAAGAAATAAAATGCACAATACCTAGGGGAAAAAACATTAAATTACAGGTTGTGAAACAGCTACCTTTCAAGCTTTCCAAGATATTTTTCTTCTACATTTTGACAATCATAGGCGATGGGAATAAATGTTTCAATTTAAAACGAATTTCCTTTCTACCTTTAAAACTTTATCAAATAACTTACTTTTGAGGGTAAAATTTGTTTTTTTTATAACTTTTAACAAGTTTTGCAGTTTTTTTGCCTTTAGTTAAAATAGTTAATAACGTACACTAATTGATTTTCCAACTAATTTTGATAACTTGCATTTATATTTCTCAATTTAAGGTGTAGAAAATTTATGTAATCCAGCTTCTAGCCAACATTTTCACATATTTTATTTGTTAGTTCTTTATACATTTTGTTTTCTGTAAAATTTGTGTATTACTTTCTTTTCACCTGAATTTGCTGATTTTCCCTTCTCGCATTTAATATTTCGTCTAACTTTGTTTTGTAGGGGGAACTAGGGACATTTTAGTCTAACAATCAAATTTTTGGGTTGGGTCGCATATCCCTTGTAGGTCATGTATCCCTATGCATTGATATACATGACCCAAAACTAAAGTTTTAAATAATTTATATTTTACTAATATTGCGGTTAATACTTCAGAAAAATACTAATATATATATATATATATTGTGAAACTTTTAAAGTATAAATTGACTGCATTTGCACATCCATAAATAGCGTTTTTTAAAAGCTACAAGCAAAAAACTTTTGTTGGGTCATATGTTCCTGGTTCCCCCAATCTATATGCAAATACTATTGCAATTACTAGGTAACTATGAATGAATTTTATTAGATATCGGTTTCAATGAAGCAATTCAAGGTACCTTACCTCCTATAATCATCATACATATAGTGAACACCTTCTCGTTGTCTGTCTCTGCAGCGACGTTGCCGAATCCAACCGAGGTCATGCAGGTCATCGTGAAGTACAGGGCGGTGATGTACATCGTCCCTCTCGGGGGGCCACCGATCAGTTCGTACTTGACTTGATTATTGTTGACCACTCGGCTACAAAAAAAATTCAAAATTTTATCTTAAAATATCCTCTTGATGATTTTTTAGATAAATATTACTTATTTTCACCTTTAAAAGAAGATGATACTTGGGCAAGTTTTGGCTTAAGTTTATGAAGCAACATGTCATGGATCACTCGCAAAGATCTTTGTTAAGTTTGTGTTGTCATATGAACATTAGAGCTGTTTTTTAACTTTTCATCGTAGGACAACTTTTCATGCTTACTTCGAATCTAAATTAACCATACTTTTATTAAACTTACTGTTCTGCTATCGCGTGTACTAAAAAGTTGTTCTTTTAAGTATGTATTTGTTTTTTTAATAACTTAAACTTCTACTTGAAAAGTACTAATAAGTCGACATTTTCATTTCAAAATAGCTACTGTAGAGTCCCGCTTATCTGAAAGGTAAGGGAGCGAAATTAAGCAGCAAAAATAAGAAATTAATGCATATTTTGAGAATTAAATTCCACTTTGTAAGTACGTGTTTATTTTTTGTGTATTTATGTATGCGTATACATTTCATATTTTAACCGAAAGGCTCGAGAATTTGTTTTGCTAACCCGATTTTCGGATAACCGGAATTCGAATAAACGGGACTCTACTGTATTATTTCCAAGCAGATAGAAAAAGGTTGGAAACTGGCCTCAGCCTCTCCTATTCTCTTTGTTTTATGGTTGATTCCTAAAAGTTAGTCCATTCGTAGTTTTGCTAAAATATATGATCTAAGGATGACATTATCCCAGACAATATTAAATATATTTTTTAAATAAAAGATTTGCCAAGTTTTAGTTCTCCAAACTTAATAGTTATCATATGTTTATCTTTGTATCTTGTTAATAAGAATATACTTCAATAATCAAATGCTATATTTTCACAGAATACTATTTTTCAAACTAAATTTAAAAAACATCAAATTTAATTTTATATATATATAACTAGAAACAAGTTCAAAACAACAATCCATGAGGATGGATATTATTAAGGCATATGGAAAAGTACAGGGGGAAAACACATTCATTCACAGGGTATGTTTGCTATCAGAGATCTTTGGCGACGACAAAGAGTCATAGCCTAAACTGGTTAAGGAAACCAGTTTTTCACTTGGTTCTTCTCTCCCGGCAACCCTGATTAACGCCAGTCACGAGTCCCACGTTTGTACCACGAGAGAAAAACCAAGAAACCGCTCAATGTCCGAAAGGATTCCTGGATACGGGACGATTCCTAGTCAATCAAGGTCGGTTAGGTACTCGCCTAGCATGCGAAAGGTTCCAGGTCCGGGCATCGCCAAAATAACTAACAACCTATAAAACGGCCCGTGCAGCCAAAAATGTCCGACGAATAATACCCCTTGTAAGGGAGTGCATGTTATATATCCTTCAAAGTCCTTACGCTGCTTACAATGTCGCCTTTAATGGTTGCGTTGGATGCCTATTCAAGTGTCGGCTCGTCACTTGACTGTGGTTCTAAAATACGACGCCCGTCGCCAATAGCCCTCGTGTGGCTCTAGTGAGACGATAATTCAAAACCTAACCTAGTTAAGAGGTTCTTTCCCTGGACTCTTCCAATGTGGAAGGTCGACCCGTTACCTGAAGTTGAACTGTTGCTGAGTCACATTGCCCAGTTTCCACAGCCAGCTGTAGGACACCCCGTTCTCCGCGTCGCTGCGGCCGATGCTGTAGAAGATACAGGCCAGCCAGTGAGCCACCAGCATGTAGAAGCACAGCAGGAGTATGAGCATGGCAGCACCATATTCCAGGTATCGGTCCAGCTTGCGAACGACCCGGCCCAACCGCAGCAATCGGACCACTTTCAGAGCACTGAACAGGCTGCCAATGCCTTGCTGAAAGAACGAAATAGGATGCACTCTTAAAACAAAAGAGTGAAATCCACTCCAGTTGGAGAAGTGCATTTTCGACACCATAAAGGCATGCATATTTTCTCAGACTGAGTTAAAATCACTCGTTTGGAGTGATCCTGTCGGAGGTTTAACACACAAAACATCCACTCCAAAAGGAGAAGTGCATTTTCCAGTCTGAAGGAGTGAAATCCACTCAGACTGAGTTAAATTAGGAGTGTTTGTTTTAAGAGTGTGCGTTATTTGTTATAGGTATTTCGTCACTTAAATTCCCACATGTGCCATCTGATTGTTGTGAAAGGATCAGATTTACTGTAAGGTAACCCTTGGCGTGTTTTTTTGGATTTGGCGATAAATAATTTTTTGTGGCAGCCGTCAGACTTCGACTGATGATTCGAATTCTTTGACTTCACAACGATGACGTTTTCCAAACAGCCGGTGTTAAATGAACAAACACGTTTTTCGGCTCTACCTCGTGAAGCTCTAATGCACTATAATTTAAGCCTATCCTATCATTTCGGTTTGGTTTTCGGATGATTTTTGGCGCGATTTTGGAAAGTTCGCCAAGGGTTACCGTTCCCCCCCCCCAATAAATTTCTACCGTTTTTCAAAGTTAGATAGCACATGAGGTAACTTAAGTGACGATTTTTTCCCAACGAGGCTGCTTAAGCCATTTGCAGCAAATGTTCTCCGCAACTGAGAGACATTGTTTGTGACCCTTTCTAGGCGACCAATTTTGACGCTCAGATTATAACGAATCTGAGCTCTCCGTGGATGTTAAAGTATGCTGAGATTTTAATTTTACCGAAAGAATCTAAGCCAAAAGGACAATCAAAGGATCTTTTACATGCTACATGATCATACGACATGCGTGCCCACGATTTTCACATCCTGAAAATATGTTGACTCAGACAAGATTAAAGCCCGCTAACTTGGAATTATGATGCGGACATGTAATACCTAATATGAAAACTTATTACACACGATGATAGAATAACATAAGAAAAATATAGGTTTCACGTTTTAATGAAAAGCTGTTGTACTTTTAAAATTGATACGTGCTTAACCCTTTATGTATTGACGGTACTTAAAAGTACCGCTTAAAAGGCCCTTGTTTTACTTTTCATTGTTCGTTTGAGGAAAAATAGATAGCAGTGGGCTTTTATTAATGCAGTATGCGGTTTCAACACATTAAAGACTAAAAAAGTAAAATAAATTCATTTAACAAAATTTCATTGTTAACCAGTGTAATTTAGTAAATAGGAGGGAAAGAGAAGATACATTCGGAACATAAATTCAAACTTTTTTTTATTGCTTTATATTCGAATTGTTTTCAATAGCTTTCATTCAAATATTTAAAGGCAAATCATTCACATTAAATCCTAATTTGGGGAATAAAGGTTTGACAACTCAAAAAAAGTCTCCTTACGTCTTCCTCGTGGTCGAAGGCATTAAACACATCATAAGGCAGACACGATAGCAAATCGATGATGAACCAGCTCTTGAGATAGTTCATGCGGATGATCTTCGGGTCCGACACCACTTCTCCCCCCGGACCCACGAATGTCGTGTGGAAGTTGAGGACGATGTCGATGAAGAAGATGACGTCCACGATGCTGTCCAAGACGAGCAGAGACACGTCCTCTGACGTCTTGTTCTTGAAGGCCACGTTGTAGGGCACCATGATGGCCGTGTAGAAGGTCAGGCAGAGGATGACCCAGTCCCAGATGGCTTTGAAGGCGCAATAGTGGAGGAGGATGTGGGGAGGGGTCTTGGGGGCTTCTTGTCGGTATTGAGGAAGCACCTCGGAGTTGAGGCTGATCATCTGGAACAAATATTTGATTCATAAATACGCCTATCTGTATTAACCTCCCGATCGTTAGACCCATCCGTATTTGTGCATCAGGTTTTCTCACAATAACCTAAAATTTTATGATTTATAAGATTTTATTCATAATTTACTTTTTTCTTTGGAAAAGTTAGTTTAGTTTAGCCAATGCCCGTCGGTGACGGTTGAGCCATTAGACGGCGAGCCTCCCAGTAACGAGAAGTCAAGTGAGGAGAGAGATGCTGAAGTCCAATGCACGACAACAGGTGGCCCGCAACCATCCTTTCAGACGTGCCGAGCGGGCAAATGTCCGTGTTGGTCACACCAATGCGGTGGAAATGGGCCTGCAGATAACCTGCAATCGCTCATCGAGCTTCTTAGGAAATGTTTTTAAGGCTATCTCTTCAAAAATACATTAAATTCCAATTAAAACCTTCCGAACGGGGCCCGGAAATGGGCAAATATGTATGTTTTTTTCCTGGGTGAATTTTAAACTAAATTTATTTCAAATAACATATTTCTTTCAAGAATCCGAACTATATGTAATTTTGAAAAGACAATCTTAAAAACATTGCAAATTGAAAAAAATGCATTATGAAAAAAAATGTATTGTAATTTTTTTAGTTTAAGGGTTATTGTAAAAAGATTGACTCGGAGAGTTTTAAAAAAAGAAATTTTTCAAAAACTACGGTAAAAAGTACAAGCTGTCGTAACTCTTTACTACAAATTAGTACAAATTGGTATAGAGTGACTCTATTCAGGAGTGTTAAAGCAATGCAATGCAGTGGCACTTACATGGGCGAGTTGAAGTGGTTTTGTGTTTTCTGTTTTGATGGGTAGATGCATCGAAAATTGCTGAACAAGAACGGATCGACTTCTCGTCACAGACCTCGCTAGTCGGGCGAACTTGCTCAGCCCTGAAACACACAACACAGATTTTCAATTTAAAAACAATGCCTGCGAATTAAATCTCATTAAAAATTTTCCTTAAATGTAATTAAAGACTTATATAGAGCATAATTATAGCTAATTATAATAAAGAAATATAATTAAAGCCATAATTTTGAAAAACCAACCAAAGGCTTTCGAAAAAGTATCTGCTGAATGAGATAATGGAAAAACTATTATTAACTACTAAATTTAAAAAAAAAAAACATTTTTAATTTTAACGATCAAAATGTAGATGAAAAAAGTACTTTTCAATAGAGAAAGAAACATAAAATATCTTACTTTACTTCCAAAAGAAGCATATAAATTTTCTATAGATAGACCGTGGTTGAGAACCACCGGGTTAGAACTTAGCTAAATATTACATTCAAGTGTACCAGTTCTTATTTTCGCGGGTCCGGGATGGCCGAGTAGTTTGGACCATTACGCTAACAGTCTGCGCGATATAACGGGTACGGGATCGATTCCCGTCTTTGCCCTGGGTGTACTTAATTTCTTTTTGACAGTAAAAAAAAATTCTGTTGCTGTCTTGACGAAGGCTTATAAACGGGTCTTTGATCAAGCACACAAGCTGGAAAATATATGTACCTACCCTACCCTACATCTTATTTTCGCAAAATGAATAATAAATAATGTATTCGCTTTTTAAGTGTTCCAAAGTAGCAGCACAAATTAAAAAATATATATTTATCATATATATACAATACGAACCTAAGAAGTCCTTAAAAATAATTTTTCTTTGAATATTTTTTTGTGTTTATACAAAGCGTATAAACAAGTATACTTAAATTAATGAAATTTGCGATGTTTGTGTTGCCGCTATTAGTTTCTGCTATTTACTGCGATTTTTTAGTTTCTAAAATTTGTGAAAGCTCTAGATTTGAACAATGTAGAGGCTTAGAAATTTTCAATTTCGTAATATACCTAAAGATAGGTTGCAATATACCTATCGAGAAATTAATTGGTCGAACTATTCATCAAATTTTATCTATGGTTATTTTTAATTTGTTGTCGTGTGCCTCCAGGCCGTAGCCTGGAAGGCAAGAGGGTTGCAGTAGCATCCGTTGGCACAAGGCTTTGAGTGCCCATGAGAGGGTGGATGTCTGACTTCTACTCCGAGATGGTGCCACCTCCTCAATTTAGGCATGTGGGGCAATTTATTTTTAATTTGAAAGATAATTATGTAAGAAGAAAGTTGGTGTTTAGGCTATTAAAAATTATTTAGTTTCTAGATGTATGCACTAAGTTTGAGATTTAGAAGTATTTGTGTTTGAGAATATTGTTGTCATTGCAAAATAGTCCGTCATCCTAATTATCATTTTTGAGATATTCATTTTTGACAGTTTAATCTCTTGCGACATGGTGTCTCCATTGGTAGATAGTTTTCCCTATAAATAACTTCCCTACAAATAGGTAACATGTTAATTAGTTTCAAAAGGGACCTGGTTCGATAGAAGAAGATCCGAAAATCAGTTTTCAACCTATGATTACAGGTATCAATCATTTATTTCTTTAAAAAATGAAGTTGAACGTGGTCAATACGATATTCGAGTTCTTAAAAATAATTTTAAACTAGTTCTTTCTGTAAACTTTTCGAAAAGTTCTTATAATAGTTAATTTTAAAGTTATTCTGCATTAAAAACAATGTTAAAATGAACAGTTAGAGATTAGCTACAAATAAGTGATACGGTTTTTTTGTGCATTTATAGCGCAGAATGTGTGTTTTTAGAGGTTAAGACGTGTCTCTCAGTAACTATTAAACATATTTTTTTAAAAAAAAATTACTTTGCAAAACATACTTTTTAATATATATTTGTATGAAAAGTATGTTTAGATGCAGAATAGTTAAGCGTATTATTTTGCTGAGAGGTTAAAGCTCACCTTTGGATGCATCGTCCTCCAAGGGCTGCTTCAAGGCCGTGATGTCCCGGAATGTCAGCAGAAAAAGGACGACTATGTCCTTTTCGTTCTTGATGGGGGCGACGTGCAAAAGCAGCCATAGTGGAGATCCTGCAGAAAAGACAAGAGATAGACATCCTGAATACTGAGTAGGCGCTATTGGAAATCGGGCTACGCAGATTCTTCAAGGTTTATAGGATTTGGAATCTTTGGGGGTTCTTCATACATCAACTATGAAAGAGGCATGAGATCCATTCGGATGGAATTAGGTCTTGGGAAGGGATAAAATAGTGAGTGGAATTCAAAAGGGTCTAAGAAGAGGTTTTTTTGTTCAGTTACCTTGATAAAACCCCTTATAAATATAAATGGAATTCATTTTTTACTCTGAGGGATCAGAATGAAGACAACCATTTTCTAAAACCTTTCAAACGATAGAATTACGTTATTGAGAAAGTAGGGTTATCTATTGCAGTATAAAAAAATACACACACAAGAATATTTCTCTATATGCCAGACAGAGAAAGTGAAGATTTTTAATTATATTTTTCAAACACCCAACAAATGCTAAAATTAAGACACGTTTTATTTTTTAACCTTTTATTAGTCGCAGCTTGAACTGAAAAAATCCTGTCGAGCAACAATTACCAAGGCAATTAACAGAAAAGCTTTCAAACAACGTACGAGAGGCTTTTGGATATTTTAAATAGATTAATGTGTTGGAAAATAAATTCTATTTAACAAATTGTCATACAATAAGTCAGATAAAACCGTTCTTGAGTAGTACTGCAATAAATATTGAGTGAACTAAAATCATTATTCTATTTTAGAATTGCAATGCTTAAATATATAGGTATGTAATGTAATCCGTGAAATGTTTTGTGATGAAGAATTTTAAATGTATAGATTGTTTTTTAGGTTTTCGGAAAGTATAAATTAAGTCTTTTAGTTTCACCTATATAGAACTGTTTGTACAAGCACAAGACGTTTGATTCCTAGAATGAATATATGGAGAGATATGTAGAGATAGAGATGAATACTACAATTTGTGAATCGGAATCATAAAAGATTGACAAATCTATAACTTTAGCTTCCGTTTTACAATTTATAATTAAACCAATTGGTTAATTAAATAGCTTATTGGAAGAACGTGCTGTCATAAAGGTGAAAACGAGCTTGAAAGTTTACGGTTTGCACTCAAATCTGTTGAAAACGATACTTCCAAACCGTAAAAAATGTACTAAACTTAATGTTTATGAAAAATTGGAAACTTGTTATCGTTAAAGAAGCAAGAAATCTGTTCATTAGCACAAAATCTAAATTTCTTCAAAAATGTCACTTGGCACTTTCTACCACTAAGCTCTTCAAATGACGCTTGGCATGTTTTAAAAGTTAAAATTTTCATGCCTTAAATTTCCCGCCAATTACATAGTATATAAATGTTAAAAAGAGTTTTAAAGAATGCACCGAATATTCTCAAAACAAAGAACAAACTGTAAAGCGCCATCTTTACGTTTGAAAAGGGGGTTTAATTTAACTTTTTGGTTGAATAATTAAAAACTATTTTTTTTCTCAAAGAACAACAAATAAATTTGAGACTGTTAATTACATTTGAGAATGAATTAGATAATTGTTGAAGATTTTCGCGTTCTCCATCTTGGTTTCTTTTATACATTTCCGCAACTTTAATTAGGAAAGAAGATTTTTTTTAAATAATAATTATTTAGGAAAGAAACAAGTTTAGTTTTTGTAATCAAAATAGTTGATGGAAAATAAGAAAATGAAAACATATTGTAGTTTTCCCCTTAGTATATGTAAAGCAACAAAAGATATATTTTTAGCAAGTGAAACAACTTTCTGTATAAATTGCTGAAATATATCGTAAAACAATCAATGAATAAAATTAAATCAGAGTTGGTTAATCAATTATCATGTATTTCTTATGCTTAAAAAACTTGTACAATATTTTCTGTTACTTCATGTATATTACTTAAAACATATTCAAAGTGTTTTATGTCTATTTAGCTATTTGAATATTCACTTATAATGTGAGGTTTTCATAATAAATAAAAAAAATAGTAGAATATTATAAATTTTAGGCATATATATTTAATATCATTTTTGAGAGTTGGAAATATTACAATATAATGGTTAATCTTTTATGTAATTCTTGTGCACAGGATATACCAGATTGTATTAGTGTTGGAGAACGGCATGAAAATTTTAAATATCTATCTATCCAATAAAACCCTCTCGTCCCTTATCACGGATAAACACGTTTCAGACGGTAGATTATTTATTATTTTTTAAAAAAGTATTTCATTGCGAGTCATTGTGCCCCGGTTTAAAAGAGCTTGCGATCTGTGAGTGTGTTACGATGTAAGGTTTTTGCTATTAAAAGTAATTGCCTTTTTTTCAATTTTTATTAAAAATCTTTCTATGCACTCAACATTTTTCGGCGCTAATCCTACAACATAGTAGTTGCAAGAAAAATATATTAGATTTCTAGAATATTTTCTGGCAAACGTCTTAGGAATTCAAATATAACACAAACTGCAAGAAAAATGAAACTGAGAAAATAAAATTTTAATATGTCATATTTTTGATTTCACAGGTTAGGAGAATATTCAGAAATTTTCTAATTAATTTTTGCAATTATAAAACTTGCATAAGTGCTTACAACTAGTTGCAAAAAAAAAACCCCAGCGCGACAGAGATACAATAAAACAGCCGCCTCTGTGGCTGAATGGTTAGTGTACTAGCCTTTGGAGCTGCTGAGGTCGGGTTCGAAACGCGGTCAGGCATGGATGTTTGTGACAGTCAAGAAATGTTATTTGTCTATGTGTTATTCATTTATTTGTGACTGTAAAATTTCTTTCCGTGTCTGTCCCATTTGACGAAAGCTTATAAGCGGTTCTCTGAACAAGCATACAAGCTGGAATATATATGTATCATACCATACCATACCATACCATAAGATACAATAAAACTACACCGTATCGTCTTTGTTTGTAGCTTTAATCTTTTAAACGCAATATTTTATAATAAATAATTTATTTTATAATTTTAAATGTCATAAAAGACTTTAGTATATATTTAAATACAATGCTATAAACAAAAGCTTAAAAACAATCGTATTCTATCCTTGAACACACTGCCGTGGGCAGATAAACAGTAATATCTTCGAAAATGTCTTAAAACATTATTGCAAACACTCAATATATACAACTAATAAAGTAGTTTAAGAGTGATGATCTAAGGACAAAAAAGTTTCAATGCATTGTTGTATATACTGCAATTTACCTGCAAACGGCCTCACAGCATTCTTTGTTTTTCGAGAGGAATTCCCTCTTAATTAAAAATGCAACTATCATTAATAACTTATCTTGTTTATACGTGAAATACTAATGACACCAGTACGCTTTTGTTGTAGGGTAAAATTATGTTAACTTTTAATTTTTTTCTTCAAAACATGAAGTCTACCTTAATTAGCATTTTGGTTTTCTTGTTTAATTTCCAATGTAATTTCTGATATTAAATTTGATTTTTAACTCTGATGTGAATAATTATTTTTAATTTTAATTGAAACAGATTTTAACATTAAATAGAGGTCGCCTAATAATTTTTTATAATCTAGAACATCTTTGCCATGTTTTTTAGTTGTATTTTGATAAGTACACAAATGGCAACATTTAATAATTCAAAGGCAATTTTCAGTAATGTTTTCAATGTTTCAAAATTAAAATAATTAAGGAGGTTCAAGGAAGTTCTTTACAAAAAAAAATATCTTATTATTTTTCTTCAATATTTTTAGTCAGAAATAATACAGCTTAATTATATATATTTATGATTATAAAGAACGCTTGTCTTGCCATGGTAAGTATTAGTAAACATTACGGCAATAAAATTTAAAAATAATTCATTATACACGAGGATGACAAAAGTATACCTACATTTTGAGGAGAAGAATATGTTTGATATACTGTTTTATATTAAGTAATTCACAAGGGTGTGGTTGGTTAACAAGGTAATGATGTGTTTTGCTTTAGGACATCTTTACCTTTCTTGCTTTAGATGACAGGCTTTAGATTCTTGTTGAGAATCTTAAAGACGTACCAGGGGGTGAATACTATTTAAACAATAATTGAGCTTTTTCGAGTAAGATTAAATTTAATATTCGTCTACGCTCTTTGGCTCGATGTAGATTTTGTGTCTGAAATTCTACCTATTTTGTCTCTATAATAGTTTTGTAGTTGTAGTAGACTGTGGATTGAATCAACTTATTTTCCAATAATCCATTTTTCTCAAATGTGTAGCTACTAGTTATAGTACGATATAATAAAACATATGAAGAGTGCACGGGAAAAACCGATTGATTTTGCAGAGAAGTTTACTTAGCAGGCCACTTTGGCGATGATAGCGAGCGATCGCCGACACTTGTGTAAGGAAATCAGTTCCTATCATAGATATCATAGTTTAAGTAATAGAGTGGCAAATCACGGGACCTCCAATGCTAACGACGGGACGCGCAAGGAGCTCCCACAAGAGCCCCAATGAAGCCAGTGCTGTAGGTCACGTGATATGCCACGCTAATACTTTAACTACTATCTCTGTGGTTACTAGCTACCACGATGCAGGCGATTGGCAATCCCAACGCTTGGACCAAGCGAAGAAGAAAGAGAGAAACCGGTTTTCTGCCACCAAGCATACAATTGCGGGGGCCCACCAAATAAATCATTCGGTTATTCCCGTGTACTGTTCATATATAAAACTCATTTCTAGTGGGAAAGTACAGTAACAGAAGGTTCAGATTGAAATGACTTACTGTTCTTTTTATACAGCAGGATCTCCACTTGCATCTGTTCGTGGTTGTCCAAGCTATTCTCTACCTTGGTGATACCAGCCCTGTCCGTGAGCTCCCCATACATGAAAGCGCATCGACACGACTTTTGCATCACCTCGGCGCGGTTGTAGCCGGAGATCTTGCAGAACGACTCCGAGCAGTAGACGATCGGGAAGTCGACAATCTGCGCGTTGGCCAGCAGGAAACTGCAGTCGGCTGCAACGGAACAAGGCGCACATTGTTATTGGATCACACTTAAGAGGGATTGTCAGTCCCATAGTGCTAATGCATTAGTTTTAAAATCACAACTTCCGCAGAAGTATTGCTTTACCATGTTAGCCCTTTTTTCACCAGTTATTGCAATCAACCTAACATCGAAATGAAATAAATTTTTAACGAAAATTATTTCTAGTTATTTAATTATATATATTAAGAGGAACTTTAAGAGGAATACCTAGAAAAAGATGGATAGATGAAGTGGAAAGAGATCTAAAGGCCATGAAAATTTAGAACTGGAAAGCGAAGACCAGAGACATGCGACTTTGGAGTCGCAATGTTAGAGAGGCCATGGTCCAGTATGAACTGTAGTACCAGGAAGTTAGTTTGTTTAATTATATATTTTTTAAGTTTTAAAATGCTCCAAAATATTTAGCAGATGGCGACACTATTTTTAAACTTTATCAATTAATAATTTAAATAATAGGATGTCATCTTCTGTTCAATTTTGTTTCAAATTGATGTGATGATGATTCCCATGCCTGGTGAAAATGGGATAAAATGACAAAGCAATTCTTTTGCAGATCTTGTGATTTCAAAACTAATGCCTTAGCTATGGGACTGACAGTCATTCTTAAAGAGTACAGGGGGGAAAACCTTCATCGACTGGGAATCTGCTGCATCGAATCTTCTTGACAACAATAACAAGTCATCGCCTTAGCTGATGTAAGGCAACCAGTTTTACCTTGGTTTTCAAATCATGCGATGCACGGGTTTACTATCTCTATGATCGAGATCCAGAGACACTAGTCTGACGCTTGAACCGCGTAAGAAGAACCAAGGGAGAAACCGGTTTACGATTACCACTACTCGCCAAGCAGACCTCAAGGCCTACAGATTCCCAGCTATTGAAGGGGCTTTCCAGTGTACTCTTCACTTATTAGTCCAGCGGGGGGTCAGCACAAATACTCTATACTAGCCTTCCCGGCGTATTAATTATTTTGTCGCAGATGGTTCGGTATTGGTATAGCATGAACAAGATTCGGGATCAATACTGGGTCGACCCCTAACCCCCTTCCATTCGTACTATTCCCTTTCCAGTGAGTCGGAGGAGAGAAGATTAATATGGGTGTTTATGTAGCTGCCTGATGTGAAGACTCAGGATGAGTCTAAGGACTATGGTGCCCGTTGAAATGTCAGGACTTTGATGCCTACTTTAAGGCTCTGGACATCGTTGCGGTTGAGTTAATGTTGTCATATTTGTGCCCTAAGATGGCGCCACGTCCGGCTTTTATTACAGAGCTATGTAATGTCTTAAACATAGAACAAATCCACAAAATACAGGTTCCACTACTTGGAAAACAGAAAACTTCCAAACTACTAACACTATCACAACAATTTTAACACTCCCTTAGAGAGATGGAAAAACAAAAAGCAATAGATTTTCTAAAAGCCATTTCAAAATTTATGTTGCTATTATTTTTTAAAAGCTCCAGTTTGAACAAAATTGATGTCCTTTGGAAAAAGAAACCGTTCTTCATCAACAGAATTTTTACAAGTTTAGATAAAAGACTCTAATATGTACTCCGGTCACATGTGAGCGTATGTTAAAATTATCCTAACAAACTTTCGCGAAAGAATTTGGAATACTTTATTCACAGGTGTTCTGCTTCTCACAACTCGCTGTGTTGCTTCTCAGTTCGATTACTAAGTCTCACAGTTTGGTAATTTGTCTATTATTGTGTTTTTTTCTTTTTGTAAAACTTTTTCATTGTATAACAAAAAATTATTATATTACATCGTTACACGAAAAAAATCATGGCTATGTTTCACCATTTATTTGCAATGTGAATATCTACGTAAAAGTACAAATACGCCTATTAATTCCAAATAATATGACATAGTAAAAAACGATGTAGTCCATTATATACGCAGGTACTCAAAGAGTTTGAAGAAAAATATACGCTTATTAAATAAAAGTTCTAATAAAATTTTGTTACAATTGAGTTTATTTGCAATTTAAACACTTTCCGTCAAGTAAATATAGTTTTAAGGTATTATCCAATTGATACTTTGATAAATTGGTAAAATTATATGTTTGATAAGGAAAAATTGATTCTTGAATTACGTATAACTTCAATGAACTTCTTATAACATATGGGGTCACAGCTTAAAATACTAAAATCAGTTCATCCAGTGCTTGGAAAGAAAGACAGAGATGATGTGTGATTTATCCATTATTAATCAATACTATAGCAAATTATTGCGTATTAATATAAGTGTAGGTGTATTGATTTGATTACTTGTAGCCATAGCTTTAAAAAAAGAACTTCAAGCAGTATACGATTGGTAAATTTACCCTGTGGGCGTTGGCCAGTATGAAAATGTAGACAGCTAGGAAAGAAATAAATGAAATACAAGCCATTGGAATGGCTCATGCAATATTCAGACCTGTAATCGAAAAAACTTGTCGCAAATAACCGGCTTCAACGTAAATGTTGCAGGGTTAAGTAATTTTGTTTAGTGGTTTATTTTGAAACCCAAACGTGTACGTTCGAAGTAATAGTGAACTACATTTTTAATAGGTTATTGATTACCGATCAGTTGACAAAGATTATCAACCAGTTTGATTGATCTTTTCGGGTAGATAGAATAAATCTTTTCTATTTTTTTGGTAAATTTTGTCATTTTTTTTAATAATTACCAAATATTTTAAACTTATTTATGGATAAATAAATGAAGCATTTCAATGTGACGATGTTTTACTTTGTTACTGCACTGTTTTTATTGCTTCTGATTTGGTTTTGTTATTCATGAGGTCAGCATCAAAAGCCTTGAATTTAATTTCTGGTTATAAATTTCTTCAACTAATAAAAGTTTGGAAACATCAATTGTATAAATAAGTTCATTATTGAGAATTAATAACAGTTATGAAGTTCATTTTCAGCATCACCTCACGAAGCAATTTCTAAAGCAAAAATATATTTTTTAGCTAACTATATCAGTATTTTAATAATTAACTTGCCATTTAAACGTATTTCTAGATAAAGGAAACCTTTCGCTGTGAATAGGTATTTGTTTTTACTTTCTTTCTTAATAGTTTTTATTGAAACTGATTTCCATTTTGTAAACTAAACGCTCAAACTATCAAACGCTTCTGATTTAATGACTAGCTACGAACTTCGTCAACTAAAGTAAGATAACAAGCACAGAAGTGGATAATAGGTTCTTTATCTTCAAAAAATAAGAACAATTCCAAAGCTGCAGTCAGATCGCGAATTTTATGCAACGTCAAAGCGATATCCCATTTCGTGACACAAATTCATTACCTGATAGTCTCCTCATACCCGGTTTCATCGATAGCGTCCCAATCGATTTATGCAATATGGATCTCTTAGATTAAAACAATAAAAAGAGTTAATCGAAGAATTTGTCCCCTGTGTAATAAAGAAGGTTCTGCTTGACTATAATTCACTTCGCAGAATTACCCTGCACACAAATCTTGTTTGATGATACTTGAGTGGAGTTAAATGTTATACTTGCTATTTAAAACATGACCTTAAACATCATTTATCAAGTAAATCGTTACTTGGAGAGAAAGTTTCTTCGTGACAGTAGATGGGTCAGACAGTAAAGCAACGTTACGTTGTTTAAAGGGATTCATTGAAATAAAGTTTAAATCATCGAGGAATTGGTTCATATGAAAAAATATACTATTGCTTTAAATTCAGGTATAATCTTGAAGAACAAAATAATTGAAATTTTAAAGAAATTGTAATTTAATGACTTAAAGTATATGATAATTAAACTGGGTAAATGTAAATTAATTTCGTGAGGGATCAAAAAAATAGTAAAAGTGTTAACTTGTATTCACAGCAAAACTTTGATTTAGACTTTCAGCTGCACATTTGTAGATTTGTTGTACTTTTTTAAAATAAAAATTATATCGGATTAGTAAATGGTTTTGAGAGTCTCCTCGACACTGTATATAAATATAATTAAAACTTTAACAAAACGGGGAAAGTTATGGTTCTTTAAAATTCATATATTGCATTAAAATTTACATTCCACATTGGACATGCATTTTGTCAAAACACTCTAAAACCATCACCAAATCAATAACATTACATTGATATCTCGTAGCTTCATTAACTTCCCTAAAACAATTTTTGTGTACGAATGATGTACCTATAAGATTTGTTATTATTCTGACAAGAGAGTGACAGCTTTATCAGTTGATTATTGCTCTTGCTCCATTGATATTTGCTAAATTCCTCCTAATCTAATGTGTCAGTTTTATTCAACATTGCTGTTGTAGCTTTACAATCATATTATATCAGAACTTTCTTTACATTGCCAGCTATTTTACAGCCGTATGGAAACATAACTTAAAATATTACTTCACCTAACCATTAATTATTTTTATCAAAAATTTGAATATTTGTATGTATTATATCAATATTTTAATTTTGAAGATGTAGAATCTCTCTACACATAAAACGGCTGAAAGTAAAGTTCCGGAATAGGCATTTACCCATGTAAACTTTGAACTACGTTTCTAAGCTGGTCGGTAACATTATAGATTACTATTAAAATCTATTTTAACTAAACTAGACTTTAATAAAATTGAATTTTTTCCTCAGAATTATCTTTTGCATGAAAAAAAACGAGTACTTAATAAGTCAAACTGTTGTTTTGAGAACTATTTGACAAACGAAAAAAATCTAGTGGTTAATATATACTTGCGCCGGTTTGTAGTTTAAAGATAAGACAAGAAGTTCTAAAAGAACTATAACAGCATACTTTCCTGTTACTTAAATTGCTACTGAACTTCTTATAAGAAAACAAACACGTTTGAAACAATAACTGCCACCTATAACAGCATTTACACAATACGATTTATACACATTAGAAACCAATCCCCAAACACAACATAGAATAGTAATGTAAACTTTTAAAAACTAGCATCAACTATTATCATTAATTTTCTTGCTCAAATTAAATTAATATTTTTCTCAATTCATTTGCAGTTCAAAGAATGATTAAGTATTTAGTTATAAAAAACCCGAATTTACTTAAATTGAACTAAAAAAATTAAAAATGTATCCTTAAAACTAATCTCAATTTATGCAACAACAAAAATACAATGCCTGCCTATTTGTAATCCACTGAACAATCAAAGTATCAAAATGTGCTATTTTTTATGACGTCAATCCAAACTGTTTCATAACAACAATAGCTTCCCTTCATTTATTAATATTACATAAATAAAGTTTGTCATGCTATTGTTTATATGGAAATAGCTATTTAAATGACTAAAAAATAATTTCTATGGTGATTCAAAGGGAAAATCGCTGACAGACAGTAGACAGATGGGAGTGCACGTTAAATATCCTTCAAAGTCCTAACTCTGCGTACGATGTCGCCCCTAACGGTTGCGTTGGGTGCCTATTCAGGTGTTGGCTCGTCACTTGACTGTGGTTCTAAAATACGACGCCCGTCGCCAATAGCCCTCGTGAAGCTCTAGTGCGACTATAATTCAAACCTAACCTAACCTTTTTTAACAAAAATAAAAAGAATTTTTAAGATCCGTCCAACATAACCGATTCTATAAAGGAGTGAGTAATTCCTCAGAAAACGCACAATTTGAGGCAAAAAATCTTAATGACTTTTTGGGTTTGAGTTACACTTACATTGGAAATATAACATCGTTCCAGATCACACAGTTCATATAAATTATTCTGATAGTTAGTCTTAATTTGATAATGTTTCATTTAGAATAATTTTAGACCCTAAAATTTACATAAAATATTTTATTGATGTATTATACTTTAATAAAGTTTCAACTTTACTCATTATATTATTTCACGTCAAAATATAGTGTTACTACAATGCATTTTATTTATAATTAATCACTTTATTCTTATATAACTAAAACGTCAGGTCCGTGGATGCAAAAATCATGTCCGTGGGCCAAAAACAATTGATGTGTGATGAACATACATAAAAGTTTTAGGATGTAAAGAATGAAGCATGCGAACTTAGCTTAGTTATATATATTATTTCTTTCAACAAATAACAAATTATAACTTCAAATCAATGGTTTACCTTCTGATATCTTGACCACAGGAAATTACGCTATGATCTTGTCAGAAGCCTTTTTTTTTAAACTTTCAACTTAAAATTACTTTTTATCTACTGTGGTTATTCAAACTATTGACTTGATACAACGTTTTGAGTGTGTGAGTGATTACTAATAAGACTGAAACCGAGTACTACTGTTGTCATTTCTAGATTTTTATACATGCTAAATAAAACGTTGTCCTACGACATGACGTAAATATGTGGGACATTTTATTTTCACAGAATTTATGTATTTATATTCTTGATAATTATTATTTTTTGTGTTTTGTGCGTTTCCTTGATGCCAATTTAATTAAAAAACCATATTTACAACAAAAAATTGTGATTTAATTTGGATTAACTCACCATCAAACCAGTACACTAACATGAAGGTGAGACAGTCCACGGACGTACATGATTTGTCATAGTCTGCAGACACACAATTTTATACAAAACGTTTTTTTTTATTTGATCAACGTTATTAGGTAGATAAAATGTCTTAATTAATTAAATTCATTTTCTAAATTCAATTGGAAGCATAACCTTTTTTCATCTTAAAGATATCTTGGGGGGACATGGTTTTGTAAGTTTTGTGAGGAATAACCCTAGTAAAGTCGGAAAAACAGGCGGACATCGTCAGTATGTCAATACCTACTTATCTAATACCTACTTACCTAATACCTTATTCCTACTTAAAAAAAATTAGGCTAAAAAATGGGTTTGTATTTCTAGGTATGGTATTATATGATACATATATATTCCAGCTTGTTTGCTCGTTCAGAGAACCGCTTATAAGCTTTCGTCAAGTGGGACAGACACAGAAAGAAATTTTTACAGTCACAAAAAATGAATAACATATAGACAAATAACAACATTTATTGACTGTCACAAACATCCATGTCTGACCGGGATTCGAACCCGACCTCAGCAGCTCCAAAGGCTAGTACACTAACCATTCAGCCACCGAGGCGGCATTTCTAGGTTTTAATGAGAAAAAATTTTCAATATGCGAATAAGTAGGTAAAAAGTCAATTCGGTAATAATTCACTGCTAACATTTATAGGGTAACATCTAGGGTAAACTTAAAAATAACAAAATATCTTTGTTTATTACCATGCTTTAATTTCTGTATCTATCAATATCTATACTATCGATCGCCTAAGCTATTAAATCGAGGTTTTTTTTTATCATATGGGACAACCATTAAAGTAAACAACGCCATTCGACTGGAAAGAAATGCAAGGAAACTGAAATTTCTTCAGATAAGGCAACGTTCGGTCCTGGAAAACATAAAAAGTGGAATAAGAACCATCCAGGGGAAAAATCTATTATCCGCATAAGAGAAATGTTGTATTCAGAAAAAAGAAACCTAAAAAAGGGAACCGGAAAATACTCGTGCGTAATGTCTATAGGAAGTGAAGGGATATTTTTTGTAGTATTTGTTTGCAGATAAAGCGCGTAGGACAGTTTTGTTACAGAAAATAAAAAAAAGTTCAACATTTGAAGGTTGATTTCTTTTAACATGCTGTAATATCAACAATCTGCCAGAAATAGGGATCTATAAAAATGGTTGAGAATTGCAAATTTCCCGTAACAATAAAAAAATTATACATAAAAACTTCCATAACGAATGAATGAAAGCCAATTAATGAAAGCCAACTTCAAGGTCATTGTATTACTAATCAATTATTTTCCTTTTTTTAGGATTTATTTTCTTAAAAATTGTTTAGCGATGTAATTGTTCCTTAAAACGTTCCATTGGCAAATTTCTTAAGGACTCCGAATATGTTTTCATGATGCTTTTTAGCATATTTTTTTTTCAAAAAAAATTAAATTGTGTGATAAAAAAGCCTTATTACTCTCTACAATGCAAAATACCATATATTTTTGCCGCCTCGGTGGCTGAATGGTTAGCGTTCTAGCCTTTGAAGCTGCTGAGGTCGGGTTCGAATCCCGGTCAGGCATGGATGTTTGTGATAGTCAATAAATGTTGTTATTTGTCTATGTGTTATTCATTTCTTTGTGACTGTAAAATTTCTTTCTGTGTCTGTCCCACTTGACGAAAGCTTATAAGCGGTTCTCTGAACAAGCACACAAGCTGGAATATATATGTATCATACCATACCATACCATATATTTAAAAAAATGCAAAATGTAATCATAAATTACGCTTTTTTTAACTTAAAATATAAATTTTAAATTGTTGATGTGTATTTCAAAACGCAGACATAGAACGGAATTTCATATAATTTTCTCTTGGAAGTATTTTTTAAAAAAAATTCAAATTTAAAATATTTAAGTGCATTAAAATTGGGCGAAACTCTATAACATAATATTCCTTTAAATTTCTACTCTTTTCTACTCAACTGGTAAATGAAAAATTAATTTGAAAAGTACTAGGATATGAACATTTATGATTGAAGAGTACAGGGGAAAAACCGCTTAATTTCGTAGAAGCCTTTCCTCATCAGCCTCTTTGGCGATGATAGCAAGTAATCGCCTAAACTGGTGTAAGGAAACCAGTTTCAAGACCTTTTTTTACCGAGATTCAAGCGATGCACGATTTCGAAGCAACAACCAAGCTAAGAAGAAAGAGAGAAACCGGTTTCCTGTGTCAGAAGACATAAGCAGACACAATTACGGAACGACTCCCAATAAATCAAGCGGTTCTTCCCCTATACTCTTCAATTAGGTTATTCTGAAGGGGATAAACATTTTCACTTCGAAATAGTTGGGTATAGTCTTTGGACTTTTTTTTTAATTACTACCGATTTTAACAAGCAGACGACTCTTTATGAACATTTTGTTTACAGGAATCAACTCGAAGCATTATGCCTAGAAAATGAAACTTTTCTCAAAACCATCTGATTATCTGAAAAAAATATGAACTTTCGTTCATAGTAAAACATTTACCGATTTCTTTATTCAAACTCCAACTATAAAATCGCCAAAACCAAAGTTCGAACCAGAAAAAACTGTTCTTCAGCGCAGCTTCCAGACAGCTAAAGCATTATCAACTGTATTATCAGCTTATAGAAATCGATCTGATATCCAATTTCAAAACTCGATTATATTTTCTGCTGTGTGTAGTCTAGACGTCAAAACCACTCAGATCTTCAACACTTATTCTTTTGTCAGAAAGCTATTTTCTGGAAATCCAATGCAATCCCTTCCTTCAGGCTTTTAAAAAGCCAAAGAAAAATCTTTGAAAAAAAATCTTGCACCTGACTTATTTTTTGTGGTTTTGTGTGAGTTTGAAAAGGTAGAGAATTAGAAACCTATGGTATAAAAAAATAGCAATTCACACTTATATTTTGTTAAATAAAAGGCTGAGAACAAGAAACAGAACTTACATTAAAAGGGAATTGAAGGGGGAAATTTCATTTTTATCCTTTATTTTTTCACACACTTTTTACCTTCGTTTGGCATATATTTTATTTTTATTTAGATAAACTTAAGCAAAAACCTTATTTGGGAGTGGCAGAATGTCTAGTCAATCATTGTTAATAAGTTATGGTATATAACTATAAAAATTAGTTGTGGTTATGAAAAAGGAATGTGATTTTGGGGATTTTGCGGGAATTGCTTTTACTTATGTGCCCTGCTTTTTATGCGATATTAGATAGGTTCCAAAATGGTGTTAAATAAAATAAAATGGGTTGAAAATCAAATTCATGTTGAAATAAAAACGAAAAAGCTATATTTTTGGAGAAATGTCAGCATAATCCCAAACATAACTTAAGTTTGGGATTATGCTGACATTTCTCCAAAGCATAGACATCCTCATAGAAAATTTACGTTGGCAATATTCAGAAAAGCACATCGTGTTTTTCACAACGCTTTTTCCATTGATTCAAGCTGACACAAGCGAATTTCTTTGCATATAATGCTATAACTATTGCTTAAAATTTCTATTAAATCATAGAAACTTGAGAAGACCCCAATGTAGACAATTTTAAAAAAAAGTTGTGGGGCAAAATTTGATTTAGAAATACAGAAATTTGACATTTTTTTATATATATTCACATAACTCGAATAAAATTATGAATTGAAAAAGAAACTTTTAACTAAAAAATTTTTTCGTTGTATATGCTTCAATTTGCCGCAAATCAAATACGAAAGATGCAACTATTCGAGAATACCCAAAAAAGTAAGGGATATCTACATAGTACCTTCTTTTGTATTAATAATAATTTTTATTGCACATAAACATACACACAAGAATTGGGAAAAAATAAACAAATCAAAAAGTAGTAAGTTGTCAGAACACCAAGGATTATCAAAAAGAGACAGTCAAAAATGATAACGGCCATACATAATTTGAAAAAAAAATCATTTTGCTGTAAATTCGAGCACACGTTGGCATCGACGGAAACGGGTCTGCTGATATTCTGGTGAAAGAAGCAAGAAAACCCAGCAATGACGTTCTTCCCCAAATCACTGTTAATGACATCAACTTAGTGGCCAAAGCAAAATTTAACAGCAGAAGTGTTAAAATCTAGGAAATACTTCAGCTGCAGAAACTGCCCCGACTCGGAACTGGATCCAAAACATCTTTTCTCTTGTCCAGTTTTACCTGGCAAAATTGCAGCAAATCACCAACTCGTCCTACGAAGACCTTTATGAAGACCACTGTCTACAGATCGCTGAAGCAGGCTATGAGACCTTCGGTCAAATATAATCTATATCATTGGACACGACATCATCATCAACAACACCAAGGGTCCAAAGGACCGTATTGGTGAACATAAAAAAGTGTATGATATTAATTAAACTTACAAACACAAAAAAAACTACTTATTAAATCACAAGTCAAAATACTTGTATTATTATGGCAACAGAAGTGTCAGAGGTGTAATTAGAATGGTTAGTCAATAAAAATATATTAATTAATGCACAGTAATTTTAGTTTATTAACAGATATATGCAATAATCAAAAATAGTTCTCTATATCAGGAAAATCAAACAAATGATTTTTTATTGATTTTTTCAAGAGGTAAGATTATCTAATGATAGTATTTCAAGCGGAAGAAAAAAAAACTTTGGTAGAAGATAAAAAAAAATTACAGAAACTTTTCTTTTAAGGTTTAGGAATGATGTATTTATTGTTAAATTTTCTTGAGTTCATACATGTCTGCTTATCGCACGTATCAGGATTATTAAAAATATTTAAACAAACGTCAAAGAAATAAATGTAGCGAATAGGTAGAATATTTAAAAATTTATAATTTCCACTGTTTATGCTCACATTTAACTTTTTAAAAAATGACAAATTCATTTTGTATGTTTATAATTCGGTTGAGGTTTATTACGTAATCCCTTTCCCAGGCAAGGATTCCATAACTAAACAAGGGATGTACAAAAGCATTGCAAAGTGCTAGCATGAAATCATGGTTTATTTTATTTCTCAAATGTAAATTTTTTCTTGAAACGAATCTTAATTTGTTTGATATGTAATTTGCATGCGTTTTCCGTTTTAGGTTATTGTTTATAAAAACACCGATATACTTAATGGTATTTACTTTATCGAGATTATTACAATTACAAGAAAGCAAATATTGATAAACTCTGAAATGATGTTTAAAATTGAGAGATTGAGAGGTGTAGTATTGGGGGGGGGGGGTGCTATTTTGCAGGCTGAAAAGTTTAATTTTATGTAAATACGTATCTCAAGTGAACTGAAAAAACATTTTCATTATTGTTGAAACTTTTATATGTGATTTATAAATGGGGGTTTGAATTGTACAAATTTTGAATCAAAAATTCGTATTAGTTATATCTGTGGCAACAGTGTAGCTTCAAAGTGGCAGCTTTGTTTGGAAAGCATGGTTTGTGTCTTTCATCATTTCAAATTCTTGAATATTAAGGTAAGTAACACTTTTTATTCGCCGCCTCGGTGGCTGAATGGTTAGTGTACTGGCCTTTGGAGCTGTTGAGGTCGGGTTCGAATCCCGGTCAGGCATGGATATTGGTACTTGTCAATAAATGTTGTTATTTGTCTATGTGTTTGTGTCGTCCTTTCTTTGTGTGTCTCCTGTGACTGTCCCTGGTTTGGGGACGAAATATCGCGGGCCAAAATATCGCGGCCGAAATATCGTGCATATTTTGGGCGCACGATATTTCGGCCGCGATATTTTGGCCCGCGATATTTCGGCCGCGATATTTTGTCCCATTACCTGCGTAGTGTTTTTTTTTCATTGACAGTTGAACACTTGTTTGTAAATTAAATTTCTAGCTTTAAACCTTATATTTAAAATAAGCACAGGTAGAATGTTGATTTACTGTACTATAAAGAAGAAATTAGAGTTCAAAATGATAACCCAAAGTCGACTTCCTTTCATGTAGTGTAAGTCACATCATGACATTTTCATTATTTATTGGTAAAATACTAAAAGTATTTTTTTACTAAATATTGTTAAAAATACTATACGTTCAGGAATAAACTGATATAAAATATTTTTTGAAAAAATATTAAACAATTATTAACTTTGCAAACTATATTTGTTAATTCGTCAAATGTAGTGTAAGTCACGCATGGAAATGACCAAAAGCATATTTTAGTTTTAGAAAAATGAATGCTTAAATTATTATTTAGGAACTAATTTCGAATTTTAAATAAATATGAATGAATTAAACTGTTTAAGTCTTTATATGTGGATGAGTGTAAATATAATAAAACAGAATCGTCTCGATGCTAATAATTTTTTTCATTTGCATCCAAATGACAGAAATCTTTCATATAAATAAGAAATAACAGAGGACCCAATTGAGAACCCTGAAAAAATCCTTTTTATAGGGCCTTTACTTATAGAGTGGTAATTGTAGAATTCATTCTCAGTTTTTTAACAAAAAAAATCACCTCATTGTAAAGGGGAAAAATTAAACAAAAAATTCCTTTTCTCCTAATACGTTTTGTGAATGATAACTTTAAAAAACAATTTAATTCCATTGAATTGTTTATTCATCTGATTCGAATTACAAAGGTAGTTATTATGGAACATCAAGAAATTATAATTTATTACCTAATCACACATTCCCTTCAAATACTGAACAAAAACACTGTGTCACATTTAAAATATCTTAGCATTCTTTATTTACCACCGGGGATGCTTCATTGACGGCTTAGCCTTTTCAGACTCGGCATATTCCCCAGAACTGAGAAACATTTTTTGGTGGCACCATCAAGGTGATCGTACATATTGCGATATTTCATAACTTTCTCAAAAACTTTTTGAATAAAAAAATTCTCCAAAACCAATTAATTCAAATTAGTTATTTGATATTTGAAGACTTCTTCTATTGCAAATAATACTGCCAAGTCAGTATATATCAGACACTAACTGTAGTAAACTAGAAATTCTTTTTTTTTCATGCACTGCTTCTTTGGTAAAATTTGGTTGGTATTCGATATTTGAAGACTTATTCAATAGTAAATAATACTGCAAAATCAGTATATAACAAACACTAACTGTAGTAAACTAGAAACTCTTTTTTTTATCATACACTGCTTCTTTGGTAAAAAAAATAAGAATCATATAAAAATAAATGATAAATTCTCAAAAGCTAACAATTCTACGAAATTATTTTGCTTCCGGCGTCTGTCGATTACTGGAAAAAAAATATTATAAAAGCCACCTACTATAGTTACTAGCAACCTGCTACTTAAGGAGAGTCGGGTAGTTCTGTCTCGTCCATGTTAATTTTACTAACTTTAGTAACATTTTTTTCAGGAACTATATAAGATAACATTATGGACTTTTTTATAGTTTGTTCCTAACATATAGCTCTTTGATTTAAACTGATGATATTTCACAGTATAAAGAAAATACTTTTACAGTGTTTTAAAAAAATATTTATTTCTCAAAAAATGCTTATAAAAAGAAAACCACTAAACAGAAATCGATCATCTTGGTCTTAAATTAAAGCTATAGACATATGCATTAGAAATAAAAGAAAAACAGAAAATTGACATTTTTGACCTTAACACGCATCCAACTACCCTTAACATGTTCTCCAATGTTTCTTTACTCAAATGCAAATAATCAGTAATTGAATGATAACTTCTCAAAATAAAACAATTCCAGGAAATCATTTTGCTTCTAGCGTCAGTTGATTATAGTGAAATATTTTGCCTAAAAGCCACTCACTACAGTAACTACAACTTTTTTGTAACTTTTTTTCTTTATTCAAATGCAAGTAATCCTATAACTTTATTATAACTTCCCTAAAACAAATAATTTCATGTACTCATTCCCTTCTGGCATGAGTTGATAATCCTGTAAAAACTTAGTATGAAAGCCACTTACAAAAGTTACTAGCAACTGTTTTTATAAATCACATATTCTCAAAAATTTCTTTACTCAAAAGCAAGTAATTCTATAATTGGATTATAACTTCTCTAAAAAAATATTTTTACGTTGATAATCCTGTAAAAAGTTAGTATAAAAGTCACTTACAAAAGTTACTAACAAGTGTTTTTATTCATCACGTATTCTCAAATATTTCTTTACTCAAATGCAAGTAATCCTATAACTTGATTATACCTCCCCTAAAAATAATTAATTTCATGTACTCATTCCCTTCTGGCATGAGTTGAAAATCCCGTAAAAAGTTAGTATAAAAGCCCCTTACAAAAGTTACTAGCAACTGTTTTTATTCATCACGTATTCTCAAATATTTCTTTACTCAAATGCAAGTAATCCTATAATTAGATTACGACTCCCCGAAAGAAATTAATTTCATGCAACCATTTCGCCTCAGAGGTCGGTTGATTATGATGAAAAAAAGACAGGTTGTTTCACATACTCGTGTTTGTCACTAGATAATCGATTAGAATTCGTAGTCATGTGATCTCTCTTTGTTGTATTAGGCTGTTATAGGGCTTCCTATGAGAGGATTAAATGACAACTCCACTAGGGAAAAAGCAGTCCCAATGGTAGTTTAGTGTTACATAATTTAACCATTAGGCCATTTTGAAGAGCATAATTTTATTTTGGTGCTATACTTATCGATTCTTTCCAAATAACCTGAAAAGTTGTATTACTTAAGCTGTTGTACTGTTTTTATTATAAAAAGAGATGGCTATAAATACTAACTTTTATTTCCAATATTTTCATCTAGTGACTTAAAAAAATATCTGTGTCAAGAAGAAAGAAATATAAATCATTTGCAAGGTCATAATCGATACAATTTAATTTATTTTTCAAATACTCCAAGTTTAAGCTGTATTCGACTGAAAATATATGTCATTGTTCAAGGTTTGATGTACATATAGATCTTGATTTTATTAGTTTTGGTCATGGAAAACCCAGAAAACACGATACAAATATAAAATTATCTTATACAGAAAATAATTAACATTAAGGACACACTACTACTTCATATTCAAAATCAAACCACGGATATTTTGCTTCCTAAGAATAAAATGTAACAACTTTAACTCCTATTTACTATAAGATTTCATCTAAAAAATTTCAAAAGCAAGTGTCGAAGTGTTGAAATACTAATATAATCATCATTTAATAATTGCAAAAAAATAAAAAGGTTTTTTATAAAAAAAATTTAATGCTAGTTCAACGTCTTTTAATATGAGAATTGATGAAACTAGCATCCAGCGACGAATTATTTTTTTATGCTTGTTGCTTCGAATTTTTTTCAGTTATTTATTTTTATAATGATCTGTCTTTCTATTTTTGTTTTATATGCCTTAATCTCATTTTCGAGCATGGTGGCCTATAAAGAACAATCAAGCGTTTTGCAACATTTTTTTGTTTTTTCAACATCAAACGCTTTTAATGCATTAAAAGAACATTACAAATAGCGTCTTTTTTGTTATTTCATATAATGGGATTTGCGAGTCAGCAAACAGGAAGCCACCAGTTAGTTACATAGTACCGCACGCATGCAATGTTTAAAAAAAATAATGTTTGAAAGAATGATGTTCGAGAGTATTTACTGATGTTGAATGTCATCGTACACGGCAAAAAAAAGTCCCGTCAAATTTACGGTTTTAAACTGGCTATTGAGGTTCCAGACAATTACTTAAAAAGTACATTGCTCAAAACAATTAAGGGAGCACTTGGCGCACTTTCGTTACCCTTTCAGTCCCAACTTTTCATTTTTATTGCACAAAAAATATAATATTTGTGAAAAAGTTTCATTATACATCCAGAATGAAATGATAAAAAACCGGGGGAGAATTGAAATCTTATTTTTATTATTTAAAATTTTAAGGGAAAATAAATTGGGATCTTAATAATTAAATCTATATTAATTTTAAAAAATTTACTCAATTTTTAAACATCTAAAAATTCAAGCATGATGAATTTAGTGTCAATTTATTTCGTAAAATTGTTTCAGAATGAATTTTATTTTACCATATTTTTATATATGTTCATTTAATTAAAATTTTATTCTTCAAAAGACATAATTCTTCCTATTGGCGATGCATAAGCTTAACTTAGGGAGAGAAAAAATCGCAAGCTGATGATTCTAAATGGAATAATTTGTAGTGAAATGGTTTAAACCATGCGCTCCTGCAATTGTTTTGAGCAGTGCTGTTAATGTATTAAATACGGTATATTAAAGTTAACTTCGAGTTAGGCACAACTCAAAGATGCAACCTTTAAGTTACTAGTGAAGCGTCATACCAACTCAACCACTGAATGTCTTGACACATCAATGCCAAAAGAAGCAATCTAGTTGACCTTGCCTTTCCTATGTGACGGCATTGAAAACAAGTTTTTTGAGAAATCGGTTCGATATTCCTTAAATTACGATAAAAGGTTTTTAACTGTCGAAATTAAAATAAATTTATTTGAAAGTTCAGGCTTATTTTGCAATGTTTATATAGGTACTTAATGTATTTTATAATGTATTGTGCATAGTGTACATAGTAATTTTTATTATTTTTCAACACAGGGTGGCGGTAAACGTGCTTTCTTTAAATTTTGCTATGCAGTTACAAATTATGTAAAATTCTTAGTTCAAAATATTGTTTCGCTATCAATGATGGAATAATGACAGAGTTTCAATGTTTAAACCCTGTTGATGGTTAGGTTAGGTTTTTTTGAATTATCGTCGCACTAGAGCCACACGAGGGCTATTGGCGACGGGCGTCGTATTTTAGAACCACAGTCAGGTGACGAGCCACACCTGAATAGGCATCCAACGCAACCTTAAACCCTGTTGGAGTATGGCGTTCCTATCTACAGCACAAAAACAGAAATTTGTTATAAAGCCAACATTAAAAGACTGTAATGTAAAAATTAAATGCAAAATGTTATATAATATAAGTTTACGTAAGTTCGTAAATAATACTTTATATATATAGTCAATTTAATCTGAAAATGCTTACAAGGAACCCTTCTTTCGTAACAAAGGAGAAGTTATGTTCAAACGGTACGCACAAGGCCCCCATTTCAAGCTTTTGAAAAATTTCATTTATCGTCCTTGTCTCCATCTTAAGTTTCTCCTGATTCCTACGGTGAAACAGATCGTTAGACATAGAATTACTTCCTCAGAAAACTTTAAAACAGTCTCGCCATTTTTAGTTTAGTTGACTGTTTGTTACATGTGCGTAATAAATAAGTCTGGAAGGAAACTTCGTTAATAAAATCCTGCTTTGCATTAAAATTTTAAGACGGATCTCTTTTTATTTGGAGATTATTGTAATGAAGAAAGCTTTTTTCTCTTTGTTTTAAAGGAAATTAAAGGGTACACTCTTAAAACAAAAGAGTGAAATCCACTCCAGTTGGAGAAGTGCATTTTCGACACTGGAAAAAAGTGAATATATACTCAGACTGAGTTAAAATCACTCGTTTGGAGTGATCCTGTCGGAAGTTTAACACACAAAGGATCCACTCCAAAAGGAGAAGTGCATTTTCCAGACTGGAGGAGTGAAAATCAATCAGACTGAGTTAAAATCGCTCGTTCGTTTTAAGAGTGTATGGGTAGGTACATATATACTCCGGCTTGTGTGCTTGGTCAGAGACCCGCTTATGAAGCCTTCGTCAAGTAAGACAGACACGGAAAGACTTTTTACTGTCACAGAGAAAGGAAAAAACACCCAGGGCAAAGGCGGGAATCGAACCAGCACCCGTTACAGCTCGCAGACTGCTAGCGTATTGGTCCAAACCACTCGGCCATCCGGGGCCCAAAAATTGAAGAAGAACCGTGTTTCACTTGACGACTGAGATGAATTTGAGATGTGAGTTTAGAAAATCATGAGAATTAAAATTTTAATAATTCTCTCATTTATACATGATTGGAACAATGACAAATTAAAGAATCGATACGGTTAAAAAGGGTTTCAAGATAGTTTGATAGTTTATAGTAGATATAGTTTATATAGTTAATTAGTCAATTAAAATTAGTAACTTATATCGTTTAGAAATGGTTTCTGTCTATAGTTTATAGGAGATGGGGAGAAATAGTTAACGTAATTTATATTAGAGAGGGGTGTATATATTACAAGCTATATAAGTTATTTGTATCAGGTGATTTTTTTTTCTGAAAGCTTACTCTTTATAGATATGCTAGAATATTTTATAAAAGTTACGTATAAATTTATATTCAATAATGTTTGTGAATAATGTAGTGTGCTGTGGTATGAACCTCTAACATCCGGTGTAAATACATAAGGTTTTTTTTAAATGTCCAAGTGTAAGTTAATCGAAAAAAATCCTTTTTTTGTCGTTAATTTAAAAAATTTTTCTTAATAACTTCTTTTCTTGTAATTTGTATGCAACTCTAGAGGGTCATTGCATGCATCAGTTCAAAACGAAGATTTTAACACATAATTAATGTTTATAGGATGAAAATTCAATGTGGTAGACTTGTTAGCGTAAACCTCTTTTTTTAGTAGAAAAACACAGTTTAAAATAAATACATTATATTTAAATTTTTAAAAAAATGCCTAAATAGTATTATTCATTATATTTGAAATCACTATAACAAATTTGGAAAAGATTAAAGTAATAGTAAAATTTTTAGAATTTGGGGGAATTTTGGGTATTCGCCTACCTTAACTGGCCAATTTTTAGATGTTGAAATTGTTTAAACTGTTTGAAAATGGTTTTCGTGCATACCTAAAGACGTCCCTGTATACGTACGTACGTGAAAAATTTAATTATATATCTTGACTATACGTATTATCCCATAAGCTAGGAGTTGGCATAGGGATTGAAGGGATGAAGGAGGAGGGATAAGCATATTGGCTGACGTCTATACTTGTTTTCACTGCATGATACACTGAGAAAAAAATTCTGTAAACATACAGAATTTTTTTTAGTAATGTTACAGAAATAAACAATTTTACAAAAAAAGTTTTTGTAATTCTGAACAGAAATCTTCATTTCTGCAGTTACAAATTTTTTTTCTAGCATTTGCAATTTGTTTCAGCAAATCGTGTTCTTCTACATGAAATGTCGCGCGCATCGCCACTAAAGTTAGGTTAGGTTAGGTTTGAATTATCGTCGCACTAGAGCTACACGAACTAAAGTCCGACCTCGATCGTGATTCAAGACCGATCGCGATTTTAAATTTATAACTTAGTTGATTGTTTCAAATGAATTTCACTTCTCATTTCCTGACTATCCGTGTGCCGACATGGTACAGTTGGGAGAGCGTTCGATCGGACGTCTAAAGGTTCCTGGTTCGATCCCGGGTTTCGGCAGTCTGCTATTCCTCGGTAGTGTAGTGGTCAGTAGCTCCGTCTATCACGCGGGAGACCGGGGTTTGATACCACACCGGGACAGCAGACATTTTGTTTTTTCTTTACAATTGCAGGGAAAATGCAGTATCCATAAAATTTTCTTGTATAGTTACAGAAACATTACTTGTGTGGGATATACATAAAATAGTCCTGTAAATCTACACGATATAAACATGTAATGTTAACATAAATATATTATGTGTTTTTACATCACAATTTTCTAGGAAAAGTTTTTTACAATTATTTTTTTATAATGGTTACAGATTTTTTTTTCACAGTGTATTTAAATTTAAAATTGTCACTGAAAATTTAGTTTCTTAACCTTTTTTAAACGTTATATTTCTGTAGTATACAGTTTTAAATGACTACTCCATGATTTAAATTTTAAATTTAATAAGCTTTTTAAATTTATAAATTTTAAAAAAAATATGTGTGTTGCTGAAAAACTTTTTGTACGAATGTCGAGCATCAATAACTCCACGGAACTGCTGCGCTATCAGATTTTGCTGGCTGTAGTCTAAAAAACTGAGGCAAAATTTTTATTTATCGCTCTTGGCAGATCATATTTTTCACCAACGGCTATCGTTCGAAAAAAAAAGTCGTTTGCTGCATCTATCCTAAAGAGATTTTTTAGGTTTCTGTTTTGGTAGCTTAAGTCTTTTGTACCGGATTTTTTTAAAAAATTTTGTTTCAATATTCATCAGGTACGTTTTAATAAGGAATACTAAGACTATTTGTGAAAAATATACCATGACAATTATTACTCCATCAGTTCCACTACAGTGTCACAGCTACGTTAATGTATTGATAGAGAAATCGAGCTGGCCATAGACTACACTCTTAAAACGAACGAGCGATTTTAACTCAGTCTGAGTTAATTTCACTCCTTCAGTCTGGAAAATGCACTTCTCCTGAAGGAGTGGATCCTTTGTGTGTTAAACCTCTGACAGGATCACTCCAAACGAGTGATTAAAACTCTGTCTGAGTTAATATTCACTCCTTTCCAGTGTCGAAATTGCACTTCTCCAACTGGAGTGGATTTCACTCTTTTGTTTTAAGAGTGTACATGCACACAATAAATTTGTTAAGAAAGTTTTTGAATGACATGAAATGTTTCAAATACACATTGTTTTTCAGTAATTTCTTCAGTTTCACAAACATAATCCATCAATTATTTATTCCATAAATTTAAGAAATGTCACAGATACGCAGTGGAAGATGTCACGAAAATGTTACGTTACTGCAATTCGATACAGAGATGCCCATCTCCGTTTTCCGGATGCCCTAAAAATTATAGCTGGGATTATATATATCTGGAGTACCTATAATTTCATGTATAGAAATAGACTTACATGCTTACTCATATTTTGTCGTGTATCATTACACCACATTTTCCTATGTATACAAGAAACCTTATCTATAATAATAAAAATGAAGTTTTGTGTGTATGTGTGTGTGTGTGTATGTCTCTCCGAAACTCACAAACTAGACATTTGTTTGACTCGTAACTTGGCACAAATGTGTAGTTAATACTTGAGTAACAAAATAAGAACTTTCAGAGCTCGAAATGTTCTACTTTTAGAGAAAAATCGAATTTTCTGAAAAAACTACACCACTTTGGCTCAAATCCGATGAAATTTTTTCTTTCGAGTTGCCATTCAGCAGAAGAAATTAAAATAAACTTTTCAAAAATAGTTAAAATATAAAAAAGAAAATACTTTATTCTTAAAAACTTACAAATATTTTCATTTTAAAGATGTTTACTATCATTTTAAGTAGTAAACTTTCATTTTATATTATTCTTTAATTTATATCAAGGCAACTTTTAATTTTTAACTTGATATTTAAATCTATCTTATACTATAATACGAGGAATTGGACCCAAGTCGAAAATCGCCCCAGAATTAATAAACTCCGGTAAACTTAGGGGTCTGGGGTTTTTGGCCACGACGAATCGATTGGCACAGGTTTTGAAGAGCTACGGTCAAGCAGTTCGGAGTTACAGATAGGATATTTTCAAACTTCATTCGTTCGCCATAATGGCTACTTTCGTGATGCCATCTGCTAAAGCTATAAGCCTCTGCTTAAGCTATAAATGTTTAGTTAAGATTTTAATTTTTCAAATTTAAATAAATTCAACCTTGCTTTAAACTTTATTGAGTTTTACAGAAATGGTAACATGAATATTTTTTTAGTTCCAATCAGCAGACGATTTTAGTTCTATCTGTTCATTGGCGATTTTTGGCGATCTTGAAAATTTAACGTATGGTTGCTATACTTATCGAGTTAAATGAAGCATGAAATGGAATGTTTACCACATTTCGACATTTTTGTTGCTTTTCAACGAAACGCCAATTATCAATTACATTTCATTTCCTATGACTTTTAAAACTTTACCTTTGTATAGAATAGTTCCCTTTCCAAACTCTAACTTTGTTTACAATGGTGCACTTTAACTAATGTGACCAGACGTCCCGCTTTTGGCTGGACAGTCCCGCTTTTTTGTAAAAGTCCCGCAAAACGAGGAAATTGTAAATAAAATAGACTTTTTGTATGAATAATCGTTGTAAAACGCTATGACGTCTTTAGAAATTGTTAAATGAAGCTAAAGTCATCAACAAATTGGTGGAGTATGGTTTCTGTTTGCCTGGAGCCACTTCTGCTGTTGAACGCGCCTTCCTTATCTTTCTTATACCAAGTGTGTCATTGTGTGAAGGGACTATTTTGTGCTTAAAAAAATACTTTAAAAAAACACCGGGGGGGGGGGGGTGATGGAGTGTCCCACATTTTGATTTTGAAAATCTGGTCACATTAACTTTAACCGGTTATCTTTTCACCAATGGTTTCACAAATTTTCTTATGGTATGTATTGTTTTGATAAATCACAATTGAAAATTTAAATCTTCGAGTTAGCTTCGATACCTGTTTTCTCCGAGCAGAGCTCGGTCACCCGCTGGTAATAATAAAAGTGAAGTTTAAAATGTTTATTTTTGTTTTGCCATTACTTTCAGAAACTAAATTCATCATTTGAAAATAATTGATATGTTTCAAGTGACGTATTTCTTACCAGTTTTCATACGAGGATATATTGTGGGTTTAGTTGATGATTTCTTCATTGATGGTTTTGTTGATTGCAAATATGCAGCAATAAATGTATAGCTAAGCAATTACAGAAATGCGATGGTTAATAACGAAATTGCACTAGAGCTGCGTATAAGCGTTTTATGTCTTTATTGTTTCGCCAAATATGTTACCAATCTCGCCTAATTATTAATTAAAACTCGCCAAATGGGCAAAATGTTTGTTAAGCTATAACTGAACTATGATGGTTAATAAAGGCTATCGCATTACAGCTGCATATTAGGATTTTATGTCTTTATTTTTTCGCCAAATACGTTGCCAATCTCGCCAAATGGGCACAATGTTTGTTAGGCTATTACTGAACTATGATGGTTAATAAAGGCCATCGCACTATACAGCTGCATATCAGGGTTTTATTCTTTATTTTTATCGCCATATATGTTGCCAATCTCGCCAAATTATGTATTAAAATTCGCCCAATGTGCAAAATGTTTTTTAAAACTAATTTATAAGCTGGTTGGTTGTGCTAAGGTCATTGTGTTAGAGCTGTATAATGGTGTGTTTGTAGCTATATCTATTTTCTCGCCAAATTATTTCCCAAAACGCGCTAAAAGAGTTAAAAGGTTTTATTTATTTGTGTTTTTTTTTTGGTTTGAATTAACGTTGCTCTAGAGCTGCACGAGGGGTATTGGCGACGGGCGTCGTATTTTAGAACCACAGTCAGGTGACGATATTTATTTATGAGGGAATTGTGATGCCATTTATGAGTGCATTTTACACCGTATTTTTGATTTTGGAATTTTAAAACAATGAAACGGGATTTCATACTCGAAAACGAGCGGGAAGAATAACTTAAGTTTATGATTTTATTCCTTTCCTTACTGAAGCGCCCCAAAACACCCGAACAACTAAGGATTCGATAATGTTATTCCTATCAAATACTACGAGGAAGCAAATATCCTTCGTAGCGAAAGGGTTAAAACAGGTTATATGGTACACATACTTGGATCGATTTGAATTTTTTTTAATCCGTGCGAAGTACGGGTATAAATTTGCTAGTAATAGAATAATATTTTCAGCAGGGGTTCATACTGTTACGTTGGCCCTTGCCACGCCGATGCTTTTATGAGGGAATAGCGACCTACCTTTCTTTTTTTTTTAAACGGAAGAATCAAAAATAAAAAACTAAGTATTGACATGCTTACGATGTCCGTCCGTCTGTCTGTCCGTCCGTACCCAACTTCCAAAATCGGTTCTATCCGTCGGATCTTAAAATTCTTTTTATTAGAATGGTTTCGGCGACCCAATTTTCATACATTTTGTCCATCTGTCTGTACCTCCGGACGGACATCTGTCCACTGTTTGTCGGCGAATTTCCCTCTGAATTAGCATTGGAATTTAATTTCAATTCATTTAAATCGATGATGCCACATTAACAATGGCATGAGAAACTTTATTTATTTAAAAACAATACAGTATTGACCAACTGACAATGTTCAACTCTCCGTCCATCCGTACACCCTTTCCAAAATCGGTTCTATCCGTCGGATCTTAAAAATTATTTTTTTTTTGCTAGAAAGGTATGACCTCAGAGACAAAACTTTAATACTTCTTGTCTTTCTGTACGTGCTGACGGACATCTGTCTTCTGTCTGTAGATTAATTCTCCATTGAATTATGATTGAAATTTAAATTCAATCAATTTTTTCAATGTGTGTAAATCTAGAAAAAATAATGGAAACAGTTGTAGATGACATTTACTGTTACAAACCTACTATTTTACCGATAAGAACTTCAGTAAGCATTTAAGTACCTCGAAAGTCAAAGATTTAAATTCTTTTACAACTTCTTGCTTTTTTTCATTTAATTAGAGATATGGAAAAATCTATCAGGAATCTAAATTTCAAGTAAAAGAAATTTCTTTAGAAACTTATTTTAAATTAATTTTTATTTAATTATATCAGTTTCTACATCAATAAAAACCGTCGGAAACGTGGCGCAATTTAAAACGCTTCCAATTGATCTTGACGTGTACTTTGTGCCAGTGACTGTTATTGCCCTAAATCAAAGCCCCCGAACTTCTTTCAAAGAAACGCTTTCAAGGAAAGCGCCATCGATTTTTTCTAACGGCTCAAAACACTATATACGTCACTCTACTGAATAAAAATTGACGTCCTGTTTAACCTCTTAAGACCCGAGCAAAATCCTACGCGTATATTGTTAATCTAAACATACTTTTAATAGAAATATATGCTAAAAGGTATGTTTTTCAAAGATTTTTTTTTATAATGTTTAAAAGCTACTTAGAGACACGCCTTAAACTTTAAAAATAGTTATTCTTGTGCTATAAATGCAACAAAAAAAGCCGCATCACTTATTTGTAGTTAACAGATTATTTTAACATTGTTTATAATGTAATATACCTTCAAAATTAACTACTAAGAGAACTTTTTTAAAAGTTTGAAAAAAAATTAATTAATTTTTTTAAGAACTCTGAAATCGTATTGACCCACGTTCAACTTCATTTTTTATGGAAATAAATGACTGATAACCGGAATCAAAGGCTGAAAACTGATATTTGCATCATCTTCTATTGGACCAGGTCAATTTCGTAACTAATTAACGTGTTAAATGTTTGTGGGGAGGTTTTAAAAAAAGTACCCAAATGGAAATGCCTGCTCGCAAGAGGTTAAATTTGATATCAAAAATAGCTATTTAAATAATTATATTAAAAAATTAAAAGGTATCAGAAAAATGTAGATTGATTTGTTTACAATTTTGGACCATATGTCGTCGATTTAAAGCCAAAAAAATAAGAGGTAATTCCCTATATGTAATATTTCAATACAAAAAATATTCTGGACTAATATATTTAAATGAGGAAGCCGCCACTAGGCTGCCACGAAGTTTATTTATAAAAAATACACCAAAAATGTGCATTGTAACAATTCAAATATGCAATGCTCTATATTTAATATTATATAACAGGGTATTTCCATGCGTGACTGACACTACATCAGAACGATTTAACCAATTTCGTTTGCATAGTTCATAATTATTTTCTATTTATTAAAAAAAAATATTGTAGGTCAGTATACCCCTGAGCATATAGTATTTTTAGCAATCAGTAAAAACTTTTTTTAAATTTAATATTTAACTGAAAAATAAAAAAAAAGTCCTGATGTGACTGACACTACACGAAAGTTCGTAGATTTTTGGCTATCATAAAAGTTCTATTTTTTTCTGATTGTGCAGTAAATCAGCATTCTAAAACTGCTTATTTTAAGTATAAGGTTTGAGGCTAAATATATTAATTGCAAAAAAAGTATTGAAATACCATAGGCCATACTACCATAATTTATTAACATTTTTGTGTGGCTGACACTACATTCAATTCGTGACTGACACTACATTGTGAATTGTATCACACAAATGGAAATTTAGGCAATAATAACATAACAGATGTAAATAATTTTGAACATGGTAAGTTAAAAATTGCGTGCATGGTAAAAATATAGTTAGAAAAGTTACACAACGTCCCCTAAAGTTGGCTTCTGGTAGTTTCTTACTTCTTTCTTCAATAACATTTTCTGAAAAACCTTCCTTCTCAGGCCACGTAGGACTTAGTGACCATTGCAGATGTTTCAGTTTAATTGAATAAGCATCTTTACTTAACATTTGCCCACAAAATATTTAACGATAATTTAACTACAAAAGGAAATAAAGCTCTTTTTCCAGCATCAAGTTCATTTTCAGAATTTTGTTGAGAGGTATTTCTTTTTACAACATTTAAATTTGTTTAATCAGCCGTGTAGGTTGGTTTAATGAAACATTGGCAGTTGTTTTAAGTAGGTATTTGTTTAATTTAAAAAAAAAAACGGAGCAATTTTTTAGTGTCAGGAATCGTAAATATTTATCTTTCTTTGATAAACATATATTATTAATCTACCTATATTGCCCTTTAACACAGTTGTCGGAAGTTTATAATAGTGATATGTTTGGGCAGATTTCTTATGCAAAGTGAAAAAAATCTTTAGCAAAATGTGGTTCAAATTTCATAGAAAGTGTGACTTCTTTTATCCCCTCCTCACTGTGTCACGAAGTCCATCAATTGGTCCTATACCATGACTGAAGGCAAAGATGACCATGACTTTAGGAAGAGAATTACCACCCAAGGTTGTCAAACGGTTGGAGAATTGCAATAGAGGTGATTACTTTTAACTGAATTGTTATCCTTAAAGTGATTTTTGCTTTCATTTCCTTTAAATTTTTGAAACTTGTCCCATTTTAAAAACTTCCACTTTGCTCTCTTTTTTCTTTTAGCTGTTGATATAGCCATCTTAAATCAAAATTATCAAAATATAAGAAATCTACAAATATTATAGCTAATCTAAAACATCCAGATCAAAAAGAAGTTGTGACTGACACTACATTGTGACTGACATTACAAAGCTAAAATGTGTTATGATTAGAGAAAATGCTTTTTATTTCGAAATTAAAAAGGTGTGGATTACCCAGAGGTTACTATAGTAAAAAAATATAGTAAAAAATTTGAAGTAATGCCTTATTTTAAAAAGTTATAGAAACTTTTACATCTTTTCGTGACTGACACTACAGTCAAAATTGAGATTTTTATCTTCCTAATTAAATATCGTTTAGTTATAAATACCAATTAATAAAGCGTTTTTAAGGTAGTTCTGATAGTGCATTTTAATAATTTTACCATAAAATCTGATAAAATGTGTTTCTTACCTTAAAATTCATTTGTTCAAAATGATGAAAAAACACGAGATCATGCTTTCAAAATATAGCAGCCATTTTGAAGCTGCTGTGTTGCCAAAGATGAAACAATAATAGTTGTAGATACAAAAAAAATAAAATTCAAACCTTTCTTAAGCAAATATAAAAGTTACAACTGTAGAATTTTTTTTTTTTTTTTTGCAGTCGTGGTTTGTTCTGACGTGGAATTACCCAACGTATTATAAATAAATATATTTAGTTTAAATATATTAATGGATATTATGCAAAAAAAATTAATAATTAATATTGTTGTTGAATGAAAACGGCCGTTAAAACATAATTAAGTTGAACGTAAAAAACTAATTAAGGGAACATTAATTAAGTTGAAGACAATGATAATAAAGTAATTAAAAATAATTTTTAAAACTTTTGCAAACTTTTTAGATGCGAATTTTAAAAAATTATTTTTGTCAGTTTTCAACAAGCATTGAAGCTTTATTAGTTGATTGATATTAATTATAAATTAACTATTAATGATTAATTATTGCAAAAATTAGAAAACATTCGCGTCCGCTCAATATTCTTTTTAAAAAACGATTTTATGGTATACTTAGAGTAATAAATTAAAATAGTTAATGATATTAGTTTAAATATTAAATTGATGGTCTTGTATATATTAAACTTTCAAATTATAATGATTTAGTTTACCAAGCTGTTGGGAGATTGAAAGGGAGATACGGACAAACGGACGCATATCTCACCATGCCAATACTCAAATCCTTCAATTTTAGTTGTTTTTAATTAAAAAGTAGTGTTTGGATTGCAATATTTTCGCTGTAAATTGCACCCAAAAGTTATGACAGCATCAATTCCAAAATCTATATTTACTACAAGAAAATTGTTTGCATATGGATGTACTGTTAATATATTCAATTCCTAATTCATATAAAATTGTTTATCTTCGCATGGCTTTAACTACGAAAACGCATTCGACATTATTAAGAAAATCGGACGTAATTACTTTGAGATGTTTACAGACTTAGATTTAGTTTCACTTAAACATTTACTATAGATTGAAACATTCGAAAATTAAAGTTTTACAAAATTATTGCTCGGAATCGGCTCGATAAAACTCGAAATTGAGCTACTAAGTCAAATAAACAGTATTCAACTCAGGTCTCCAAGCCAAATTAACAATGAAAAAAAGTAATTTTTAAGCCACATTTCTCCGGCTGTTTTGAAATTTTTTACCAAATGTTCATATGATTAATTTAACTGATTTACATATCTTTATAATAACACTTCTTGAAATTAGTTCAAATATTTTTTTGTAAAGTTATTTATTGAAAATGAAAAAAAAAATGAAACAATTTCAGAAAGTGGCATAATAGAGACCTACAAGCCAGCTGCATTTAGCATATAAAAAATACGTTTGTAAAAATTTTCAATACAGCCGGGGAAATGTGGCTAAAAAAATTTTTTTTCCATTGGATTAACACATAGGCACTTTGGTGTGGAGACCCGCGGTCAATTGGTTCTTTCGCCCTTTTCAGATTTTTCCGCTTTTCGTCTAATTTGGTGTAGAAATGTCCTGAGTTAGGTTAAGAAGGAATATTACCCGAAGCTCATTAAATCATGTAAATGTAGTGCAAAATTCGAATGCTTATGAATTTTACGATGCCAGCTGCAAATACTATAACACCGATTAAGGAGTATTTATGAAATATCTATTGGTCTCATCAACGTGTTCTCAAAGACGCATTTTTTTAAATAGAATAAACCGTTTTATAATTGTTAAAAAAATTCGTTACGTCACTCATTTTATTATTTTCTCTGTAATAAGTTTTTTGCTAGAATATTATATTTTAATTTCATTTTTTTGAAGTTGTTAATAACGAACAAGAAGTTCTTCGAAGACTAAAATAAACTACTTTCCATTTACTTTAAGACTCACAGATTTTCCAATAGTACCTAAATACAGAGTCGAAAGGGTAAAAACTATAAAACAGGTTTTGATGTCATATCTTTCAAACAAAAAGAAATTCAGACGGTTAGAACGGAAATTGAAAGTAGTACGGACAGATGGACGGGCTGGAAAAAGGATCGTTTCCGTAAATATTTAATAATTTTTTTGGCATTCTAAGTACGGGTATGTTTCTAAATCTTACAAACTAAGGGAAATCAATTTAAAGAAGTAAATGTTAGGGAGCTTGCTTCTTTGTGTCATAACTTTCCATGATATAATTCGCAGGTTTATGAAAAAAATTCGATTACAAATACAATTTAAAATAACCTTCCCAATTTTTGTTTGTCATTTATTTTACTCATATGAATAAAATCAAATGAAAAATATGATATTTACAATAATTTTCTCATAACTTAAAAATACAATCAAAGGAAAACTACTTTACACAATGAATACTTTCTTAATGGTTCAGAAGACTAAAGAAAGTAGTACTTAATGAGTATGCAAATTATTTGCGAAAATTACCATAAATTATATCACTCGTTAACGATATGATTCGCCTAGTTCCAGTAAATAGACTTTTAACGCAGCAATAGAGAGCAAATGGTTTTGCAGATGAACATAAAACTCAGAAACCGTGAGTAAATTAGATTACATTTTGATGGAGTACGAGCTGAAGGCAGACACATTTTTGGGCAGAAATGAATTAAATTATGAAATGATAAAAAGATTTGTATAAGTGCTTTCAGGGAAAGAATGGGTGTAGTTGAATGTATATATGTATGCCCTACTAAATAAAATATGGGGTTATAACAGTCACTGTTAAGTAGAACCACATTTCAAATATAAGGGAGACATGGTCTAGTTTTCCAAAGAGGCAAGTTTCCAACCAGGCTTTATGTTGGAAGTGAGCAATTAGGGGGCACCATCTGGATAATTAGTTTGTGAAACAACACACCATAGACCACATACTAAAATCTTTTTTAAGTTGGTAATGTCATATTGTCATCAAAACTATTTTTATATTTTTTTAACGTTGAATGAATTTTCAAAATTGTGATGAAACATAAATTGAGCTTACTATTACGAAACTTGGTGTTGCGTGTACTACAAGATGTTTTTGCTCTGACGCATTCCTATCTGTTTCTATCTTATTTGGTAGACGTAAAGTGAATAACAAAATTCTAGAACTTAATGACGAAAAATTGATAAAAACTTAATAATAAAACTTTATTTTTGGTTCAGATTAAAACACTCTTATTAATCCTATTACCATCCTAAACTCAAACCAGGGGGGGGGGGGGAGATGGTTCTGGAGTGCGCGAACTTCTTTTCTAACCACCTTACATGCTAAAAGTATAATATAAAAATAAATAAAGTCACAAGAAAAATAATTAATAGTAGTAGAAAATAATAAAAAAAAGAAAGTGAAGCATTATAGTTCAAAAGGTAAAAACCCTTTTAAAAATATTTTTATGGAAAGATAAAAAAAAATTGAAGAAATAGAACACTTCAGCGCAAAAATAAAAGTCGAGAGAGTTTATAAAAGCTAGAAAGCGTAGAAAAATAATAAAGAATGTTCTGAAATCCTTTGCCAATGTACCGAAAAGGATGGATGCTTCCTGGTTTAACAACTATCATCAACTTCAACGCAGGAGTTACAAAGTATAATGATCACCTTAAAAACTACCACAAATATAAAAAGTAAATCTAGATTTGAAATTTATTTTGGTTATTTTTTGTTGGGGTGAGTCAACTAGTAGGGTTATTTTCGGCTTGTTTTGGTTGTTGAATTGAAAGTTGACTATACAGGGTGTTTGAACAGAAACTATCTACATCACATGACTATGCAGGGGCCCGTTTAGGCTTTCTAATATACAGTCCATTATATATAATGTCTCTGTTCACATCACATTAAGGTTCCCTTCATACACTATAAAAAAAATCCAGCTATATTTCAGAAAATTTTTGGCAGCAAAGTTATCGGAAAAAATCTATATCTGGCAAAGATATCTTCGCCCTTTTATTTACATGATAATGTTTGCACCTGATACAGCTAAAAGTCGCCAAGCAAAATAAGAATTTTGAGTTTTGGGAACTTTTCCCAAAATTTAGATACTCTCTTAATCTTTTAATCATCATAACTGTTCCCATTTTCTCCCACTTTTTCTTTCACTTTGAGGGCGTTAGTGAAAAAATTAAACGGCAAATAACTTTTGTTTCGCTGCACCAGAAGTGTCTCCGCCATTTTTGATTTTTATTTACATGACAAAGTTTGCTCCTTATACAGCCAAAAGTCGGCAAGCCAAATAATAATTTAGAATTTAGGAAACCTTATTTCAAAATTTAAATAATTCATAACCTATAGTTCCCATTAACTATCAAGATATTCTATCACTTTGAGACCGTTCGTTAAAAAAAAAATTAAAAAACCTTTTGTTTCGCGCCAACATTATCTCAGCCATTTGTGGCTTTTTATTTACATGATAGGGTTTACATCAAATGCAGCCAAACGCCGCCAAGCCAAATACTAATTTCGAATTTTGTTAGTCTTTTCCAAAAATTTAAATGATTCGTCTTCGAGTCCCCATAACTGTTCCCATTAACTATCAGAAATTCTATCACTTTAAGGCCGTTAGTTTAAAAAAAAAAAAAACACCACCCAACTTTGTTTTGCGCCAACATTATCTCCGCCATTTGTGATTTTTTCTTTTCGTCGCCAATGGTGACAATCATTGGCCCAATAGAGGTAAATAGCTGGCGGAGGAAGAGTTCCCTCCCTTTTATCGATGAAAAGGGATAGTTTGATCAGTGTGGAGGACAAAGGGGGGGGGGTGAGGACATTTGGAGTGTTGCTTGCATTTTAGATGAGCCCCTGAGCGTTCGAACGGAAATTCTTTCTTGTGAAAGTTTTCATGAATATCGGAAGATGTCTGATGTGGACTTTTATTAGGGTAGTGGTACAAATACATTTCTTAAACAAATGGAGATTGCCCGGGATCGGAGTAAAGCTATAGTTGTAAAAGTTATTTTTTAAGGAAGCGCCGTTGGATTTTTCAAAAAGTAACTGTAATTTAGTTACTTTTAGCTGTAACGAAGTGCTTTTTCGTCACTTTTCGAAAGCTGTCGCATGCCAAATTTGAAATTTAACTCATTTAAAATTAAAATTTTTATATCAATTCTGATTACAGTGTTTTGTTTGTGCTTGTTTCTTTAACCTTGTTTCTCGTTGAGAAACGGTAAGATGGTTATATTGCACAATTTTTCTTTCAAATTAAAATTTCTAAAAGAAAGTGTAATCAGTTACTTTTCGCATAAATTCTGTAACTAGTTACTGTTTATATTAAGTAACTGTAACAGTGATTTTTATTAAAGTAGCAATAACTGTAACAGAGTTACTTTTTAAAAGTAACTTTCCAACCCGTGGAGATAGCCGTGTCGGATGATACTAGGTGTAATTGGGAAAGTAAGAATGGGATAGAATTAGTTAAAAGTTTTGAACTGTTAGTTTCATGAAGTCATCTTTCAAAATCATTTACATTAAAAGATAATTTTTATAGTTTCTATTTTAAATAGTTTTTTTATTAAATTTAAAACTCTTGCCTTGAAAAGAAGTTCAGACTTTTGCGCAATTTCTTAGCCCTTGAAGGTTAATGCAAGATAAATTTCACGTTTATCTAAAGAAATATTTTTAAACGCAGCTTCTCAAAAATGAACACCAAGTGGTTTGTCTTGAGTAGGTGCAGGGTTTCAAAAATGAGCACATGCAAATTTCGAACTTGAGGTAAATTTACAAAGCATTGTGACATTTTGACTAAGCGATGTACTCGGATTTAAGTATCTTATACTCATTTTTTTTAAATGACGTTTATAAAGCACTCTGTTGTACACTTGTGTTTAAAATTTTTGTTTTGTGCACCAAAAGTTCTTTTAGTTTGGATAAATCTACCGTTTCTGTAGTTTTGATAATAAATTAAATTTTAATTTTAGGAAATAATGAAAAATTACTGTATTTTCAAGATTTGCCACTCTACCATGCAGTCTACTTATTTTAAATTACGGCCAGGAGTATATATATGAAATCCGGAAGTGACAAATGACGCAGTTTAGCCGTCCTAACGCACCGTAAGCATGAATAAGAGCTCCCAATGAGTTAATATATCAGATAAACAACATTTTCCAAAATAACATTTAGTTAACTAAAAAAATCACTCATTTGTTTATTTTCTACTTTATTGGTGAAAAACGTGTTTTGATGATGTCTTATTTATCAGAAGAAAAGTTAAAAACTTAACATTTTAATAATATTTGCTCCTTAATGTTAGAAATTATTGTTTATGTCCCAAATATAATCCAAAGAACATTTTCGTTAGCAAAAGTGTAAAGCAAAATAAGTTTAAGTTTCGGAGCAAAACTGCCAACTATTTTTTTAATGAACGAAATCATTTTTCAAAGCATTCAATTTTTATTTTCATGATTATGGTTTTATTTACAAAGATTATTCTCAATAAAAAAATTAATACGATTTGGAAATGTATTAGTTTTTTTAAATATATATTTTGCTAGAAAACTGATAGTTTCTGATCGAATATGATGGATGTAAGGGTGATTTTCACAAAAGATTAGTTATTAATATCATTCATGAAAAAATAGTTTTTATTATATAATGATTTTTTATTCAAACTACTCCCAAAGAATAAAAGTATATGCGTAACCATTATCATAAAAATATAATTAAAAAATAATATAACAAACTGTCAACGGTCCCATATCCCCAACAAACGTTTTTAAAACTCACGACAAATTTACTTTAAGAGGACTCCCTTGGAATTCCACATCTTGAAAATCGTAATGTTATTCCTATGGAAAACATTCGCAAGTCAATTACCACCACAATTTTAATAAAAGGTTACTAGTTTTTGGTATCATTGTAAAAAACGAAAGGAGTAGATTTTGTAAAATTAATTTGTTTTGTGAAAATCACATATTTAGTATTTTTAGTAATTTTTTGAAGTCAGAACTTAATGCGTACTCCATTTTTTACTTTCTTCAAAAAATTATTAAAAATACTAAATATGTGATTTTCACAAAACAAATTAATTTTACAAAATCTACTCCTTTCGTTCTTTACAATGATACCAAAAACTAGTAACCTTTTATTAAAATTGTGGTGGTAATTGACTTGCGAATGTTTTCCATAGGAATAACATTACGATTTTCAAGATGTGGAATTCCAAGGGAGTCCTCTTAACATAAATGTATCAAATTGATAAATTTATTTCAATTATATTGTAATATATGAATGTCGAAATTAATAGTTGTATTCATCAGCTATTAAAAAATGCATAGATAATGTTCCTTGTACTATTTCATGCTTTCTCCCAACTGCTACATAATAAGTAATATACCAGGAACAAAACGTGTCAATAAAAAGGAAAGAAGTGTTTATTGGTTAAAAAGTAGCCTACAGCAAACAAAAAAAAGTACAATTAAAAATTTCAGAAAATTTTTTTTTTGGTGCTTGAAAAGGCTTATCTCTGAAATTAAGTGCGTGATTTGACTGACTGTAATTACTGTCCCACACGATTATCTTCCAATGCGTTGCAAGAAAATATTTTAAAACTTCTATCCACTGTTATTTTTTATTCATATTATTCTTATAGCTTATATTTAAAAAAAAATAATATCCGCAATAAGAACTATGAACCAAAATCATGTTCAAGGTATTATCTATTGTTTTGTACTTGATGTCCCTGTCAATACCGTCTAAAGATTTAGGGTAACGCAGAGGAGACCCGGGGCTAGTTTTCCCACCGGGTATGTTTTCCAACAGGCCTTAGCAAGAAAATGAGCTACTAGATTGAGCTAATTGGTCACGTGGATTCAAAAACATTACTTCATAGACCATCCACAAAAAGCTTGAAGCAGCAGCAGTTGTAATTTCGTTTTTATAGCTGTGATTTTAATTGTCATGCTTGTATTTAAATTAAAATTAAATGAACTAGCATTAAACTTGCTGTTTAGTGGTTGCGTATACTAAAAGAGAGTGACATTCTAACTATACATTTGTTTTCAAAGTAACTTAAACCTTTACTCGTCAAGGGTCAAGGTCCAATTATAGTTAAATATGAAGGCGGGGCAGGTTTTCCAACACTTGCCTGTTGGAAAAAGTACCCTAGCCTAAAGAATCTAGCCAGAGTAAATTTAAAAAATGCAGCTATTTTGTAATGAAATCATTATTTATAAAATACATGAAATTCTAAATTTTAAATTGTGTTGTTTTAGATCAAAAATGGTTCGCACTAAGTTCCTCTGATCGTTTTCCTTTTATGCCTATAAAATGATAAAGAAAGCTCTTGGGCTGGGGCTAATATCGTGGCTGGTTTTAAAGTTTCTGGAATATTTCCTTTGAATCCTGAAATATTGACAGACTTGGCTTTCATCCTACTTTACAGAACGGCCAGATCCTGCCCAGCTCCTGAAATCCCCTCAAACTCTTTTCATTAATTTCCAAGACGTTCCCTCGATATCAACTATAAATTGACAAGATATCCCCTCTACATCAAGCATTAGTCATCAAGACATTCCATCTACATCATGCTGTTAATTCCAAAGACTTTCTCTCCACATCAAATCATCGTTGTCCAACCCCAAGCAAGTTCGACCTTTCGAAAAGGCGCCTCCTCGAAAGAAAACAAACCGACGTAGGAAAAAAAAAGAAAGTCTGCAATTCTTAATGATAATCCTGCCAGATCTCAGTTAAGAAATGAAAACAATTTTTATAAAAAAGGAAAACTGCAAAAAAAAACTTCAAATTCAAAAGAAGATGATGAATGTTTCTGTCTCTATTGCTCTAAATCCATTCAAAATCCAAAGAGCAAAAGCAACTTGGGATCAGTGCATAAGTTGTAAAAAAATGGGCCCACGAAGCATCTATAAAAGAAGATATCACTTACTTTGTTTGTATTCACTGTCAATCTGACGATGATACTAATTTATGAATGTTCTTATTTTTTCGTAAAATTGTTAGGATTAACATAAAATGAAGAGTACAAGGGAAAAACAGCTTGATCTCGTAGAAGGCTTTCCTCAATAGGCCTCTTTGGCGATGATAGCGAGAAATCGCCTAAACTGGCGTACAGAAACCGGTTACTCGCTTTGTTTTTCTTTCACGGCAACCCTGATTCACGCCAGAGATCAGTGCACACGATTCACACGTTTGTACCGCGAATGAAGAACCGAAAGAAAAACCGGTTACCGGTTTCCAATGCCCACCAAGCAGACACAATTACAGGAAGACTCCTAAAAAATCAAGCGGTTCTTCCCTTGTACTGTACTCTTCAAATGTTTTTGTTCAATATCTCTTTACTGGAGACTACTACTTACACCTGGAAAACTAGCCCCGGTCTCCCCTAAGTATAAAATAATTATCAATATGCCAGTTTAAACTTAATAAGCATGTGATAGTGCAATTCGAGTTTCCTTTTTAATGAGGAATTTAAGTGAGAAGATGCTGCTATAAAAAGGGCCAGAACATTTCAGGACAGTTAACATTTCGAGCAAACCTCTCGCATAAGAATTTCGGGAAAAAAATTCGGAAAATTAAAAAAAAGCTATTTTAGCTATCTTTAATCCGCATATTTTTGAATCATCCAGATAAACAAATGAGAAAAATATTATATAAGTAATGGTCTCTAATAAAGTTCATATTTCACCATTTACAAAAGGAGGAATTGCACCACTATCACCGTAAGAGCATCGCTTTGTCGCCAAAACACAAGAACATCTAAACGACAGGTGCCTTAAGCACTGCATCTTCTTCGCATAATTATCTGTTGAGTAAAATTAGCTAACAAACCTTTAGACTTGGCAGTTTTAGGAGTTCATTTTAATGTGAGTTTCTGGAAAAATCACGTATTTAAGCATTTTTTAAAGGTTTTCCAATAATTACAATTTGCTGAAATACAAGCAATCAATAAATTCTAATTATTGGAAATATTTACATGGCTTATATTTTGCTGTGTAAAATAGATTCACATATTTTTTTATGTGTTTGTATTGAGCTAAAGAGATAGATATTATTGAGAACTTGGAAAAACCTACCAATTCGTATTAATAATATAATGCTAATAAAAAGAAACTGTCATTTGGTAGGGAAAAGCATTTAATAAAATTCGTAACTATTAAAAATATATTCAAATAAACATGAATTTGTTAAGTGTACTGCGAATGTTCGAAATTCACGACATTTACTATTTATATGCAACTATTCTTATCTTACATATATGTTCTTAACCAAATTTGACATATACGTTCATATGTTAAGCCCAGAGCTTTTCGTCATATTTAACCATAGTCTGTATGATTTTGTTTCGTATGATTATAAATTAATAACAAAGAACAGATTCCAAAACATTCCCGATGCAAAGTAAATTATCTGAGATGAAGATCTTTCCATATTTATGGCATTACATTAAATACTATTAAATAAATTAGATTGAACATAATAATAATTGAAGGCGAAATGGAACTAAATTCTTTAATCTTCAAGCGAGTATGCGATGTATGTGCGCACACATCTCCAAAAATTTAGCATTTAAATTGTTTTCAAGAATATTTATAGCTGGCGATTGAAGATTTTGAAATAACATTAGTTTATAAATGAAAACTTTCATAATAGAAGTAGTTTTATTACTATTTATTTTTATTACTATCATTATTATAGCTATTGATTTTTGTTATTAAATATGTATTAATCATCATTTGATTTTATTTGAATGCTTTAACCTTTAACTAATACGTAAATACTGTTTCAATAAACTACGTTAAATAATGAAATGAAATATTTTCTCGAAAACATGAATTTTTTTTAATTATCTGAAACCATGTATATTAAATTAAGATCGGCCATTGCCGTTCCAAAGGAGTGTTTAAATTTTAGTTGCAATTCTCTTATATTTTCTCGAATATTAGTTGGCTTATACACCTTATTTATGCAGCATGAAAGGTGGATATAAAATACGAAGCACAATATTTTGAGAGTGATTTTCCTTTTTGATCACTTTGAAGGATGATAAATTAGACTTTTTCTTTCTAGTGATAGTAATCCACCCCACCCCCCCCCCCCCCCCCCCAGCAATAAGTATTTTCTCAAAGCCGAAATTATAGATTAATTTAATGATTCAATTTCTGATTAATTCGCTTTTGCTACATGCAGCAAATATTAAATATTACATATTTAAAACTATTTCTTCATTTCCTCTAAAAGGTTTTGTTAAGACAGGAGCATTACACTGTAACACATAAATCCCCCAGCAGCAATTAACGCACATTAATAATTCATCTCGACGTTAAGTATTGTCACAATTTGGTTATTGGAGTATGATTAATTATGTTAAGACATCAAAAGTTACATTTTAATATGTGTTGCCATATTGATGTGATATTATGTCATCATTAATAGGTGTTCTTTATAGTTTACTAATAATGTATTTATATAATTCCGAAAGGCAAATTTGATACAAGACAGTTCTATTAGTTAATATCAGTTTCGAGCGATAGCACAGCCAAGCGGCTCAAGATTTATCGGCATGTCAATGTTTATCGAGTTTCAAGCTCCCCAATATAGGTCAAATTGCGGCCGCGTGATCAAAAGCACATTTGTCAGCAGCAGCCCCCGAAAGAAGGAAAATATTATGACATTTCATTCCTTTTGGGGGGCTTGGGGAGGTCGCCCAGGACACGGCGATCGATGCTTGGTCATCGATCTCAAAATTAGAGATCCGCGATCCAGAGCACAACTTTAAAGAATCCTTGGCCTTACAGGTGGTTCAAAAGCATGTCTCCTAGCAACATCAATCATGGCCCACGCACTCAAAGGGTGGGTTTCTAATCAACAAGTTCGATTGGGACTGGACCGGCCAGCTTCCATGTTAGGGGATTTGGTATTGGGTTGTTCTAATTTAGAGTGATTGGGAAAGCAGCTGCGAAATGGGATGATAATATGCGAGTGCAATGGACATGAATAGAAAGTTATGTTTGTTTGCGATGTTCAACTGGAGAAACTATAACAATGCTTTGTGAGAAGTCCGACCAAGCACTCATGAACTCTGGCTCGTGTCGAAAATATTTGAAAACGATCTGAAAACGGGAATGATAATAAAATAATAATAATATATCTTATTAAAATAATTAATAATAACTAATCATATTAAAAATTTTAATGTCTTCCCTTTTCTGGCCGTTTTCCGATATTTTCGACCCGACCAGAGTGCCTGTAGGCGCGGTTGGACTATAATGGTCTCCCCAATTTTTAATTATGTAATTTTTAGGTTATTGATTGATTTAAAAACATTCATCGAAAATTCAATCAATCATCCAATAAAACATCTGGATAGAGTAAGGGAAGTTTTAACTTATACTGATTGCGCAGCTGTGAATTGAAATGATAACTTGAGAGTAGCAATGGAACATAAGTTTGTTTAATCACGTTCTTCAACAAAGTAAACTATCAATGGGAGATTTTGTACCGTTCTTTAGATATTTTAAAGAGAGAATTCGTGGTTATAGATTTGGAAAAGATAAAAAAAAATCATAGTTATCGGTGTGTTTAGATGTTGGAGGATTTAGAATGTGATGTTTTTATTATTTCTTATTTTCAACTAAGGAAATGTATGATGAATTGCGCGATGGTTTGATTTTATTTGTTTAAATATAAAATGTTTTAGTTATTGATTTGGAAAATCAATGCAATAAATCAATACCAAATTCAAGTATCTAGAGGGAAGAGGGAACGCTGAAATTTATATTGATTGGGAAGGGCGCTGGAGCAGCCTGCTGTGATGATAATGTAAGAGTTGTAATGGAACAGGCGCCGAATGTTATGTTGTGGTTTCCTATGTACAACTAAATAAACTTTCAACTGATTTTACAATTGTTTTCGATTTTTTTAAAGATAAAGTGTTTTAGTTATATATTTGGAAATAAAAGAGAGAAGCGTTTTTATGAAAATACATATTTGAGTTATTAGTAGATTTAGATATTGTTGATTCATATGTATCTGGATTGAGCTAGGTATGGGGGAACTAGGGACATTTGAACCATAAAGATACATGATCCAGTGCCTTTTTCTCAGCAATGGAAAAGTTTTGTGAGTTGAAAGGGGCACTTTTTTCTTTTCAGCTAGCTGATCACATGGTGAAAAAAAATGGTGAATCATTGCGTATGTGTTTAGTTATGCGAAGAAATACTTTTTCATGAACTGAAAGTAAATTTTTGAGGCCTTAAGGTTTTTTCGGTCTACATTGTTTGGCTTAAAGGACATATTTTTTTCAATTAATGTGTTTAGTTCATGCTTTTAGCTACAATTACATGCAGGATAATGTCAATGTATTTATTTGTAAATTACTTGGTTTTGGGGTTAAGCAAAAAAAGTGCAACTAGGGATACCTGGCCCAAGTCAATTAGGGATACATGACCCAAGTAAATAACAAAAAAGTAGGCCAAAATAGACCAACTAAATTTTTTAAAAAAAATCATAGGAGACCCAGAAAATGACTGGGTTCTTACTAAATATCAGGGAAAATGGAATATAAGAAGATTTTTTGAGAAGGCAGAAGAACAAAATTCTGATGAGCCTAGAACTCTCAGTTTGCAAATAGAATAGATGAAAAATATATTTAAAATAGCCTGAAATGGATAATACATCCAAAGTTAATAATGATAAAATAGAAGTTATTCTTCAACCACCTGTGTTTTCTCTGTAAAATAAAGGGATCCAGTTTTGTATTTAAAAAGTCCTTGCCTTTAAATTTGAATAATTCGTTAAAATAAGAATAATTAATGTGATAAAAGTGGGAAACAATAATTTTGTCAGACAAAAATTAAAAAACATACAAATAAACTTTATATAATGTTAGTTTTGTTATCATGTAAAATTATTTTGGTAGTTTAAAGTGTTACTAATAAATAGGTCGGTTGGGTCACGTATCCCTAATGGGTGGGTCATGTATCCCTATAGATTGGAATACATGACCAAAAACTAAAGTTTTAAATAATTTTTATTTTACTAATATTGCAGTTAATACTTCAGAAAAATACTAATATATATCTAATGGGGGGAATGGGGGCAAAATCAAACATTTTCAAAATCATCTCATTAAAAACCTACTTTTCAACTTATTTTCATGGAATTTTTTCGTATAGAATATGCATTTGAACAGTTAAGATTTCAAATATATTGTTATTATTAATTTTTTCCCACTATATGGCCTAATATCTCTCAATTTAGAAAACTTATTTTCATACCCTCCTTTTCCCCCATACCACCTTCCCGTTATATATTGTGTAAGACTTGTTAAAGTATAAATTGCCGTCCTGGTTCCCTGGTTCCTCTTATGCATTAATTTATATTGATTGGAAGAGCAGCTGCCAATTGTAATGATAATATATTAGTTGCAATGGAACGTGCTCCGAACGTTACGTTTGTGCGATATTTAATACACTCTTACTGAATTATATTGCGACTTCTTCGATTTGTTTTGGAAAACGGAATCTTTTATTTATTGATTTGGAAAATCAATCAATTCAATAAACCATCAGAGAAAAAGAGAAAAAGGCTTGTTTTAATTTATATTGATTTGGAAAGCAGCTGCAAAATGTGAGGATAATGAGAAACTTGCAATAGAACATGCGTCGAGTGCTCCGTTTGCTTGTGATGTTCATCTAAGCAAACCAACAAAGAATGGTTTTTGATTATTTTCAAAACTGAATGTTTTGTTTGCTTATTTTAAGTATATATAAACTATCATCAAAATAGTTCCAATAAACTATTAGTTTAACATTTTATGTTTCTTCTGTAAAGGTTAACGATGTAATGAAATGTTATACAATTTTTTATTTCGAATTGTAAAGTCTTTGGATTTTAATATGGGTGATAATCAAGGGATAATATGACGCCAATGAAGGAGTGGAGTAGGCGGGGTCATGCTAGTTATCAAAATAAATTTTGAGTAAATATAGGTGTATTCTGTTGGTGTAAAATGTACTATAGTTATGAAATAATACACTCTCAGAAATAACACTTTCATTTTTGACGATTCATGAATCCTCAAGCCTCATTTCGTAAATTTTGAGGATTGTTTCGTCAAACTATCACGTGACTTTTGAGTAAACGCGAATCCTCTTACAATCGTGATTTGACGATTCTGGTATCTTTATTTTGAGGAAACTGAATCTCATTGTTGTACTCACATTCTCAAAAATGACGAAATATTTCTTTAGATTATACGACATTCAAATCCTCATAAAAATGACGATTCAAATTTCCTCACTTTGAGGAAACCAAAACTCGGTGCATTTGCCAGTAACGGAATCGTCAAAATTAAGGAAAATTTCGTCGTTTTTGAGCATTCATTTTTTAGAGTATAGATACCTTAATGTTTAGGAATTCTCATAGCAACAATAGATACGCAATTTTAACCTCAGAAATACAAACATACTTTTTTGCAATTAAAATACAAACTATGGTAAATATTGAAAACTATGTTGTTGTTTTTTTGCCTGTAAAATCGTTTAGGAAGCGCGCGAAGTACGCGATTTTTTTCATACGTAACTGAATTTGTGTAAACCAACTTCAATTTTATTAAAGTTTAGTTTGTGAAAAATTGATTTAAATAAGGGTTGATATATAATGACAGATTAGAAAAGTTAAAAGTTTATCTTGGGGAAATATCTTCTTCGGTTTTAGAGTAAATTTCTATTGGTACAACAATTGGTTAGGGTATGAGAGTATTTACTTAACAAATTATTTTATTTCTTTTTGTAATTATTGTGTTCGAATAATTAATTTTATTTTGATACTGTTGTCTTTGAGTTGAACCTTTTGATAAGAAATAACATTAAATGTACAGTTATCTAAGGATACATGGAGTTTTAAAAAATTTAAAAATTTCATAAATATATTAAGTCACGAAATTTCGTATAAACCTGTCCATGAATTAACTACGCATTTGTGACTTTAAAAAAAGATTGTAATAGAATTTCAAATGTAATATCTTACGAACACTTATAGTGAAACATAAAAGTGTATAAGTAATCACAACATATTTTATTATTTATGATATTATTAAAATAGTAAAAATTTTAAGATCTATCTTAGTCATATCTAAAATATAAAATGATTATCTAACTAAGAAACTCAAGTAAGTTAGATAAATGCGTAGACGGATATTTAATTTAGTGAATGAAATACGTTCATTGTAAAATACGGTCCGTCTATTTCTCCAACTTAAAAGAAAAAACTAAGGTTATAAAAGGTTTCTTTAACCTAACAGAAATTAATAGTTAAATTATTGATCCTACAAGGAACCTCGGCGAAAAGACCCGAGCGAACAATAGATAAAAGTTTTCGAACGATGCTTAGTTGAAAGGATAAAATATTTGAATTATTGATTGGGAAAGGAGCTGCCAATTTGATAACAGAGTTATCTACGATTAAGTCTTTAAGGTCGGTGCACACTTTTGTAGACTGAGGCTATTACGCAAGGCCTGCATTTTTAATAAGGCACTGAGTTCAAAAAAGTTCGGAGACAGTTGAGAAAGTTTTCAAAGTAAAAAAACAATCTTACACCTGATTTTTCGACCATGCCATTTTCATGCGATAGTGTAAGAAAACAAAAAGCGACAAAATATTTGTTTTTATATTTTTATGAGTTCAAAGAAAACTCACATTAATTTAAAAGATGTTTCATAGTCTTGAGTGTTGTGTAAGCATTTTCGATCTATTCAAATATCACTTTCAGTCATTGAGTAAGTTTGCTCAAACGCATCATGATTTTATAATGAATTTCATTACAAAATAAAATAACTTAGAAAAAAAATTGCAGGGGTCTTAACGTTTAACAAATTAAAAAAATTTAAAAAAATGTGAAAATAAATGAAATTGATAAAATTTAATAATAAATACTAAATGCGTAAATCTAACCCAATCTTTTTTTATATATAACATTAAAATGGCTAGTTTTTTAGGATTACAAAATTGTTACTTTGATACTTCTAATTTCAGATAAAAGGGTACAAAAATCTAGAAGTTTCTTAGTAAACTTATTGAACGATGGCTTATAGGAAAGAATATATATTCATTAACTATTATAAATGTTTTTAATTTTAACGCCTATTTTTTGAAAATTGAAAACTTTTACATGGTTTTTTAACATGATATTTATTTCTGTAGAAACTTACTGGGTTTTTTTGCAGTTTAATGGTATCTGATCGGTTTTTAAACAACTTTTTGTAGCAAGTTAAAAACTTTGGATCTAAGTTAGTAAACTATTCTCTACTTTTGAAGTTTAAAGATGAAAAAATAGGTTTGCGTTTATAGTATTGCTTGGCGGAATAAAATTTGGAAAACAATGGATCAGGCTAATGCTTTTAGATGACTTGAATAAGCTTAATTTCTTTAAATGTTGATAAAAATTGAGAGCAGTTTAATTAAATAAGATTAAAGGCTCTCCTACGAAATGTGAAATTTGTCTTCCAGAACCAATTGTCATTTAAGTGAATTAGTATTAAAAGTAATAAATCAAAATAAACTTTATTATTACAAAACAAAAACTAACAATACAACGACTTAAAAATACTATGGAATGACAAGGGGGAAACATTCCAAGAGGGGAAATGAAAATATGTATAGATGTAAAAATTATTAAAAAGAATCTGATAATTGTAGTTCCATATGTAATAAATTAGTCTCAAATGTAATGTTGACTTGAATGGGGCCCGTTAGGGCCAAGCACCGCGACCACTGGTCTATTGTACTAAAAATGTAATGTTTATATTTGTGATACCTCATAAATAAAATTTGAATTCTTATAAATAGCTAAATCTATTTGAAAAATCATTTAAACGGTAATAAAAATTTGTATAGTTTAATTAAATAAGATGAATTTGCATCTAACGAAAAGTGAATTTTATCTTCGAAAGTCACTTTTTATTAAGAGAATTACAATTTAAACTTGAAAATAAAAAGAATCAGGTATTTGTAGTCTCAGATGTAAAGTTTTTGGTGCATTCATTATTATTTAAAGTTTATTTCTTATAAACTGAAAATAAAAATATATAAACTAAACTAAACTAAAACTAAAAATGCTTTAACATTTTTTATAAATTCAAATAAAAAGGAGTTCATATCAAATACGTTAAATTAATGTTCCTCTTACTACGAGTGAATTTTATCTTAAAAAGGCAATCGCCATTTTAAAGAAATACAATTAAAACGTAAAAATAAAAATAATCAGATAATTGGGTTCTCAGGTGTATGGTAAATGTGCCATAATTAAAATGTGTTGATTAAGCAATATTTTAATTTTTTTTTAACTCAGTAAAAGAATGACAATTAAGTTAACTAGAAACAGTAGCAATTCCCTTGAATTATGTCATGGTAATCTAATATCACCTTTTCGGAAAATCAATCGTAATTAAGTCTTTGAAACAAATGTCATCAAGCTAATGGCTTGCTATGAATAAAGAAGTATTTACCTTAACGGTTTCAATTCTTTATCTGTATTATGAAAAAAAATATTCGAATGATGAAGTGTAATGGATGCAGGACTTATAGAAATAGTTATGTATTGATTATTGAAATAAAATATTCCATAGAGAAATTAATCGAAATTTGGACATCAAGTTGCCGTTTTACCCTTAGGCGAGTAGTGTATTTAATATTGAATGCATGCTTTTAGAACTATCTAAGTTGAGATTTTGTTGCTTGAATCATTCGTAAAGAAATAGGAATGAAGATATTTTAAAATTCTACATAATACACATTATATATTTTACAGCTCTTTATTAATCAATTTCTATGGCAATACTGTTTACTTTATAAACAGTACTACTGTTTCTACTACAGTTTTAGTGTTATACTTTATAAATCAAATACTGTTGTATATTTACTGTTAGGCAAAATGTGTTGTTTTGCTTAGATTATTGAACAATTCGTGCAAAAAATGGTTAAAAATAACTACATAAAATATGGAGTGAAGTAATACAACATTTAGGAGAAAAATAACTATCAGACACACTCTTTATGTTATGTAACACGTATTTATGTTTTAACGGGCATATGTTTAATATAGGAGAACAGTGTCAACAACAAAAAGTTGAATATATTTAAACTTTTTGTTCACTCACTGTTCTCCTATATCTCACGTTGGTTATAAAAATGAAACTGAAGTATTTTATATTGCTAAAACAATTGAAAGTTATCAAACTCTTCAATGTGAGGAAATGATTGATTTAGAGTTTTGATAGTAAATTTCCCAAAATAATTAATTATTAATTTATATGTTTCATTGTTGTTTTTTAAAGATATTCAAACAAACACAATTAGTTAAGGAAGGAACCAACCTATACGAAGTAATGCATATTTTCGAACAAATAAAGGGCGTAATCGCAAAACTCACATTCTCCAAAGAATATTTTTTTTATTTAGGGTCCAGTTTGTTCATTGCCAACTTTTGATAATGGTAAATTTAATTGGACGAAATTGCCGATGAATGGGACAAACCCTATACTTTGGTTACACTTTGGTTAGGTTTGAATTATCGTCGCACTAGAGCTACACGAGGGCTATTGGCGACGGGCGTCGTATTTTAGAACCACAGTCAGGTGACGAGCCAACACCTGAATAGGCACTCAACGGTTACACTTTGGAGAAAGGCTGTTTCGTAACACACGCTTCAAATGTTTAAGAACAAAAAACATGATGAATTTCATGAACGTTAAAAAGTGACACTAGTTTCACTAATAAGTAATTACCGAATGAGTTTCACTGGTGATGATTAATTCATTCGCATTCATTTACTAAATAGGTTTAGGAAGAGATGATCTATCAGATAAGGAGGAATGATTGTCCAACTAACAGAGTCAGAAATACATTGAGAAACATCCTTATTTTTAGACTTGTAGTTAAATCACTAAAGAAGACTCGTGAACTCGTCACCATTAACAAATACCATTAACACCTACCTTTCCGTATGAAAACATTGACTTTAAGTTTTTTGTAATCGTTTTTCGTGTAACTTAATGGGCTTGTTTCACGTGGGATCTGGCAACAGCTCCACTGTCTTGTTTTCATTTTTATCGAATTTATTTTTGCCTTGGTATTCCAAATTGATTTTTCCACGAATATTGTCGTTGTTATATTTTTGAAATTCCAACTTCTTTTGATGCAAGTTTTCCTTGATAAATGAATAAAAGAACCAACACCATAACAAGAAGTAATTTTAAAAATAACGACTAAAATAACTTATTCTCAGAAACCTCAATTGCGAATACCAACAAAAAGTAATTCGAAAAAAATGAAAACAAGAACACGGAGCTGTTGCTAGATCCTACGTGAAACAAGCCCATTTGTATTGCATAAATTGTTTAGGACTTGATCATGTTATTTGAGTTATAAATTTTATATTTATATATATAAACTTGAGGTAGGCGAATACCCAAAATTCTAAAATTTTTACTATTACTTTAATCTTTTCCAAATTTGGCATAGTGACTTCAAATATAATGAATAATACTATTTAGGCATTTTTTTTTATTTAAATAAAATTTATTTATTTTAAATGGTGTGTTTCTACTAAAAAAAGAGGTTTACGCTAACAAGTCTGCCACATTGAATTTTCATCCTATAAACATTAATAATGTGTTAAATTCTTCGTTTTGAACTGATGCATGCAATGACCCTCTAGAGTTACATAAAAATTACATGAAAAGAAGTTATTAAGAAAAATGTTATAAATTAACCACAAAAAAAAGATTTTTTTCGATTAATTTACACTTGGACATTTTTTTTAAACTTATATATTTACACCAGATGTTAGAGGTTCAAGGCACAGATATATATAGAAATAGCATCTGTAAAAAATTTCAGCTAAATTAATGTAAAACTTTTTATGCTAGAAGTGTTAGCGTAAACCCTTTTTATTAGTTGAAAAACACCATTTAAAATAAATAAATTATATTTAAATAAAAAAATTGCCCAAAACGCATTGTTCATTATATTTGAAATCACCATGCCAAATTTGGAAAAGATTAAAGTAATAGTAAAAATTTTAGAATTTTGGGTACTCGCCTACCTTAAGTAGAAAACTCAATTTTACGTGGCAAATCTTCTTGACAATCGTTGTTAATGGGTTCAAACCAAACAAAAGACTACCGTTGACAAAAAAGGGATAAAATGATAGGCATTATATAGGTATGCACTGTTTCAATAATGAAATTGAACGATATTTTAGTCATTCTGAGGACAGGACCCAACAAATCAGCAAGTATTTTCGAACGAACTTAATATTTTTAGCGAAGTCAATATCGAAGGTCTATGGAGCGATAGATAGAACAATGAACTTTATAAATTATATAAGGAATTCGGCATTGTTAAGTTTTTGAAATTTCAACTTATGAAATTTGCCGGACATAATGTAGAATGCAGCTTAACTTATAGAATCTTTTACAATACGGTAATAGTAACCAGAACAATTGGCAGACCCAAATTAAAGCGAGTTCTTGAGAAGGCCGTGACCCACACTGGGCTGTCGTGTCAATAGAAAAAGAAGATAATAAGACTCATGATTGAATTTAATATATATTTATCTATAGTTTTGAAATTTCTATTTAACCCCTCCCCCCTTAAATACTTTACAACATGATCACATTTAATATATATTTATCTATAGATTTTAAATTTCTATTTACCACCCCTAAGTTGTTTACAACAGTTAGGAAAAATATGTGTACCTAGGTCCATCGTGTATCTAGATTCAGAGAATATAGTTAACAATATCTGGTGTTAAGTGCTGGCTTATATGAGTAAAGGCTAACCCCAATTTCCTTTAGGAAATGGAATTAACTTAGGGAAATGTTTCATTTAGGGAAATTCACTTCGGGGTAATGTATTTGCTTTGGACCAAGATCCATAGGTAAGAAGCAAAACAAAGCCTCTTGTAAATATCATAGTTCTCATAAATTTATTTACAATTTTAATTACCAGTGACGCAATTTTGTAGCAATACTTTTTCTAAGTCTTTAAGAATACAATATGCAACAGGGAAAAGATAGAATGTATTTGAAATTGTGACTCATATCTGTAAAATTATGCAACAAAATTTTAATTTCCAACTTTACGGAAGAAGTACATGTTTTTAGTTAAAGACTTTAGTGAATCTACAGAAGTGTGACAGTTGTAAAGCATTTTATTGATAGTAATAGCTTAAGTCATGCATTGAGAGATATTATAGTAATTATCGCGACCAAGCACATGATTTTTGTATATTCAACGTGTAACCAAATAACACATTAAACTATTGAGGAATATTAGATAAGAACGAATGAATGACTAACTTACAGCTTGAACTATACAGTCGAACCACATTAATCCAAACAAAGTTAATCCGAATAATTGTTAGTTCAAACTATGTACATGATGTAAGGCAACTTGCTGTATTTACAAATAGCGTTTCCTGGTAATTTGGGTCCCACTTAGCTCTTTTTGGTGCACTCTCAGATATAACACTTTCATTTTTGACGACTTTTGAGTAAACGCGAATCCTCAATTTTAGTATCTTGATTTGACGATTCTGCATCTTGATTGTGAGGAAACTGAATCTCGTTGTTGTACTCACATGCTCAAAAATGACGAAATATTTCTTTAGCTTAGACGACATTCAAATCCTCATAAAAATGACGATTCAAATTTCCTCACTTTGGAGGAAAGGGAAACTCGGAGCATTTGCCAGTATACGTAATCGTCAAAATTAAGGAAAATTTCGTCGTTTTTGAGCATTCATTTTTCAGAGTGTGTCGAATTAACGAGGTTCGACTGCATGAGTTGAGAAAGAATGAATGTCCAACTTACAGAGCGAGTTATATCTCCGGATAATATTCTCGAGGAAGGTGTTCTGCGGTGCCACGAGACCCCTTCGCCCCCCAGGCATCTTGACATCCCGAACCGGCTTTGCTAGGGGAGCCTTTCCCCTGCCACCTGTTTGATCAGAACCTGCACCAAGTGTTTTGGGCCACTTCCAGAACAGGTAGGCCCCACTGGGAACACAACGGACGCTGAGCTCGCATGCGAACCTCACTATGCGCGATCCACAGTTCGGCCCTCAACGGTATCGATCAAGGGGGCGCCAACACCACCCGCTTGCAACGTTTTCCGGGCGATGGGACGCCAAACCTGGAGCCCTTTCCGGGATTTTCGGCGCTGGAAGTTTATGCAGGAAAACAAAAACTGGAAACATGTTTTCGTTGATTTTTTTTGTTTGTTTTTGTTGATTTTTTTTTCTTCGCCCCCCGAGGCTTTTCGTGACCTGGCCTTAGGATTTTCTGCCCTGCCACTTGAGAAGGGGGGGGGGGGAGGTTTTGTAAAATTCGATTTTGGAAGTGGAAAACACGCATCGAGGGGAGAAGATATCGTGCTTATCGTCTATTTGGTTAAAATGAAAGCGCGTAAATTTTGGAAATGTTGCAAACGTAAATTTCAAGAACAAAATAAATTTTGGAAGTCCTGTTTGGGAGTCTTCTCTGAATTTAATCCAACTTTCAGGAAATGTGTAATAAGTTGTTTTGAACTGAAAAAAATGTAATAGCTGCATTAGAAAAGGTATTTAAACGCCACAATTCTGTAATTCATTTTTGTCACGAAAATTGATTGCACATTTTAACTATACATAAATCAACAGATATCATACATGCATTAATCCTGATATTTCTAACAAAATGAAATTAACAAAAAGGATCAGCTAAATGGGTAAATTCTCAACCTTCCTTCCCTTAATTGGGTTGATAAAATGAGGACCAATCATGAGTTGGGAACTAAACACTTGGGGTCCCGCGAGAGGTTGACCACCTAACCGGGACCCCAGAGCTCTTTGTCACGAAAGCTGAATTGGGCACAGTAGGTCTTGGCCCACTAATTGGTTGTTGCGCCGAGAAGTTTAGTTGAATTTGCAAATTATCAGTGATACTTTTGTTAGTTATAAAAGGTCACAAATCTCTGGTTTAGTTTTCCTCTTCAAGCTCAAAATACGTTTTTATTTTACAAATCTTTTATTCATATACAAAAATACCAAACGTAAATAGATCGATAGTATTTCAATTAAGTAAATAATTTGGTTATAACTGCATATGGCTAATGTAATAATGTGTAAGGAAATTAATGATGCGGTAACTTTTGCGGGACAAACCTTATTCAAATTTTTAATTACGAACTGCTATTGTACGAGATAAACAACTAAACAATTTGAAAAAAGCAGTGGCTTTACAATTTCCAAAATCTAATAAATATTTAATATGGCTCCAAGCAACACTTTAAAGTACTAGAATAATTATAATAAGTTAATACAAAGACTATCGCGAAAATTTTGAAAGAATAATTTGAAAACTAACGAAGCCTATTTTTTGTTTGTTTCTCAATATGCATCTTCATTTTTAATAACCACTGATTGCTACTATATATTCCTTTAATTTATATTAAATTACTGATTCATTTATCAATTAATAAATGTAATTTAAAAATCAGAATTCTTACGAAGAAATAACTGAAAAAAAACAGTCTCCTTATAGTTTATAAATTTTACAAATAGTCAAATGTTTAATTACATGTATTTTACTCGAATATATTTATTATAAGAAATAACTTATTTATGCTTAGTTTTATAATTTATCTTAGTTTAATCGTTAATTAGAAATTTATTTGCTTAATAATTTATTTATTAACTGTCTACTTAATTAAATACATTTTCTAAACATTTTTTTTTTACATTACAGTAATTTAATAAGTATAATCTTAAAATAAAAGCGAAAAGAAATACATTCAATAAAAAGATTCTTAAAAAAAAACAAGAACTCTTTGTTATATATAGAATGACATTCTTCCAGTTTTAAATCAAGATTTCTTTTGAATCTAATTAATTATTTCATATCTTTCAAGGCGTAACAATTATTTTACTTCATTCCAAATATTCATTAGAGTTAAGAAAGAATAAAAAGCATACTTTAAAAATCGGAACGAATATTTAAAATTACTTCCCTGATGGAAAATATCTTGGGTAAAAAGTCAAATGTATTCCTTATAAATCTAGAAAAAAATCTAAGTAGTTTTATTTTTAAGAAAGTTTTTTATTAACACAAATCGTACTGCCATGACGTTTATAAGAAAAGGAAATTTCCAGAAAGTGTGATTTTTTCGCTTCTGACAGAAAGTCAAGTTTTAATTACGACAGTCCGAAAGGTAATAAAAATATATTTGAGAAAATTTATTTATTTTCCATTTATTTTATACGGTATCTATTTCTGTTATTTAATACGAGTCAGTTTTTTGAAAACTATAATTAATAGACAGAACTGTTTAATATATTATTTTTTAAATGAAGAAATGTATAAGAGCTATAAGTCGAATTTTAAAAATACATTTTTTAGACTGATTGAGGCTGTTATCCCGATGTAAAATCACTTCCATTTGGAATTCTGATGGCTAAAACCATTTCATTTTAATAAAATCTTTTCCCATTAATTTCCATAATTGACATTTTGAAAATGAAGATGTGTTTTATTTTTGGTTTACTTTAAGATTTTATTTTATAAATTTACGTTTCCAAATTTACTTGTTTTCAGAAACTTTAACAAGTTAATTTTATAATATGACAATTTTAAACTTATTATGTAAATAAGGTTTGTATATAAGTTTGATAAAGAACAATAGTTTCAAATTTTATATTATTGTTTCTACCATTACCTGAAAATATATTAATTACAACTAGAAATATTTTTATAATAAATTTAGATTTTTCAATACGCATGTTGTTATTATGTTTAACCCTCTGTGGGATACAGACATTCCCGACATCTGCATGTTAAGTTTTCTAACAACACAATTTATCTTTAAAAATTTATAAATTTTATAATTTCACTAAATTTTTAAATTTAAAGTATGGAGCATTCATTCATAATCATCTGCTACAAAAATAAAATTGAAAACAATTTAAAGAAATTTACTTATTAGTTAAAATTCTAAATTGTATTTTCAAGCAGTAAAAAGAACTTCAACCTAATTGCGTATCCCTTAGAGTGTTTTAAATACCTTAATGATTTACAATACATTCGAATGGTTTCAGATTATTTTATTATCCAATTAATTATTCTCCGTGCCAACATAACTTGGGTAAAAACAAAGAGTAAAAAGGCACAGGGAAAAGAGCGATTGGTCCGTTAGCTGGAAACTCTTGTAAGGTAATATTTACATACAAAATGATCTGAATACATTTTAACCAAAATACACTTTTCCTTCCGATAAAAATGCAAAATTTTCTCAAATAATATTTATATGTGTTTGACTTTAAACGAAATGAATGTTTTAAACATGTTTTCTGGATGGATTCACCAATTATTTATAGAACTCTTTACATCCGCGGAAGGATCTTCTCCATAGCATATTTCTATTTATCCAACTTAGGTTGGCAAGGAGTGTAGAAGGCTCTGCCCCTACATAAACAAAAATATTACTTCCCGTTTTTGAAAATGTTTAATCGGATTAAGTGGAGTTCCTAATGAATATTGAATTAAAATAAAAAGATCAAATGAGGACCGCATCTTTGAGTTTGAAGCTTTTGAGATAAAGAGCAGCTAGAGCTTATAGTAATTATATGCATTAAGATAAATTAGTTAAGGCCGTTTCTACCACATATTAATTAATAATATTAAAATATTTTTTAATTTAAAAAATATGTAAATTAATAGTTTGGTTTTTCGGAAAACCTTCATTCTAAGTTTATTATTTCTCACTATTTTTAAGCTCTTTTGTGATTCTTACAACTACAGATAACACTTAAATGAAAAAAAACTTAGACATAGACTTTAATAAAAACTATTATAGATAATACCATTTAGAGCATTTATTCTTCACATGTGTTCAAAATATATAATACAAAAAATTTTAGGTTAATCTTTAACCAAATGAAATATGTCTAGCTATAAAAGTAACTACAACTTCTTAACTGATCAAAATCGGAGCATTCACCCTACGAGTTTACATAACTTCATTTTTCTATAAGCGTAATTTTACAAATGAATGCTTTTAAAAGTGCTTCAACGTGCTTCTAATTCCCAACGCTAAAACAACTCTTCACCGAATCTTTAAGTGGATATCTGCCTCCTAGCAAGTTCACTTCTATCGCATTTCCTGAGGAGGCTTTAGCAGAGGGTAACTATCATCAGATCCCTTGAAAGCCTGATAAAATTGGGGATAAGAAAGAAAGAAAAGCTTCTAAGGTTTACTTGCTTTAATACATAGTAACTTAAATATTCTGGTTTTAATTTATACTTACTCAGATCGCGGTATTCGAGTTTTAATTTATATTATTCAGATCCCGGCTGAGTTGTCGGATTTTCTGGATGGTTCTTCTTGGATTTTCTGTCATATGATTATGTGGCATGTAAAAGATCCCTGGAGGGCCCATTAGGTCTGGGTTCTCTCGGCAAAATTAAATATAGGCATACTTTAACATCTACAGAGAGCTCAGATTCATTGTAATCTGTGCGTCACATTTGGCAGCGAGAGTCCCCTAGATGGTGCCACAAAAAATGACTCTCAGTACTGGGGAATATGCCGAGTCTGCAAAGGCTTGACCGCCAATATTGCAGCCCAATTAGACAAAAAAAATTATACTTACTCATTAAAAAAATTCGCCATGCTGTGCGCATGGAAAATAATTATAAACTTATAATTATCATGCTGTGCGCATGGAAATTATAATTTAAAATTTAAAACAAGAAACCCTAAGATTCAAATATTAAAAAACATGAGGATATTTCTAAAATATACATAATTTTTGTTTTATCAAAATCTTAAATCTCAAAGTGTGTTTGTAAGAAGATACTAAAAATCCTAAAATCAACTGAGGTAAGGTTAGGTTTGAATATCATCGCACTAGAGCTACACGAGGGCTATTGGCGACGGGCGTCATATTTTAGAACCACAGTGAAGTAACGAGCCAAAACCTGAATAGGCACCCAAAGCAACCGTTAAGGGCGACATCGTTAAAGGCAACATCGCAGCGTTAGGACTTTGAAGGATGTTTAACGTGCACTCCCTTACACAGGGTATTATTCGTCAGAAATTTCTGGCTGCACGAGCCGTTTATAGGTCGGCAGTTATTTTGGTGATGCCCGGACCCGAACCTGGGATCTTTCGAAAATCAACTCAAAATCGCAATGTAGTAAAATTGTGGATTCCTAGTCATGAAAAAATCTATCCAATTTCTCCATAAAGTCCATTTCTCCATCCTCCCTAAGTTAACATATAGGGAGTTAGTTTCATTTCCCTTAATAGATGAACAGGAACAGATAACAGTAGTTCCCGGAAAAGGCAAGATAGTAGGCCCCTCTAATACAAGGCTGTTGATTTTTAGGAGATTCCTCGGAGTAGATTATTTTCCCACCACGTACTTCCCGCATCGATCAAAGTCTTGCACCTCAAAGTGTGTTTGTAAGAAGATACTTAAAATCCTAAAATCAACTCAGAATCGCAATGTAATAAAATTTTGGATTAATAGTCATGAAAAATTCTATCCAATTTCTCCATTAAGTCCATTTCTCCATCCTCCATAAGTTAACATATAGGGAGTTAGTTTCATTTCCCTTAATAGATGAACAGGAACGGATAACAGTTGTTCCCGGAAAAGGCAAGATAGTAGGCACCTCTAATACAAGGCTCTTGATTTTTACGAGATTCCTCGGAGTAGATTATTTTCCCACCACGTACTTCCCGCAACGCCCCTGGGTGTAATAAAGCCGGGATTATTCCCGAAGCTGGGCTGTATTTGAGCTTCCGGAGAAACTGGATTATCGGAGGGTGTGAATAGAGTAGAGAGTATTTATTAAACAATGCAGCGCTCTTCCTTGCCAGAAATTTATTCAAGGATTACGATCTTTGGTTCAGAAAGAAGACTTTTTGCATAGTATTAGTGAGTTCTGCTATTTATAGATGGAAGTAACGAGGCGGTGTTAGAAACCTCCACTGGTCGCTGTATGTAAGGGATTTGGACACTGATTTTTAAAATGCAAGCGGTTCCTAATTAAAGTGTCTCGATATCAACGTGTAACATAACATAACAAAAAGGTGCGTCCTGGAAGGGAAGAGTGTAGGCTGTGTAGCTCATTACTCTACACGTATAGAATGACAAAAACACGTTAATGACTTATTTACTCGACTTGAAAAGCAGGGACGAGTGATGATGATATGGGACGATATCATACCAATTTTGAATGCCATACCACTATACAGGGTGTCCGTTAGAGAATGTCCGAGTATTAATGGTATATTACAGGAGTTTATTTTATACTAAATATAACAAATCATACATTAAATTGAAGGAAAACGAATCTAATTTTTTCTATAAGTGCTCAATGTGTGCGCCTTTAGTGATAAGGCACGCGTTCAAACGAAAACGCAATTCTTCCCAAACTGTCTGCAACAAGTTCGGAGTAATGGAAGCAACAGCGTGTGCAATTCTACCTTTCAAGGTTGGTGAATCGTGGGGTAGGGGTGAGACTCTGTTGGAGTTTATTCTTTATTCGTCACGTTCAACCACAACTGTCGAACGATTACAGCTGATACTATTACAATTTGAAACTCGGACATTCTTTTACGGACACACTGTTATATGAGACAACAACGGTATAGTAGGCGGCTGTGCGACTATCCGTTACACCAGTGCTGAAAGTGGGGGTAGACACGGGGTGACGCGTCACCCCACTTTTCAAGAAAATGGCTATCCATCTCTCTACTTCTTGTATTTCTCAAATACATAATCCATAGAGGGGGGTGGGGCATAGCATTATAATTGAAAGCATCCCCCCACTTATTTTTTTCCCACTTTCACCACTACATTACACTCATCTGTAATTCCACTGAGCAGGTCACCTTCCTTCTGCCACAGTAGACGTAATAGTCCAGTAAAATAAAACATTTTGGTATACAAAAGGTCAAGTAGTTCTGATTTTTGGATATGTTATATGTAATGGAGGTCTAATTAAGAATCCAAGTTTGTGACCTTGGGGCGCCGCCGCTCGCTGCGCCCCAAGGTCAAACGTCGGTCATTTTTTAGTTTTTGCAGATTTTCTCCTTAAAGGCTTGGTTTTACAACAAAGTATTGAATACAACAATTAAAGAGGGATAAATATGCTACAATTTGAGTGCATGTTGGTGTTTTTAAGCCTAATAGTTCCTGAGATACAGCTCCTCAAAGTTAGTGTAAATTACGAAAAAATTGTGTTTTTCAAAATTTAGCAATTTTTTTTCCTCCAAAAGATTTATTTAATAGCAAGATTATTACTTTTTAATTGATTTGTTCACGTTACCATAGGGCAATTTAATGTTTCAGAGTTTTTTTTATGTTTGTGTTTCATTTTTAAGATAAAGGAAAGCCTAGCCACAACGCGCCCCAAATGGAAAATTTAGATATATCGCGCCCTAACATTCAATAAACCTGTTGTAAAAAAAGCGAGTTACTTTACGGGGTCGGATAGTTTTAATTTTTGGATGTGTTTTATATTTTGGAAGTCTAATTAAGAATCCAAGTTTGTGACCTTGGGGCGCAACCGCTGGCTGCGCCCCAAAGTCAAAAATCGGATATTTCACTGCTTTTTCAGATGTACTCTCTGAAGGTTTGGTTTTACAACACAGTAACGAATAAAACAATTAAAGAGGGATAAATATGCTACAGTTACAGGATAAATATAACAGTTAGTAAAAATAACAGTACAGGATAAATATGCTACTTGGGGTGCCGCCGTTGGGGCCGCCCCAAGGTCAAGCTAATTGTTTAAACTGCTGTTTCACTTGTACTAATGCAGCACTGTTTCGTGGCTTACGATTGTATTTTCAGGTACAAAACTGTTGGGGCATGAAAAAATCTTCTCGAATGGGGTTGGTATAAAGCTAAGTTACTATGATAGCAACCTCGTTTTTATTTCATGATTATTAGAATTAAAATGACAAAATTCAAGTTAGATAGAATGTCAATTTATCCGAGGTTACTAATTTTTATTATTTTTTTAATGAATCAAATATATGGCTTTTGCCAGTTCTACAACAAGGCAATGATTTACAGAGATCTCTTCACAGAAATATGAAAGGGGTTTTCTAGTTAGGTAGATGAACATTATTGTGTTTAATGCTCCTGGTTTAAGACTAGTGCATATTGTGTTTTGTACATGGCTGTTAATTCCTTCGTTTTTACAAGTCCACGTGCACTGAACATAATCTTTTTTGTTAACCAATTACATGAGCATGCACATTTGGTCTCATTAAGGAATCAAAGGATTTCTAGATTAAAAAGTCATTTTCGGAGATAGAACTAGACTCTTGTAAGATAACAAAAATTTAAAAAGTATCACAAAATTAAACGGCAAAATGACCGTCCACGTGAACAGGGATCGAGTAATTAGTTGTTCTCGGAGAAATCTCTATGTAGGTAATAACAGTTTAACTTTTTTTTGTAGAACCAACCTTTCCGAGAGTAAATCGAGAAAAACTAAATAATTAAGAAAATTTCATCGTTTTTCTGATTTGGCGTAGCCTGCGACAGTGCCCCTAGGTCAAAAACTTGAATTCTTAATAAAACTTTCAATATACAGGGTGAGGCAAACAAAACCGGCCCCGAGGTGGAGATAACAATACGACAGAAATGTTGCCAAGTCTAAAACCATTACAAAAACAGGTTGCTTACTGAAGCTATTGATCGCTTCAATATTAAGCCCAAACAAACGCTTGGCGACTAATTTGGCGGCAACTACGCTACGCTTTTAGAACACATTGTTGAAATGGAATATAAACAAGGTTTGCAGAGCTGATCATGATTTAGTGATTATTTGATTGTTTCGGTTGTTATTTATCCTAGAGAATCGGACCTTTTTTGTTTTTTATAATACAAAAACATTCTAAATTGATTGCAAGACACAACATTTGCATTATGGGACGTCTTCATACAATACGAACTAAGATCTGAACTCGCCACTAGTCTATGAGTAGCTCTAATGTGAAGCGAATCCGATCCAACCAATGCAAAAACAAGTTTCTGGCTGCTTCAAGAGTTTTTCTCGCCAAGCATTTCAACGTATTCCCATCTCTAGATCGGGGCCGGTTTTGTTTGCCTCACCCTGTACAATACATGTTCAAAAATTAAAATTACCCGACCCCTATAAGGTTACGTCATACCAATATGACACTCCCTTTTCTAAAACAGGTTTAGTGAACGTTGGGGCGCGATTTATACAAATTTTCCATTTGGGGCGCGTGGCGGTGGCAAGCCTTGTCTTGATCTTGAAAATAGAACACAAACACAACGATACCTTAAAAAACCCTATGGTAACGTTAATCAATTAAAAGGTAACAACCTTGCGATTAAATAAATAATTTGAAGAAAAAAATTGCTAAATTTTGAAAACGACAAATTTTTCGCAATTTACACTAACTTTGAGGAGCTGTATCTCGGGAACTATTTGGCTCAAAAACACCATCATGCACTCAAACTGTAGCATATTTATCCCTCTTTAATAGTTTTATTCGTTATTGTGTTGTAAAACCAAACCTTCAGGGAGTACATCCGAAAAAACTGTGAAATGTCCGATTTTTGACTTTGGGGCGCAGAAAGCGGTGGCGCCCCAAGGTCACAAACTTGGATTCTTAATTAGACTTCCAAAATATAAAACACATCCAAAAATTAAAACTATACGACCCCGTAAAGTAACTCCCTTTTTTTACAACAGGTTTACTGAATGTAGGGCGCGATATATCTAAATTTTCCATTTGGGGCGCGCTGTGGCTAGGCTTTCCTTTATCTTAAAAATGAAACATAAACATAAAAAAAACTTTGAAACCTTAAATTACCCTATGGTAACGTGAACAAATCAATTAAAAAGTAATAATCTTGCTATTAAATAAATCTTTTGGAGAAAAAAAATTGCTAAATTTTGAAAAACACATTTTTTTCGTAATTTACACTAATTTTGAGGAGCTGTATCTCAGGAACTATTAGGCTTAAAAACACCAACATGCACTCAAATTGTAGCATATTTATCCTTCTTTAATTGTTGTATTCAACACTTTGTTGTAAAACCAAGCCTTTAATGAGAAAATCTGCAAAAACTAAAAAATGACCGACGTTTGACCTTGGGGCGCAGCGAGCGGCGGCGCCCCAAGGTCACAAACTTGGATTCTTAATTAGACCTCCATTACATATAACATATCCAAAAATCAGAACTACTTGACCTTTTGTTAGGTAACCCCCCTTTTTCACGACAGATTTACTGGACTATAAAGGGTTAGGTGTCACTTCTTAGTAGGAGAATTTGTCTTGTCTTCATACGTGGGTATTTTGGCGACAGAGGCCAACCAGAGGATCCCAGTTCAGACGTGACACTCCCAGAGGTATTGATTTGGAATGGGAACTTGAGGGATTTTGTGATCACGAATGACTTTAACGTGCACCAGTCGCCATCATAGCGTACACGGGAGTCTTTGGCTGGCAGGGCTCGAACTCGCAACCTAAGAGATGCCAGTTCAATAATCTACCAACCAGGCTATCTCGGCGCGTTAGTCACAGAGTTCCTACAAGGTCAAATAAAAACGATATTCAAATGAAAAGTGTAATGTTGAGCATACCTAGATATTGACGCGTACTAAAACGTACTGAAAAGACACGACCATTGAATTATATGCTTTATATAACCTATCAAATTTAATATATTACAGTTTATTTTATTCATGTTAATAAATATACTTCTAATTATTGCATTGAAACTGACTTGTTCCTTGGTTAACATGGCAATTGTATCTTACTTCGTATTAACATTCGTAATAAGTCAAATTAAATTCTTTTCCATTGATAGCAATAATTTCAAATGTCAATATTTTGTTGTCCAAACAGAGAGTACAGAAATTAATAAGCTTTTAGGATACAGGAATTTTTACACCAATTTTTGAAATGCCCAATCGGTTCCGAATTATATTCTCTCAATATCGACATGTACTGAAATAGACTTAAAAGCAATGGCCATTCATAATTTTGGCTTGTTCGAGAACACTTCCTTTGTACAAACAAGGCAACTAAGTGCCGATTTAGTGCCCTCTAAACCAAGAGCGTTCTGAGCACTGAAAAGCTACGATGCATATCTTGTTAGCAAGCGCTTCTATCGTCAAAACAAGGAAATTTAGTGCCAATTTACTACCCTCTGGATTAAGAGACCTCTTCGTCGTGTGTACACTTAGCTTATGACCTTGATGAGAGCTAGTTGTTATTTTGTCAAGGTTGTCTGTCAACGCTAATCGAGAGAATATCTGGGGTTATTTTCTTCTTTTGCTTTTCATTTTCTACTTAGAATTCATAACCTTATATCATAAACAAATGTCATATGATATAATTGTTTTAGTTTTTATAACTCTGAGAAGACGTTCTTCACAATAAATTAAAAATATTTTAACTGACTTGTAATACTTACCGTAGAGCTAATGCGTTAATTTTGGAATCCCAATTGCATTTCCATTTCAGCATTTTTCACCGGGTATGAGAGTCATCATAACAGCATACGTCAATTAATAATAAATTTCTAAGTTTTAATTTCTTTTGAAATATTTTGCAAAACTGCACTTATTGAGAAACTTTCTTTAGAAATTAACGAGAGTATTTCTTTGTTTTGTTGTTACGACGCTGCTTGCATGTGTGACAAAGTGAAATACTTTCGCAGAAATTGCTATTTCAAAACGATTGCTCGATAGGACTTACCTTCTCTCTAAAGCAAATGCATTTCCAGTGTTTCTTTGAAGTTATCATTACAATATAGGAGTATAACTTATAAAACTTATCGTATTTAAAATGCACAACGAAAGGATAACTGAAAGAGTATTATGTCATTTCATTTATTTTTTATCCCTTTGAGTTAAGCCCCGCTTAAAATTCTTCTTGCACCAAAAAATTGTTAATAATTAGTTTAAACTAATTTAATATTTTTTATTAATTAAGTTTTCAAGTAATTGATTTTTTTGCCTAATATGTCCAATTTTAGCCTATTTGAAGTACAGATATGCATTAAAATTGCAAATTGAGGTCTTATAACATACAAAAGTGGATGTACACGACGCACAGGGACTCAAATGTATAAATTTATTCTAAAACAAGTTCTTAGTTCTTTTCTTCAATTTTGGACAGATGGCAGCACAGATTAGAATCTTTATATCGATTTGCTTGAAAGAGCAACAAATGACCCTAAAGTTAAAGAAGAACACCAAGAGTTAATACAAATAATAGTTTGAAAAACTCTCTAAACTTTTAGAGCTATCCGATCTCATAATCTTAATATCCTAAACACCACAATTTCATAAAATTTGATACTTTTTTATTAATAAGTAACTCTTTGAAACTGACTAGACTTAAATCCAAATAAAACGCAATTACTAATAATACAAGTATATACTACTAATAATACTGCAACAAGTAAGTTTCGTAAAATGCTACAATAAAACGACATTCTAGCATTATTTAAGAGGTTTATTTTGTACAAATGTAAATTAAAAACGGAAAAATGGAAAGGAGAAAATCAACCGTGCCCCCCCCCCCCCCCCCCCCCGCTCTATACTTTAAAAAAAAATTGGGCTATTGAATCAATTTCATAGTGCATTACGTATTTACATCTGGATCTATTCAAGACCAAAATTCATATTATGTAGGTTGGTGTACAACAGAAGTGTTGAATTTTAAAATTATGTGTGTCATTTTTTTTCGCATTTGTTTGATAGGGGAAGGTGTACTTCTGACCATATTGTTCCTTTGACCACGGGCCCTGTAGCAATATTTTATAAAATTAGTCTATTTAGTGTATAGTTATTCCACCGGAGGGTTTATGTATGCTAATGTGGATTAAGGCAAACAGGATTCGTGTGAAATAGAAAAATCCATTTCTATCCTAAAAATGTAATCATGTTCATAAGGTTTTGTGCCTAATAAAATTTTTTGTGTTATGTTTTTGTTGATAGAAATCATTTGACGTAGTAGCTAAACACTTCAGAAAATATTGTTGAGCTTTTGAATATCGTAATTCTAATCCTTGAACTGTAGCATGCTTTTAAATTTGCATTGTAACGGCGTTGTACCTCAGACCATGATCAGTTGCTGTTCCTATGACCAGGTCAAAGGTACAACACTCCTAACTGAATGTCTCAACATTTCAACTTCGATGTGTTACTGTGTTACAACTTTCGTAAAATTAATTAATATTTTTGACTTAAGCCCATAAGGAATAAAAAATGCATTTAAATTTTAAGCCTCTGAGGGATAAGAGAAATAGCTGAAGTGTAAACTTGTTTTCACTGCGTCAGATTTAAATTAAAAATAATCAGATTCATATTAAAAAAATTTAAATGAAAAATTAACTTTCTTAAAAAAAAATTAAAGAATATATTTCTGTAGTAGATGGTTATAAATAGGCTATCCATGCATTGAATTTTAATATTCAACAAAATTATCAAATTTATGTTGTTGTTTTTTATATATGAATGGGTGAAAAACCTGACAGTCATGTGACGTGTTAAAAATATATTCTTTTTAAGCAAATTCAAAATATAGTAAAATGTTACTACCATCTAAACTAAACTCCTCGGCGCAACAGCCCATTACTGGGCCAAGGCCTGCCGTGCCCATTTCAGCATTCGTGACCTAGGGCTCTGGGGTGCTAGGAATATGTCCCGGTTAGGTGGTCAGCCTCACGCGGAACCCACTACCATCTACCGTTCTATACATCGTTCCTAGATTCTTGACTATGCTACTCTAAAAAATATTTGTTTTATTATTTTTCTATTGGATTTGAATATGAATAAATAAGGTGAATAAAATTAAATAATCAGAATTTTGTTAACCTAAACTATCCTGTTCTTAACTATGCTCCATCTTTGTAAATATATTTCCTGAATTTCAAAACTTACAAGAGATGCTGTCAATTATTTTAAATTAAGTATAAAAAGCTCAATGATTTTTTTAAGTATATTTTTAGAACTTTACTATCCTTTTAGTTATTTTTACTTTTAAAGAAAACATGAAAAAGTTTCATTTTTTAAGAAGCTTCCCCAAATAGGTAGAGTTGGTCTTTTATTAAATAAACATTTACATTACATTTGACTTGAAAGCAAGTATTAAAAACATAATTTATTGTTACCTTATAAATAAATAAAACCAGAGAAAGAAATTAATCAGATATTTAAGTATGTCACAATAAGATAAATCTATGTTCAAATTCTAAAGAATTCAATTATAAATGCTTAAACTTTTTCGGTTTAAATAATCCAATAAACATTGGCTGTTTGGTAAATTTTGCGCTCCGTGATTGTTCCGGGCTAGAGTGCTTACTAGTAATGTGCCAATAAGATTAAAACTAACTTAAATGCACCAAACTAAGACACCAATGAGATTTACTTACGTTTATTTTTCAAATTTTAACCAAAAAAACTTGAAAAAATTAAAAATGACACATACAGGGTAAGTCAAAATGAATAGGAAAAAAACTGCATAATACCTACTATCTAACTGACTGCCTACCTGTTAGTAGTTGATACTGTAGTTTGGTTACTAAGGTAGGCAGGTAGGTAGATAGTAGGTATTAGGCAGTTTTCTTATTGTCCTATTCATTTTGACTAACCTAACTCTATATATTATTCACACACATATTTTTATACAATTTTTAGGGATAAAAAAATAGGCACTTTTACAGTCTTTTTTTCTTGAAGATTTTCTGATCCCTAAAGGGTTAAGGACCAAGCATTACCCAAAAATTGGTCAAAATGTCGATTTTTCAGTTCTTACTTTTTATTATTTACATTATTCTTCTAAACATTTACTGAAAGTTTCATAATGATATCTTTTGTAGAAAAAAAGTTATTAAATATTTTCTGGAGTCATTCCTATAAGTTTAAATACTTATTTCGTCTGCTTTCAACCTTTTTTTCTCTGTTTCACGGTTTTCAATTTTTGTGTTTAATAAATCCCTAGGGCTTTTTTGCTAATTAAGTTAGAATTTTGAAATTTTTTACCTGTGTTCTTACATATATTATGCACAAAAATGTGCATGGAATAAGGTCTTCTATGTATAGTTATTTTTTAAAAAAAAATTTGAATTCAATAATTTGTATTTTTTGTGTATTTTTTTGTGATTTTAACTGTAAGTGCATATTACTTTTTAACTGTCGCTCACATTTTAAAATCCATGCACAGCTCTTGAACAAATAGTACTAAAAAGAAACCATAAAAGTTTGGTGAAGTTATTCTTAAAATTGAAGGAGGAGTAGGGTTTAAAAAAAGTTCAAAAATTTGACTTTTTTTTGAATAAATGAAAAACTACTTGTAAATATTCATTTTTATTGCTAGAAATTTTTTATTTAGAGTGAACATTATACAAAACCAATAAAATTTACAAGGTTATGTTATTATTTCTAGAAATAATATTTTGGGTCCCCTTAAATAATTACGACCTAGTTTTGTTTGCTCTACTAGTAAATGAAAAAAAACATTGCCCGGTTCTATTGTGTTAGCTAATACGACCCAACCCATAACTCATGCTGGAAAGGTTAGTGAAATGGCCATTGCTGAAATCGCGTCATTTAACAGCTACTATTTTAAGCAAGATCCCAACCTGTGTTACAGAAACCAAATCATTATGTTAACCGAAGCAAGACCATGTTTGTTCATTGTGTTAGCTGTAAATTGTAATCTGCAAGTCGTTTCCTTTTTTTTTGTAATTTGTATCACTTTGAGTCATCCTTATCAAAGCCGAGAGAAGTAGACCGTTTATTTGAACGTGATGATGTCAAAGATGACAGGATATTTGGCCGAAATTCCTCGGCCGTGGATAATTTATTCACGTCAAAGAAGAAATCACGCTTATTTTAAGATGAATGAGTGGGTTGTAAGGTTTATTTTGAAAAACATGTTCACGGGTATTGTCAAACAGCAATAATTTTAGCTTGACCTTCTTAATGATAGGATTGCAGGTGTTAAAAAGTATTTTTTTCTATTTTAAAGCCTAATATTTGAATTTTTGTAATTCTTTTTAAATAAGTTTTAAGTTTTTTACGCCAAAAAGTACTGTAAATTTTCAAGATATATCTTAAGTTTTCCTAAAAAATATGTTTTTTTTTAAATTCTGGTCATTTATGGGGGAAATGCTGGGACTGCAGGAGATATGCTGCCAATACCCTATAGGGCCCACTTGTACGGAGGTTCAACGTCCATAACTTTAAAAATATTTGTACCAATTTGTATTCTTGTAGCATCATTACTTAGATTTAAGTAAATTCTAAAGTTTCTAATTTTTTATTTACCCTTTACTTATGGGAAAATCTTGGGCACGCATATCATATGATTATGTGGCATGTAAAAGATCCCTAAAGGCCGATTTAGCTTGGGTTCTCTCGGCAAAATTAAATCACGGGATACTTTAACATCCACAGAGAGCTAAGATTCATAGTAAACTGTGCGTCAAAATTGGTAAAGAGAGGAGCCTAGATGGTGCCATAAGAAAATGGCTCTAAGTTAAGGGGAATATGCCGAGTCTGCAAAGGCTTGACCGCCAATATTGCAGCCCTATTGGAGAAAAAAATCCTTTTTAAACTACTTCAAAACTCGGGTGAGAAGATTTTGGCAAGTTAAATGTGATAAAAGGTTTAAGGTAAGCAAAAGTAAAAAAATTCATCTTGTACACTGAGAAAAATATACTGTAAACATACAGAAATATTTTTAGTAATGTTACAGAAATAACCAATTTTACAAAAGAAATTTTTGCAATTCTGAAAAAAAATCTTAATTTCTGCAGTTACAAAAAAATTTCTAGTATTTGCAATTTTTCCCACAGTAGTTTTTTTTTTTTTAATTTTGTCAATTTTTCCCAATGAAGTTGCGCGTGCATCGCCACTAAAGTTTGACCTCGATCGCGATTTTAAATTTATAACTCAGTTGATTGCTTCAAATGAATTTCACTTCTCATTTCCTGACAATCTGTGTGCCGAAATAGCACAGTTGGGAGCATTAGACTGAACATCTAAAGGTTCTTGGTTCGATCCTGGGTTTCGGAAGTCTGCTATTCCTCGGTAGTATAGTGGTCAGGAACCGCGTCTGTCATGCGGGAGACCGGGGTTCGATTCCACGCCGAGAAAGCAGACATTTTGTTTATCTGTGCAATTGCACGGAAAATGTGGTATCCATAAAATTTTCTTGTAAAGTTACAGAAACATTACTTGTGTGGGATACATAAAATAGTCCTGTAAATCTACAAGAATGCTAACTGAAATATATTATGCGTTTTTACAGCACTATTTTTAGTAATTATTTACTAGAAATTTTCTAGGAAATGTTTTTTTACAAAAGTTTTTTTTTTGTAATGGTTACAGATTTTTTTTCACAGTGTATATTTTTTATTATTTAAAAAAAGGTCAATAATTTCTACTCAACACTACGAAAACCATATCTTGTAACATCAAGTACAAAGGCATGTACTAATTAAAACTCATTCCCAAGTAAGTTTATGAATAAAATATCTTTTGTACAAAATTGTCACTTTTTATACCTAGGCTCCAAGGGCATGATGAAATAGCAAAACAAAGTCTCTTTCATCTGTGATGGGCAGCTAAAATCTTTTCACAAGTAAATCTATGAAATTTTTTTCTGCACAAACGTTTTTATATATATCTTCAGATTGCACAAAGACCAACAGGGAAATAATAGAAAATACCTAAAAGCCTTCATTTCCATAATTATACAAAAAAAATCGGATGATTATACTTATTTTTGAGTGAATGACATTTGCGAATATACAGAAGAGTGAAGTTTTTTTGATATTTTTTTTAAATGTCTTTATTTTGTTGCTACAGTAATAATATATGTAATATACGTACAGATGCGGAAAAAACGCTCCACCCTTCGTTACTTGGCTGCTATTGATCAGGGAATTTTGGGCCCTTTACACAATTTTTGTTGCCGGTATTCAATATTTTACATTTTTTCCAAAAAAATGACACATTTCACAAAATCCTATCAATAGCAGTCGAGTAATCAGGGGAGGAGCGGTTTTTTTTCTCCATCAACAGTACTTCGTAAATGTCATATAACAACGTTTATTCCAAAACAAATATTTTTTTAAAGGCGGTTATTTAAGTAACTGATAAACAAAATTGTAATTAAATTGCCAAACTCAAATTTTTTGTATATTTAGAAGGATATTATCTGCATCTTTTAAGGTAGGGGAATACCCAAGATTCTAAAATTTTTACTATTACTTAAATCTTTTCCAAATTTGGGCATAGCGATTTCAAATGTAATGAATAATACTATTTAGGCATTTTTTATTTAAATATAATTTATTTATTTTAAATGGTGTTTTTCTACTAAAAAAAGAAGTTTACGCTAACAAGTCTACCACATTGAATTTTCATCCTATAAACATTAATTATGTGTTAAATTCTTCGTTTTGAACTGATGCATGCAATGATCTTCTAGAGTTGCACACAAATTACAAGAAAATAAGTTATTAAGAAAAATGTCATAAATTAACCACACAAAAAAAATATATATTTTTCGATTAACTTACACTTGGACATTTTTTTTAAACTTGTATATTTACTCCAAATGTTAGAGATTCATGGCACAGATATATATTGAAATAGCATCTGTAAAAAATTTCAGGTAAATTAATGTAAAACTTTTTAGGTTAGAAGTGTTAGCATAAGCCCCTTTTTTTTAATTGAAAAACACCGTTTAAAATAAATCAATTATATTTAAATAAAAAAAATGCCCAAAAAGCATTGCTCATTATATTCGAAATCACTATGCAAAATTTGGAAAAGATTAAAGTAATAGTAAAAATTTTAGAGTTTTGGGTACTCGCCTACCTTAAGTCATTTTATTGTCTCTAACGTTGATTACGTACTAATTTTGAAACTATTCTTGTAATTAGTCAATATTTCGTTGCTTATGAGTTAAACAAATTCCTGATTGATGAAATCACATTGGTATGTTTGATTATTACTCATTATACAGTTAAAATTAAATTTTAGAGAATGTTCCTAGGTCGATGTTACATATGCTTTTTTTTTCATATCACTTTGAAAACATCTTTAAACAATATATTTACCAGCAAATCAACAAAACAAATCATGTAACATATGAATTAACTGTTATTAGAGCAAAATTTCTTTGATTTCTGCTTGAAATTTTTTGAAAAAAAGCATTTTTAAGCGTAGCATCATTTTTAAAAAAATCTTTTAAAAATATTAAATAAAATTATATATACATTATATTGTTAACGATTTTGTTTTCATTGTAACATTTCATAAACAATGCTGTACATAAATAAAGTCGCCCAGTTCAAGTTTTAAGTGCAATTTTCAAGAATTTTAGTAGTCTATTGTTGCCATAAAATGCAGAAAATGAGAAAAATAATAATTAAAGCAAATCTGCGTTCCTAGTTCCCGATTGCATTCGGAAACTATGCTCATCTCTTTTATTTCATCCCCTCTTTTGGAGCGTCGCCTATCTTTAATTTCGTTTGAACTCATAAACTGTCACACATACTCATTAAAGTGTTAAATGACTCTTTAAACTATTGAAAATTTTATCGTTTTGTTGGCAGTAAAATGTCCCATAAAGGAAAAACCCATTTTGTCATTCGAAGCGTTTGGTTGTAATTAAAAATTACCCAGCAATGTTCCCATTATCCGGAAAATTTTGGGGAAAACATTAGAAACAGCTGCAAATGTATACGGTTGGACATTTCATCAGGAAAAAAGTTACTTTTGCTTACACTTATTTTTATGTTTTTGTTTCATAGTTATCCATTCATTTTATGTTTTATTACGTTTTCGCTTTTTTTTTGTTCACTTTGATATTTTGTAACCGAAAATAAATATTTGAACATGAAATCGGGATCTGGCCGATATGGTCGTCAATTTCACTAAAACATTGTTTCCAACTTCATATGTCATTATCTCAAAGCAATGATTTTTCAGCCATTAGTACACTTTTTTCTTTTTCCATTTCATTTAGAGACTTGTAATTTTTATGCTGTTATTGATATTCATGATCTATTTAATTCAGAAAAGAACAATTTTTTAAAAAATAATAATAAACACAAATTAAAATGTAATTTTTTTAAATCTTAAAAAAATACGAACAAAATTATTGTTGAAAGTAATAAATTGAACTTTTCAATTACATATTTAACTAATTTTGAAGCTCAAAGTACCTAAACTGACTTTTATTTTATCTATTAAATTTTTTATAGATACAATAAAATTTCCAGAAAACGTGCCAGAATAAAGTTATATAAACTTTTCAAGCATTTTAAAGTGAGAATTTTTATTTACACTGAGAAAAAATTCTGTAAACATACAGAAAATTTTTTAGTAATGTGACCAGAAATAACCAATTTTACAAAAAAAGTTTTTGTAATTCTGAACAGAAATCTTCATTTCTGCAGTTACACAATTTTTTCTAGCATTTGCAATTTGTTACAGCCAATCATGTTCTTCTACATGAAATGTCGCGCGCATCGCCACTAAAGTTTGGTTAGGTTTGAATTATCGTCGCACTAGAGCTACACGAACTAAAATCTGTCCTCGATCGTGATTCAAGACCAATCGCTATTTTAAATTTATAACTTAGTTGATTGTTTCAAATGAATTTCAATTCTCATTTCCTAACTATCGTTGTGCCGACATGGTACAGTGGGGAGAGCGTTCGATCGGACATTGAAAGGTTCCTGGTTCGATCCCGGGTTTCGGCAGTCACCTATTTCTCGGTAGTGTAGTGGTCAGTAACCCCGTCTGTCACGCGGGAGACTGGGGTTTGATTCAACACCGGGAAAGCAGACATTTTGTTTTTTCTTAACAATGCACGGTAAATGCAGTATCCATAAAATTTTCTTGTATAGTTACGGAAACATTACTTGTGTGGGATATATAAAATAGTCCTGTAAATCTACATGATATAAACATGTAATGTTGACAAAAATATATTATGTGTTTTTGCAGCACTATTTTTAGTAATTATTTACTAGAAATTTTCTAGGAAAAGCATTTAACAAAAAAAAATTTGTAATGGTTACAGATATTTTTTCACAGTGTAGAAATGAAGTATACATTAATAAATATTTTTATGATTAAGTATTATTGAATATTCGACTATATAAAAAAGTAAGGCAATAATATATAAATTTACTATAAAGTATACATAGCTACATAAGTTTTGGGCAATATTCAATTGACCAAGACGCAAGACAAGAGTACCACTATTTAAAATAACAAAAGTTTTTTTTTTTTACATTATTAATCGGTACGTTTCCCAACAACGATATTATACTCAGAGCTATTCTTAGATTTATAGCATTCACTTTAATTCTATAAATGTCCCCCCTTTCAAAGTTTTCATCAGATATGAAATTACCTAGATTATAAGTTCTGGATGGTTGGTGAAACAATTTCATTTATCGACGCGACCGTTATAAATTGCTGCTTCAGTATAGTGGATTACCTTTAATACACCTGCTATAAGAGTTATATTTTTTTCTCAGTGCCGACTCTACCTCGGTAGGTTCATCATTTTTATAGAAGTGCGTTATACTTTTTTACGCTTTTCTTTACAGTTACGCTTAACTGAAAATGCTTGCTTGGTTGAATAACCATCATTGAACGGGACATGGACTAGTGAAGTTTCGAGATTTATAGCGTTGAAAAAACAGGAGCAGGGTCACGTAATTTTGATTTTATGAAAAGGCCTCTTATCAACTTAAATATATATCATGAATTAAAAAGTTTCTAATAAAAGTAAATTTGTGCATTTCGGATTTTTCATTTACACACAGGAATCGGTATCAGACATTTCGGATTTACATTACATATTTTTTTCGGAATTTATCCAGTTGAAAAACCAGAAACAGGGCCACGAAATTTTTATTTTACTTTGTAATTCCTATTATCAACTGTCAAATGTACCACTAATATAAAATCATGAATTGCAAAGCTTCTAAAAATGTAAATTTGTAAAATTAACCTTATTGATTGAGCATTTCAAAATAAGATGTTTTAACGTGACTCTTCTGTCCCGGTGGCGCAATGGTTAAGGCGTTAGCCTTTGGAGCTTCTAGGTCTGGGCTCGAATCCCGTTAAGGCATAGATGTTTGTGTTTGTCGAATATATGCGGAGTACGTGCTTTTTAAATCTGTTGGGTCTGAAAGCCTTGTAGGCTGTCATTGCGCAGTTTCCCACGGGTACAGGTCCCTGGAGTCTATTTTCCTCCCTTTCAGTAAAAACATGCCCAAATTGTGGAGGTGTCGCGCAATAGATGGCAGCGTATGTATGTGTGTGTTGTGTCTGTCTTACTTGACGAAAGTTTATAAGCGGGTCTCTGACCTAGGCTTAAAATACTTGTTATCAAAGGCTGAAAACTGATATTTGTATCTTCTTCTATCGGACCAGGTCAATTTCGGAACTAATTAACGTTTTAATCGTTTGTAGGGAGGTTTTAAAAATTGTCCCCAAATGAGGACGCCAGGTCGCAAGAGGTTAAATTAGTCATCGAGAAAGAGCGCGTACCTAAGAAATACACCATAGATGAATTTGATTCCTTATAAGAAATACACTTTGAATGAATGTGAAACTTTCTCATATATTCCCATAACTTTTATTGATTTGCGTCCCATGGAGCGTTTTAAGCTTGCATTGTTGTATCAAATCTGCATTGTTGTTGTTGTTTCACAGATGTTTCAATAAGCGAATTTGAAATGTTATTTTTTGTCATAATTGTATATGCAATGAAGTATCAATTGTATATGCGTAAACAGAAACAACCAATTTAACAAATCTTTAACGGATGGAATTACTACTTGATTTAGAAATTTTTTTAGAACATTGACATCTCCATTTACTTACTAAAAGAAAAACATGACAACATTTTCATTATTTTTATATTATTTTAATATTTCTTGCTTGATAATTGAAAATCTTAAAGTTAAACTAATGTAACAACGTTAATATTTTATTTTTTAAGTACATTTTATAAGACGCTTTGATAGATTAAGGATTATCTCCAAGTTTACAACCAAAAATTTTAGAATACATGCTCGTAATTATTGGTATAATATTTCGATAATTTTCTTTCGTAAAATTTGCTGCTCAATCCTTTTCGATACAAATATTGAGAACTTTTTTGTAACCTACTATCAATGTAACATTAATGTATGACTTATGACTTTCTTGGTGGGGGGCAAGATCGCCAAGCACTGCGACTTTAAGTCTATTGTACTAAGCCCCAGAAATGACACAAGCACAAGAGACACACAAAGAAAGAGACGATACAAACACATAGACAAATAACAACAGTTATTGACGGTCACAAACATCCATGCCTGACCGGTATTCGAACCCGACCCCAGCAGCTCCAAAGGCCAGAATCCTAACGAGTGTGCCACCGGGGCGGCTACATTAATGTAAATCTCTTCACCCTATTAGCAAAATGCAATTTTTCAAAGTTTTATATGGGGGATGTGCTCCTTCTGCTAGGTTTTCAATTTAGTTTATGCTTTGATTTATAATACTGTAACGCTTAATGTTGTTTTAAGCTTCCATACTGCGGTTAACGTATAAAGTGAAAGCTTTTATAAAGGTTATAAGCGTCTGTGTATCCATCTGTCGTGTACCTGAGGCTTATTTTTTCATGTTTAATAATTATTTTTTAATTAATTTTAATATTTTCAAAAATACGTCTTCTTTTTAGAGTGAGGGACCATAACAGGGGTAGAAAACATCTGGGCCGATCGAAAACAAAGGCACGTCAACCGTCAATGGGAATGTTTCTTATGATGTCACGCTCTCCATACTGCGATTTCATTGACTGTTTTGTTTTCTTTCGTACTACGTGAAACAAGCCCATAAACGGGAAAATCCAGAACGACAGCCATTAAATAATTACTAAATAAGTTTAGTCTATGATTTTTGCACCAATAATGAATTGGATTTTTTCTTTTTTGAGTATTTTGAAATTGTCTTACATTTTCGAAACAATATTTGCAGTTACAATTCGAGCTTTCAAAAGACTTCACAGTACTTGAGCATGAGCATATATAAGAACAGATATGATATAATGGCCGTTTTTAATTTGGTCTTTTGCGTTACGTTGCCAAACAACGAAAATGCTCAAACTAAACTCCTCGGCACCACAGCCTGTCAGTGGGCCAAGGCCTGCATTGCCTATTTCTGCTTAAATGACAATTTAAACGAAAGGAACGAAATTGCATAATTGCGGTAAAAATGCCATTTCATATGTCATGCAACTCGATAGGTATAGAAACCGCACTTTAAATTTTCAAGCTCGCCAAGTATCGCAATGACCAGCCAATACATCATCCCTGTACCATCTACACAAAAGAGTGAAATCCACTCTAGGACGAGAAGTGCATTTTCGACACTGGAAAGAAGCGAATATTAACTCAGACTGAGTTAAAATCACACTCATTCGGAGTGATCCTGTCGGAGGTTTAACACACAAAGGATCCACTCCTATAGGAGAAGTGCATTTTCGACAGTGGAGGAGTGAAAATTAACTCAGACTGAATTAAAATCGCTCGTTTGTTTTAATAGTGTAATGCTGCCATGTTTCTTCCATAGTCTCTTCACAATCTTGACTCATATAATTAATCTTATTGAAGCAGAGAGAACCTCATCCCAATATTCTTTAAGACAAAGTTAACGGGTTCCCAGCAAGACGGGAACACACTGCTTGTGTGTCATATTGAAGCAAAGTTGAAAAATGCCGATTTTTTTTGTAAATACTTTGAATTTTTTAAAATTTAAATAACTAAAAAAATTAATATTCATTTAATCATTAAAAAATTTATTTTCTTTGTTCATAGTTCCACTGTTGCCACATTGTCAAGCACACGAGAAACTTTATTTAAAATGAAAATAAAACTCTAAATTTTCAATAAATAATCTTCAACGGATTTCAAAATTTCAAGAAATGGTATTATAGAGACCTGTAAGTCAGCTACATTTTTATATAAAAAAACTGTTTGTATTAATATTCAATACAGCCGAAGAAATATGTGGTGGAAAAAAAATTCTATTGAATACGAATTCTACGAATGAGTCCGATCGACCGCTGGTCTCCATACCAAAGTGCTTTTGTGTTAACAAAAGCACTTTGGTATGGAGACCAGCGGTCGATCGGACTCATTCGTCCTTAATTTTTGGTTTTAAGAGTTTAAAACTTCACTGTTAAAAATTTCAGTTCAACGTTGAACCAAATATTGGTGAAAAATCAGGAACTTCTGATAGATACGTCATGAAATGGTTCAACCAAATATCACATTTTCTGGAAATAGACCTGCTTTCACGAAAAATTGGTTCGACTTCTACTCCAGTAGCATGAAAATTCGGTTCAACTTCTACACTAACTGCATCCAATAATGTAACTTTTTTTTTTCAAATGATAGTACCATTAGTAGTACTGCTTCTGCTTGAGAATTTGTCCGTTCATGGCCGAGTGGTTATGACACCAGCCTAGAGATTCAATCTTCTCAGGAGTACGGGAATTCGGTTCCCACCTATTGCCAAACATCCTGTAAATCGGATCTCTGTACTGGAAATAATAGAAAAAGTTTCAATTTACACTGGGACAGATGTGCTCGTTAATCTGAGACGTCCAAAGTCGCGACAGCGTTAGCGTACGATGTAAAAAATACTTTTTTTTTCACCAGTGTTAATTTATTTAACAAAAATATGCCTACCATCATAAAAAGCATTTTTTAATCTATTTTCTTTACTTTGTTTAAAGATTAAAATAAATTTTTATGAAGTTTACATTGAATTTACATGCATCATTAAACATTTACCGTGCGAGTGACATCCTGATACAAATATTATTTAATACATTATTAATTATGAATACACAAAAAAAACAAGTATGGTTCAACCTTTCACTACTATTATGCATTGGGAGAACCTTTTTATGGTTCAACCTTTCACTATAGTTACGCGTTGGGAAAATCCCGCATATGGTTTAACCTCTCACCATAGTGACGCAATTTGAAAGTACTGTTTTATGATTTAACAGTCTACCAAATCATGGTTGCAGCAACTTTGAACCGAATTCGGTTCAACCTTGAACTATTATTTTTAACAGTGTTGCTTAAGGCCGTGTTTTGCAATTTGATTACTTTGTAGGACGCAAATCAACGCCAGACTTTAATCATTAACATTGAATTTTCTTAAAAAGTACGCATCTCTATGCAAAACAATTGTGGAGAAAAAAACAATCTCATATTACTTTTTAAGTTATTTTTTTCTTAAATATGTTATGAACTTTTAGTATCCAATTTCATATCATTATTAATACTCTACAATAGAAGAACTCTCTTTTAAAATAACGTTTGCTTCCTCTTTCTTTATGCATAATCCTTGGAGCAGTGGACAAAGATTTATGGGCATGACAATCTGACCGAAGCAAAACTCATTACCATCTGACACATTGTCATCTTTTCTTAGACGTAAGACAGGATGTCGGGAGCTTCACTGATTAACTGTAGGCTTTATGTTCTGGTCGTTACAAATTTGTTTAATTTGTATATGCAGTTTTCCAAGCAGAATAGAAATGTACAGTCGGAATTTACTTTATTTAAAATTAATTTAATTGTGCTATCACCATTTAGACTTTTAATTATTGTAAACCTAAATTTTAAAATGTTTTGAGATATATGCAACATTGCACTTCTTAACTATTTGTTAAAAGTTTAGTCATTATTATTACTAATTAGTAATTTATTATTTCTAATTTTTATTTGATTTGATGCTGCGTTTATAAGGACATCATTTTATGGTATTTGAACAATCAAATTATTTTTTTAATCTGTGACCAAGCAACACACAAAATCGCAAAATATAATTAAGTTGTGCTACTAGGAAGTTAATTAAGTAATTAAAGCAAAACGGCAGACAATGAGAAACATTTTTTGTAAATTAAAGTAATTATAATGCCATTAAGATGGCAAAGACTATTTAAGCACACCATAACTAATAATTCAATAATATATTTTTTTAAGTATATCTCTTTATTTCCTTCATTAAAGCATAGCTAATTATAAGAAAGCCGAAAAACATAACCATTTAATCCGAAAATTGAAATAATAAACGGCAATGAACTTCACAACAACCATATGCGAGTTACAATAAGAATAGTTATAAATCCCCTCGAATGACATTGAATCCATTGACGTCCTACTTTCTTTTTACAAACTCCCACCGGAATTAAGGCCGGAGAATGTCATCCCAAGAAAAAAATGAAACTATTTTTACGTGAGACGCATAAGAAGGGTTCCGAATATAAGTGAACCAAGTCCACTTTTTGTCATTTGCGAGTTAACAGCGCAATTGAAGAACTTAGTGGAAGAACGGGCTAAGTCACGGTTTTGGAAAAATAGAGATTTTTATGTTAAGGGGGGTTACGCAAATACCCAAAATTAATCAAATTTCTAAAAAATTTACTATTACTTTAATCTTTTCCAAATTTGGCATAATGATTTCAAATATAATGAACAATGCTATTTAGGCATTTTTTTAATTTAAATGTAATTTATTTACTTTAAACAGTGTTTTTCAACTAAAAAAGAGGTTTACGCTAACAAGTCTACCACATTGAATTTTCCTCCTATAAACATTAACTATGTGCTAAATTCTCCGTTTTGAACTGATACATGCAATGACTCTCTAGAGTTACATACAAATTACAAGAAAAGAAGTTATTAAGAAAGATGTCATTTCAAATGTCATTCATGAATTTAACCAAAAAAAAAAGATTTTTTTTTTCGATTAACTTAAACTTGAACATTTTTTTTAAAAAACCTACTATATTTGCACCAGATGTTAGAGGCTTATGGCACAGATATATATTGAAATAGCATCTTTAAAAAGTTTCAGGTAAATTAATGTAAAACTTCTTAAACTAGAAGTGTTGGCGTAAACCCCTTTTTTTAGGTGAAAAACACCATTTAAAATAAATCAATTATATTTAAATAAAAGAAATGCCTAAAAAGCATTGCTCATTATATTTGAAATCACTAGGCCAAATTTGGAAAAGATTAAAGTAATAGTAAAAATTTTAGAATTTTGGGTATTCGCCTACCTTAATGAACATAACTAACTTCTATATTGATAACAAGTTTCCACTTCTTCTTCAGAAACATTATGTTTGGTATATTTTTTACAGTTTCGCAAGCTACATTTTTATCTTATCTTCTTCCACTAAGCTCTTCGATTGCATCCGTTATGTAGAATTTCAGTGCAATAATGAAAAAGTCCTAGTTTAGAACTTAAAAAATTTAATTTATAATTAAGAAATGTTTTGATATAATTTTGCGATGAGGCTTTAACTTTAAACCTCTGAAGCTCAAAGAAAGTTCTCATGGACTTGGTACGGTGGCTGGGGAGTCCAGGGTTGAGGCGTTCACCTTGCATGAGAAAGGTCTCAGGTTCGAGTCCGGGCACCTCCAAAATAACTGCCGACTTATAAACGGTCCTTGGAGCCAAAATGACCTACGAATAATACCTCGTGCAGATGGAGTGCACTTTTTAAATATGCTCCAAAGTCCCGGTATACTATGTCGCACTTCACGGTTGCTTTGGGTGCCTACTCAGGTGTTGTCTCGTCACTTGACTGCGGCTCTAAAATGCGACCCCCGTCACCAATAGCCCTCGTATAGCTCTAGTGTGACGATACTTCAGACTAAAAAAATAATAGACTTTGGCCCGTCCGAGTGGTTAAAGGCATCCGCCTCAGGATTCAGCCTTCTCAGGAGTGCGGGGGTTCGAATCCCACCTACTGCCAGTCATCCTATAAATCGGATATCTGTACTGGGAAAGAGTAGAAAATCCAACTCGTGACGGATAGGCAGTACACTGGGACAGACGTGCTCGTTAAATCTGTGGAGTCCAAAGTCCCGACGGCGTCAGCGTACGATGTCGCTCGAAGTTCCGTTGGGTGCCCGCTCAGGTGTCGACCTCATCACATGACCAGGGTTCTAAATTACGAGGCGTTATTGGCTGTGTTGCAGCTCCGAAAGGAGGTTAGAAATAGGCAGCCGGAATCGATTACATTACCATCACAGAGGGCTGTGAGGCGCCCTGTGGTCAGTGTCGCGATCTACGGATCGGAAGTTCCCGCGATCGAATCCTGGTCGCTGAAAACTCACCGAGTATATGCGGAGTACGAGTACGCTCGTTAAATCTGTTGGGTCCGAAAGTCCTGTGGGCGGTCATTGCTCAGTTTCCCACGGGTACAGGTTCCTGGAGACTATTTCCTTCCCCTTCAGGGACATGTCAAAATTGTGGAGGTGGCGCGTGATAGATGGCAGCATCTGTCACGTGTATGTGTGCATGTGAGTGTGTGTTGTGACTGTCTTACTTGACGAAGGTTTATAAGCGGCTCTCTGAGCAGGCCTGAAAATATATGTATATCAACCAACCATCATAGACTTGGTTCACTTGTGTTCTAAGCCCTCCGTATAATAACGCTCTTCTCTGACCATACCCTCCTATCGCTAGAGTGGCTTTCGGAAATAGAGTGCGGCCAATGATGGGCACGCTAATGGCGTCGGTGTACAGACAGATTAAAGATGATTGAACACGGGGATATGATGGAAACAAAGAAAGAATTGGGATCAGTGGCTCGCCTCGTGACAGGCTATATTAGGCAACCTGTGGCGTATTTCAGTGGGGTTTAAAAAGTTATTGAATAATTGCACTCATTCAAGACGATTGGCGAGTTTACTTGCCTTTCTAAAATAAGATTTATGATTTAGTTTACCTAAATAACCAACTAAATAAAAAAAAAATCCAACGCAGCAGCTTTATTGGCGGCTTAGCCTTGGCAGACTCGGCTTATTCCCAGAACTGGGAGCCATTTTTTAATCAACATGATATAAGAGAAATGTAGACCATTTTTTAATTAACATGATATAAGAGAAATGTAGACCATGAAAAATCTATGAGGAGAAAAATAAATTACACGAAACAAGAGTTGTAAATGGTTAAAATTAAGGTTTTTATTCAGTTAATGGTATTCATAAATGGGTCTTTAACATGTTAAATCATATTTTTTTAAAGAATTAAATGATTTAGTTGAGCTAACTTAAGAGTGATACATGGATGAGCGGGGCTTCTTATTTTTTAACCGTGTTCAAGTTACAACGCCAACACCTGAGATGGCACTCAGTGCAACCTTATAGCATTATCGTAAGCGATGTCAGGACTTTGGACCATGACACTTTCAAATGCACCATTCCAATATACAAGGCGTTATTTATCTGGCACCCGGCACAACCCGTAAAGGCGTAGACAGAACCTAGGAGGCTATCCTCCTTAGTATGGTGTCTTAACTCCTCTCTTCAGTCAATGGCACGAAAATGACATTCATAAAGGGGTGTTAATAATGAAAAGAAGAATAATTTACTTGAAACTCTTTAAATAAAAAAATTTATTGAATTGCTTCTTGAATTTGCTAATCAGTGTCATAAACTAAGCAAATTAATAACATAAATTTAAATTTTGCATTAAATATAATTATCAATTTTATTAAATGGAATTGTTTGCTTTGATAAATAGAACTTGCTGCTGTATTAAATTGAAACTATTAACTATATTAAATCAAATCCATTATTGTAATAATAATAAATATGAAAATGATTAGAACTAATTCGACTTTTTTTCCCACTAGCTAGCCTGACCAGATTTGTTCCAGTGATTAATTTTTGAACTATGAAATCATCATTAAATTCTTATAAATCATATTTACGTTTTATTTTTTGTTTGAAAAAACAATAAAAAATACAATGGAGGCTATTTGCACATTTTTATAGCGAGATATAGTTGAGTAACAAACTAAACTAGAGAGCCTAAAATACTTGTTCGTCATTTTCTTTACGCTCTCTATACTAAAATGTACTGCGAAACGCTGTATTTCTAGTAACCCAATTTTAGAAATAAATTGTTTTAAACAATATTTTTTTTAGATAAATTTACATAACTTGGGGCCGTTAAGAAACACTGAAGTTTTTGATATAATCAGCGATTCTTCCAATATTCTCTTATCTACTACATATCACAGTAAGAAAACGTTGCAAAAAGCAAAATGATTTTGAAATGTAGGAACAAAAATGTAACTGGGACACTCTATCTATGTGACTCGGTAAAAAAGTGAAATGTACAAACTTTTTTGTGTGTCAACTATGACTTACCAAAAATTCAATTTGGAATACCCAACGCAACCGATATGATATGTATTCTTAAATGTGATACATGTATAAAAATGTAAATATTTTGTTTTCAATTTTAATTGTTTGGAGTCTTTTTTTTTATTTTACAAAAAAATACCACCAAAATACTACTTTTACGTGAAATACCACAAAAATACTACATCACCGATTTTTGGGCAAAAAATACTACCGTAGTATCAAATATACTACATCTGGCAACGCTGAATACGACGCCCGTCGCCAATAGCCCTCGTGTAGCTCTAGTGCGACGATAATTCAAAACCAACTAAGGATGGCAAGGAGTGTAGCTCCCAAGTTTTAGTTAGAATTCTCGTCGCACTAGAGCTACACGAAGGCTAACTAGCTCCCAAGAAACAAGCCTGGCATTCCGGGGTAGGTCGAAGCAGGGCAGTGTCGAGGTGGGGCCTGGTTCCGGCTGCTTGCGGAGACTTTGTCAGACTTTCTCTGACAAAGCAGCCATTTCCTCGGCACGGTGAATGGATCCCCATTCACCGTCTTTGTGAAGCGGTTTTTTGACCTGTGTGTTTCCCTCTATTATTCATTCCGACAGAAAGAACACACAGCCGACTCGATTTGTTACTTCAGCTGTAATAGGGGGTCTATGTGGTTTGTTCCAAGTATTCTTGACTCTGAGTTCGAGTGAAATGTCTCAACATAAGCACCCATGTATATTTTTGTTCTGGTGAATTCAGACAGTTTAGCAAATCCCAATAGCTCTGCTTTGACATTAAAAATATGTAACATTACTCCGCGAACATAAAATTTCTGTCTGTTAACTTAACTTCAATAGCTTTTTCTAATGATTTTATAAAGCTGATTTCAACAGTGTAAACTATTTTTCTCCATCTCTTTTTCTGCAAATGATAATTTATTAACAAGATTTAAAAAAAAATCATAGCAATTATTTTAAAATTTTCAAATCACAACCGGCCCAAATTCAATGCATTCTATGTGTATAATACATTAAAATTTACCTGAGAAGGTTTAAGGTAGGACAAATGTACAAAAACAACAGAATTTGAAGGAAATTTGTCAAATTTTTTTCTCAAAAATAGCACTGAATAATTCAACTTTTTAAAAAAAATTGTTTTTCTTGTAGTTTTTGCTTAACTTTTCTAATTTCTTAACCGTTTTATTCATTTTTACTTTTGAAAAAATATAAAGACATTAACATATAGCTGTAGGATTCTTTGTAGTACCTGCTTGTAGCACGCCTTGTAACGGAACAGATCTTTTCGGTATACCTCTAGAAGTTTTAACACTGTCCGGAAAAGTTAAAATAAGAAGTTAGGAACTTATATAAACTTTAAGGTTCGGACGCATCTAAAGGTGTTACTTGTTACAGTTAGGGAATTAAAATTTCCACAAATCTTAATCAAGCAAATATCACCGTCCTCAAACTCACAATTAAACAGTAGGGAGTAGTATTTAATCTAAGCTTGACCCACTTGGAGCTGAACTTCTCGGTTGTGCGAGTGACGCGCATGGCCGCTTTGACCCTTTCGACCGTAACAGGCCTGTCGTGTGCCATCAAAAAGCACCCACAACATCAGCAACAGTCCAAAGTGGCAGAAGTGGCATCGATCGACTCCCTAAACAAACATCCCAATCTGATCTAGTGACCCATATAAATAGCTGGATTTGGACCAATGGCTGCGTCTTCAGCCGTTTAGGGGATCGTTTGAGAAGAAGATCTTCGCCTCCCCCCTTTTAACACTTGCTGATACATTCAATATGCGTTGATCATCTTATCCAGTCGGACGTGCAGCAGATCGATCCTCCAAGATGAAAGCTCTGCTGTTGAGTTGTTTTCTGATGATGGACCTGGTGATTAGCACTCCCGTGGACAGCGGCCGGTTGTTGGTGGACAGCCGTCCGATTCTGTTTGAGGAGGACTTTGGGTCGACCGAGGTTGTCAACTCGACCCTGGTCCTGAAGAAGAAAGACCCTAGCGGCCCCAAGTCGTCTGACTCCGGGGGTCCGGTTTATTACAACACCCAGAAACCGGAGTTCGTAATCAGCAATCACAATGTGGAAGGCACGGTGTGGAAACGACCTCAAACTCCTTTGACGTCAGTCATCAGTAATCATAAAAGTAAGTCATTTTTTACCCGTGCAAAGCAATGTAAGGTGGAAATAAATACTTTACTAAGTACAACTTTTTCTTTAAAACAACAAGCTATTTGTCTTCAACTAAAGAAGAGTAAAATTACAGTTCACTTTTAAATGGTGCATACAACTGAGGATAAATTGCCAATAACCAACGTATCTTTTAGCTCATCATACCGGGCTTCACAGTTATAATCATGGCAGCAGAATTTCCTTACTCCCCATAATAGCCTTCAAAAACAAACAGAAAACGCATGAGTTATGCCTAGTCTCTTAGAAAGGCTTTAGAGTTACATAACGCAAAATCCATATTTTGCACTTTTCTAATACTTTATCACCACTTTACAAATGTATTTTTTTCTTCGTTTGCAATGCATATTAGTTGTTATACTAACAACAGAAAAGTTGTAAAAGTATTTTAAAATGTCAAAAATGCTAAAAAAGTAAGTTTTCTTTCTTATTTGGTAAGATCACAGTTCTTTTAACATTGTTCATCAATAACAATAAAAGTAAGTTACTTTTTGTTTGCATTTAAGACAGGAATCTCAAAATAATTAGTTTGTCTATACTGTCACCGTGTACCAATACTTAAGATTTAAAAAATACATAAATAGCATCTAAAAGCAAAAAATAAATTAGTACAAAATAGGAAATACAATCTAATGTATATTTAGTTTTTTGCTTTTTCACAATATTTCAATTTTAATAATGTTTTGAAATGTAACAATTTTATAAAGTATTAATGTAGTATCTAGAAACTATAATCAAAACTTTTCATTTTCAGAAGCTCGTTTCATTTGTATATCAGTATAATGTGTACACTGTTTGAATTTCAGTATGCATATCAGCTTTTCTGATGCTTAAATTCATTTAAAAAATGCATGTCTTTAACAATATAACTTTTAAATTAAATATAAAACATTCGCTCAAAAACTTTCTCCAAAACAAATGTATTGTGAATGCTAACCAATTTGTATAAACTAAGTATTTGCAACCGAAATTCTTTTCAAAATAATTCTGATAAGAAGTTTTAAAAATATAAACTTTAAAAAGATAGAAGTTTGTTTGTTTTTAGGAATAATTTATTTAGGTTGGACAGTTTCACTGAAAATATATAATATTTTGAAACGTTAAATTATAAATATGTGTTTTTACACGTCCTCATTTTATATTTTATAGCCTTGTGAATAATTAAAAAAAACTCTTTGTAGTTTATTGCTACATTTTTGTATCACTTGTAGCTGGGTTATCTAAATCAATTCCAGCAATACAACTAAGACTTGCAAACCGCTAAGCAAGTTAGAGAGCACAAACTGCCTAAGGGACAATAATATCGTATCAAAATTCTGACATTCCGATATCAGATCAATATGAAGAGGTTCGTGCTTAACATTGTGCCTATAAAGGTTTCGCATAGAACTGCAAGGGATTGTTAGTCTCGTATGTAGGACCTTCCATGAAACGGAGGATATTTTCTGTCCTTGTCTTAGATATCCTATAAACAGATCCCGTATGGGACAAAAATCTCCCCCAATACATTATACCGTATATACTGCTAGTGTACGTCAAATCTTTCATAACCCAACTGTCGCCTTGTTCAATGTCGATATGAGGTTAGTAGCATGTTTATTACATATCCCTACATTTCAATACAAAACTATCTATTGGCATTATCATATAGTAAGCTAAAATTGTGTAAAAAACAAAATATTAATTTAGAAAGTGTCAACTTTAAACAAACAAATGTATAACTTCAAAACTTACAGAACAAATATTTCAATTTTAGAACATGCAAATATTTTAGAAATTTTCTAATATTTTAAAAACGTATGGAATTCTTTGACTGTTATTTCCCCTATATGATGAGCTAACTTACAGGAAAGAAGTGAAGTCACTTATTCGACTCTATTTTTTTTTTATATTTTCGAGAAAAGGGCCTTGGGTCAAGTATCCCTTATTCCCCCTACATTATTGAATTTAAGCTTTCTTTTTTCTAACAAAACACTAATATTAATTATAATATTTTTTAGCCAGAAAAAAAGAGTTTGACTTAAACAAAAACAAACTGACGGATAAAAAAAAGCAATGCTCAACTTTTTTTTCGCATCATGAAAAGCCAACAAGGAAAGTTAAGGTACAGGATATTTCTCTGTTAAAAAAGATATGACAAATGACAGTGATTGCGCCCTCTAGAAGGGAGAGTGTAGGCTTTATAGCCCATTGCCCAGCTCGCCAGAAGAGACAGTCACAAGAGACATACAAAGAAGGACGACACAAACACATAGACAACTAACAACATTCATTGACAAGCACAAACATCCATGCCTTTACCGGGACTCGAACCCGAGCCAAGCAGCTCCAAAGGCTAGATTTTTAAAAAAAAATTAATAAAAAATAACTACTTTAATATAATAAATAAAGTTGAAACTGCAAATTTTAAAATTTTCCACCTACGACAGGTGTAAGAAATGTCTATATATATTAAGATAGGTATAAGAATGTATTTATTGTGACAGAATAGCCTTGAATTTCAACTAAATCAGATTTATTAATTCATTACTAAGATAATTAACGGCATTTTAAAATAAGTTCTAAAAATAGTTTTCATTTGAATGTAGTTAGTTAAAAAAAAAACGATAAATGCCTTTACGTATTTTAATACACTTTAACATTTGACAATGCAACTAAAAAGTTCCCACTACATTCCAGAATTAAACAATGACCTCAAACACTTTTAATTGATATGTTTATGATTTTAGAAATTGTTTCATTATGTTGTTCAAAAGAAGAATTTTCTAGCAACTTTTACAGAGCGTAATGGGGAGGATAATTATTTATAAATGATTTATTATATATGCAATTTAAAAGCAGACTTAGCAAGTTGAAAAGTTGAAAAATTATATGAGTTTAAAAAAAAAAGAATGTTTTAGGATTTATTCTAGCTAGCTTTACAGCTGTGAAAATTGCAGATATTTTGCTATTATAAGAAAAAAATTTAGGAATTTCATAGATGGATAATAAATATTGAAAACATTGTCATTCAAGTTCTTTCAGTCAATACATTTTCCCAAAACTTTAGCTTACCATAACCTTACAAACTTCGCAACAATTAAACGCTTAGCATTTTAATAAATTGCTAGAACAATATTTAAATATGGAATATTAAAACAATCAGATTTTATAATAAAAACAAATAACGCTTAATGAGATAAGTTAAAAGGCAGCGAGCCGTACAATTCTTTTTTTCTTTCTTTGAGGATCTTTAGGTGATACAAAATGGTTTATAATCAGTCATGTATGAATAAAAAGCTTTTTAAGCTCTCTAAAGAGAAAGCTTTACAACTACTTACCACTCCAAAGCGGATTTGTTTTCCCAAGTCATGGTTGAAAACCATGCTCACTTGGTTAGTTGACGCTTTACTGTACATCCTTTTCCGACTCAGCGATGTCTTTTAAAATCATTAGCCATTCGAAGCACTTTGTATATAATCGCTTATTTTTACATTAGATTGGTCATCTAATTCTCAGGCAAATTTTTACTTCAAATAGACAAAAAATATAAATTATATATATTTCGAAAAATATATATATTAAAAGTTAAATCAAATTAATTTATTAAAATTGCCAACTTTTTGCCCTTAAAATATGCCGATTGTGAAAATTATTGGCAATGTTTTTTTAGGGTTTTTTTTGGTAAAAAATATTTACAGCGGGACTCATAGGGTTAAATTCAATGCGTTTTTTATTGCTGTATTGAAATACAAGCCTTTTTTTTATCAAAATTATAACAATTAAAAGCTTTTTCCCTCCAAACATAAATAAAAATTATTTATTAAAAGTTAGGTTACATAAAAATAACTTTAAAAAAACATAATATTCATTTACTAAACTTGCTGCTCTGTACATTACTCTTCTATAAATACACAAAAAATTAGTTTTCTTCCCTTTCTATGGAGTTGAAATAGTAAGTTATTATATCACCTTAATCTAAATTATCTAAATTCCATAAATGCGCTTTAGATAATTAATTTTTATTGTACGATTTTTAAGAAAGAATTTATCACTCTTTTCAACTAAGAAGAGTTTACATTTATATAAAGTTCATAGACGTTATAAATGCTCTTCAAAACAATGACATCAGCGGACTATGAACACCGACTCCGCTAATTTAAAGTAGTAGCTAAAATGTATTTTATTTTTCTATTACAGGTTATTCAAATTGGAATCATAAGTATTTACAAAAGCTAAGCCAACCAACACAAACTCCTCATCACACGAAGGATCATACTTCGCCGTACGAAAGTTCATTCGTCGTTATCAACAACCACCAATCTAACAAGCACCCACTCCCACGGCCACCAAAACCATCGTACGAACCTCAATATCCTGAATCTGGACTACACAATCCTACATCTGAGTTCCACAAACCCTCATCTGCAGTGACAGTCGTCGACAGCACCCCAGCTCAACAAGCGGTGACCAGTGTCCTAGGCGAGCGCGTCAAAGCCCCCGAAGTCATCAAATCTGCAACCATCAACGTCCTCAACCCTACCCACTTGGCAACCACTATCCTCCACAACAAGCTGATCGTCCTGCAGAAGCGAACGGACCAGCTGGCCACCAACGATGTTCAAGTGCAGATCCATCAGGAACCGGTCAAAGCCCACAAGCCACCCAATAAGTTGGGCAACTTTTCGGTAGCCCCCGTGATGGACCCTTGGTCTAACATCCCTTTACCCTCGAAACCTTCTTGGGCAACCTCGTCCCCTGCTGCTGCTTCGTATCCTGTGAAAGGAGTATCACAGCAACCTGTGCGAGGAGGATTTGCTCAAGCTTCGCAACCGGCCGCTGCCCAAACGGTACTTCCTAATTTGCCGTTCATGCATTTTTTAAGCTCCCTTATCTCGCCACTTCTGAGTAAGCCACTAACACCTTCGGCTATGAATTCAGGTATGCAAGGCATTAAGGCCATGCAAAGTTTCCTACGCAATTCGCTCTTGGGAGCTATGTTCTGTTTTTTACCAAGTGCCTTCATTGCTCTATCACTAACGGCTACGCAGCGAAGTAAGTTTATTTAATTTCCATTAACCCCTAACAAAATTGCTGGCACCCGGGATTTATAAATATTTGCTGGCACGCTTTCTGTCCCATGCGGTATTTTCTATAGTAATAGATATGTTTGAAAAGTTGAAAATAAAAATGGCACCAAACCCACTTTTATCAAATGTATTTATCACCATAAAGCCATTATATAATGGCTGGAACTGGCTTAAGGGCCTTATTGGTACCATTTAAACAAATAACAAAAAAGGAGCTTAAACATTTTTATTTTCAATTCTTCATTTGAGAAATACTGAGTACTTAAAAAAATTGAATAAGTTTCTATTAAATTTCTTTTGAATATATTCGGTTTTTTATATATTCGGTCTTTAGAGTGCAGTCTTAATAAAATGCCCAATTATCTGTTGCATTAAACATGCCCAATTATCTGTTGCATTAAACATGCCCAATTATCTATTGTAGTCTTTAGAGGGCATTTATAACGCAAAATAGTACTACTTTAACCTTTATAGTGCATAACTTCTAGAAAACCAAAACCATTTTCTTTTAGAGATATCGATCTTTAAAAACCTAGACTTCTGAGGAAGTGAATAGACTTTGAATAAATTTTGAAATTTGTTTTCATATTATACATTACTATTAAAGCAGGTTGCAAGCACTATTATTCGCTAGAAAACAAATCAATGCACGGTAAACTATCCTTCAGATGACTTTCTAGCTTTTATTTTCCGAACATTCAAAATTGCTATCCTAATATTTCCAGCATTAGTAGACCGTGCATTGGCTAGAACAGAAATAAGAAGCATAAGCGCCCTTCAAATCAAGCTTAATTTCAATGAACAACAATCAAACAACTTTTTATTGTAAAAAAATGCATATCAGATATAAATCCCGGATAAAAGTGCACCTCGGATTCTAATCTTCATCTTCTCGTTTTCGCTCCCTTATCCCCCTATCAACGAGCATATCCTTTAACCTATCTCCACTTTCCCACTTTCCTAACAATTTGACAAGTGAAGAAAGTAAGCTAACAACCTCGGGCCATCAGTGAAGCGTCAAATCCCTTCGATTCTTCTTATCGCAAAAATAGTACACCAAAAAGAAACAACAGATGAGTGCTTCTTGCTGCCACGTAATGCTCCATATCGAGTTGACACGGATGTCTCGTTATATAGGGGTTAATAGCGTTGCCACTCAAGCGTGGAATTCGCGGCAATAGAAATTGAAACTGAATGGATGCATGTTAAATCACAAGAAACCAACTTCGATCTTGATGGGTGAACGCGGGTTTCTATATCGATAAGGTAGTCACGACTCTATCTACGTTAGTAAAGCTACATCTAGTTTGGCATGCAGAAAAAACAATAATACACAGTTTCAGAAAACTAAAAAAACGTTTATGGTAATTAAGTCTCACTGTAAAAATTAGAAGTTTTTTTAGCATTTAAAGATATATTAACATGGATAATTTTTATATTATGCATATAAAATATATTCAAGCCTTTAAGATAGTATACATTTACCTAATAAGTTTTACAATATTTCGAATTTAGGGGTGCTCAAATTTTTAACATCGGATGAAATTAGCCATTAGATCTTTAAACCACAAATTCCACTAAATTGATAATCCACTCCAGCATATACAACACCACTCAAAACATTTAGATGAGCGCATCGTTTAATCCCTTTCACCCCCAATGATTCCATTTGGAATCATCTGCATGCGATTTTTTTCTCACTAAGTTAGGGTCGCACTTATTTGTAGCTAAATGGAAGAGTCATGTCTTTTGAAGAGCTAAAGAATGTTTATTTTAATTAAATGAAAATATTAAAAATATTGTAAAATAAAATGCACTCTCAAAAAAAATTCATGAAATAAATTGACCCTAAATTCGTCACGCTTGCATTCTTAAATGTTTAAAAATTGATTTTAAGTTTTTTTTTAACAAATGAAGTTTTGAAAAAAAGTATTGTTAAAATCTATTCAAAAATTAGGATTCCAATTTTCCCTCCTTAGTTTAAAAATATAAGTTTTTTTTTGTCCCTCGTTTTTACCATTTCATTCCGGATGCATAATGAATCTATTTCAAAAATTTTAGATTTGACTAAAAAATAAAATGTTGAAAATGAAAGGGTTAACAAAAGTACGCAAAGTGCTCCCCTAATTGTTTTGAGCAGTGTATTAAACTATATTTTTTTCAATTTTTTGTAAAACATAATTTTTAATACATAGTTGTTTAAAAAATATGTTTATATAAAGAATATATGTGTAATTTTTCTCGGGAATGAAGAGGATATTTGCTAATTGTTAATGATTTTCTTACTTAACTTTTCCATAGTTACGCGTAACTGCCTTACAAATATTCGAAAATACGATACTGTATTGCCTAGGACAGAGGACATCAAAACCTTTCTAAAATGATAAATAGAAAATCGTGGAACAGTCCTTGCTTTTTAAGACAAAAAAAAACATTAGTATAACCTTTTTCTTGATACATCGGACATTTTCATCATTTTACTCTACATTCAAATGAGCATTGTACAATTTGATTTTCAGTTTTCCACGTTTTCAGTTTAATGCCGTACAGAAGATATAAATAAACAAAAGATATGTCTTCAGTTTATGTTGTAGAGCTTTAGATTAGTTATATCTTCAGTTGATGCTTGATTCTCTATGCATCGAATTCCCAAAATAGGGAAAGATTTTGAATTGATGGAAAATCGGTAGGAAGGCTACGTCAAAATTAAAAGCCTTTTAAGTGTATCTAGATAGATGATCAAAATAAACTCAAAAAGTTGAAGAGAATTTATTAAAGAAAAAATATATTGATACAAATTAGAATTTCGCTAATAATAACTTCCATTGGTAACTGATAGTTAATAATCCTTAGGAGTAAGTCCCAAATTTCCTAAATAATTAGTAAATGATGATTAACATAAAATTAACTACAATTATTTCGTTTTTAGGTAACTTATTAAAACTTAGCTAGAAATGTTGTGTTACTAGTAACAAATGTTTTTTGTAAATTTGATTTTAAAAAAAAGTAACTTTAAATAAAAGTAATAATTTTAATCTGATATCTTGGGGAAGGAGCAAAGCTATCACTTGATCGTCTCTATTCAAATATTTGACAACATCGATAATTGCTAATGTTGTACTAGCCGTAACTAGAAAATCATCCATCATGGTATAGCGTGAGCAAATGGTTTCTTTGGGGGCTGGGGAGCCCAGTCGGTTAAGCACTCGCTTAGCATGCGGAAGGTCCCAGGTTCGGGTCCGGGCATCGCCAAAATAGCTGCCGACCTATAAACGGCCCGTGCAGCCAAAAATGTCCGACGAATAATACCCCGTGTAGGGGAGTGCACGTTAAATATCCTTCAAAGTCCTAACGCTGCGTACGATGTCGCCCTTAACGGTTGCGTTGGGTGCCTATTCAGGTGTTGGCTCGTCACCTGACTGTGGTTCTAAAATACGACGCCCGTCGCCAATAGCCCTCGTGTAGCTCTAGTGAGACGATAATTCAAACCAAACCAAAAATGGTTTCTTTATTAAAGATAACCACCTTTTTGCTGCATATTTACGTCAATATTCATCTTAAAAAGGCTAAACTCTTGATTTTAAAATATTGTTGAAAACGCAAAAGTTCGAAATTATAACTTTGCTTTTTATTTTATATGCCAACTCAAGGCGTTTGTAAATTTTTACTTTGTTTTCATTTTATATGCCAATGCAAAGTGTTTGTACCTTTGTACTTATTTACATAATTAATAATTTTAAAGTAAAATATTATAAACGTTTTGGAATATGGGCAATTCCATCGTTATTTTTAATTTTATGTCTCTTGGACACAACTTATAAAAAAATTAATATTTAGTTTTCGTTTTTCTTTTTATACTAACAAACTGGTCCGATATAATTATGAAACGATATTTTTAAAAAACAAAGACAATCCAAAAAATTTTAGGACACAAAATATTGCCGAAAATTCCCTGTCCGAATGTCAAATTTTTAGTTTAGGGCTCAAACTAATACATTTTCCACCTAAAAATTACATTAATTTGGATTTTAAATTTTACTAAAACCATATCTTAACAATTTCCTTCCATAAAACTTTGACTTTTGATGTTTATAATATGGATTTCTCTTCTCATAATTTTGTCCTTGGGTTTTGGTATATTGAATGGTCTCATTGCTAAAGCGGTCAAGAGAGACACTTGATTTAGATAAAGTAATTATTCAATCATGAAAACTGGATTGCAGAAAATTCACATTTCAGTTAGTAGTCGCATTTTTTTTACCAACATGACTAAAAGTTCAAAAAACTTATTGAAATGAGGTACGTGGCTTTATTGTTTTCCTTAGAATCTCTCAGGGTAAAGGTTAATTTTTGCTAGATAATTGGATTTTTTCTATAAATATTTTTTTTTAAAGAGTAACACGAGTAAAAAAATATATTTCCGTTACACTGGAGTTAGTTCCAACACAAAAAAGACCGTAAAGCATAATGAATTTCCTTACCGTCCCATTTTTACCTTACCTTCCTTACCGTCCCCATGACCTAGGGATGGAAAACCGAAACTATTTTTAAGAGTTACCGGTTTTTTCGTACTTCTGTTTCTTTGAGAATAAGTTATTTTCATTAGGCCAGTTTAAACCAGTTTCCTTGAAATCGTTTTTTTTTTTAACTGTCATCCCTTATTTATTTATTTTTTAAATGCAAATGAGCCTTGCTGAACTCTTTTTTTTTTGTAATTCTATAACCTTTATAAGCATTTTTACACACATTTAAAATGACTTAGAAAAAATAAATTTTGCAAGTTCCTTTACCAGAAATTAAAAATTATGGTAGAACTGCCCATATGTCACATGCTGAAAAAGACTCCACTTTGTCATGAAACACACCTCTGATGCAACTCTAATAAGTAGCTTCTCAAATAATAGCTTGTGGACAGCACTTTCAATTTCTACCTCCCTCGGCCAAACCCTATTTGTTTTTAAAGGCATGTATTTAGGCATGTGCAAAGGAAAATCAAAAAAGTTTAGTTGTGTAGGAAACTACCACATAAAACAGAAATGAAAAGAAAAGAAAAATTAAAATGAACTTTTTGATTTAGAAAAAATGGTATTGCCGTCTGTGAATCTGTATTTTTTTTATCATTTAACTTTTAAAAAAAAAACTTTTTAGCTCCCATTAATTTTTTTAACTGGGAAAATATTTAAATAATTTAAACAGTGATTAATTAGACACGATGAATCAGGGATAGAATTGCAATATACGTACTCTGATTTATACATTTTAATTAATTTACTAAAGGTAGCTTCCTACCTTGAGGGGTCGAATTTTTTAATACTTAAAAAATTAACTAATTTTTTTAGTGGTAATGATGAATAATAATATTAAACGGAATATTTGACAAAAAAAAACTTTTTTTATCCCTCTCCCTGCACCCTTATATCGCATCGTCCGTGGAAAAGTGATCGGCCAAAATTGACTTTTTGAGTTAACACTACTACAGAATGCAAAATTGCGATATATATCGATGGTGCAATCGGCATAGCGATCCAAGCCTTAGTTCGTATGCAATTAATTGATAGGTCTTTTTTCCGCGTTTGTTTTTGGATGAAAATGAGCGGGAAAGAAAGACCTATCGCACCTGGCGATTTTTCGCGACGTGCTTGAGAGAAGCTTTTCGGAAACGAAGTTATGTTTGAAGTGCTTAAATGGAAAGGTTGAAGTAGGTGATTTATTTGTTTCTTTATTTAAAATACTAACATTTAGGAAAACAGATTTCAAAAGCTCTGTTTTGTGGTATTTAGTACAATAAATATATACAAAAAAATGCATGTAATATACAGTCAATAATCGAAGTCCCAGGGAACCCCCAAAAATATTCGACTTATCCTAAGTTCGAGTTATCAAAGTTACTTCCCATTCCTCTCTACTGATACTTAGGATGGGGTTTTATAGGAGCCTTAATACTATAGTTGAGTTGTAAGCATTTCAATTTTTATAATAGCCAATGTTAACAACAAGAGAAAAATGGGGTCAAAACGTTTATTAAAACTCAACTTTAACAAAATTTAGTAACCTTATATATTAATTAGTATACATACCATGTAAATCTCATTTAAAAAAAACTCAGATATTTCTTGTATTTTTTAAGGTTGTTGGCATTCACAAAGTTACCTAATTTTTGAAGAATTTGAAGTTTTGAACTGAATTGGTGTTTTTATAGGGGAAATCTGTCACAAAAACTTCAACTTAGAAGATGTTCACTTCAAGTTATCGAGACTTTTTAAAAAAAAGTATAGAAATGATTCGGCACATGATCAAAAGTTCGAGTTAGTGGATTATTCGACTTATGGGAAGTCGAGTTATCGAGGTTTGACTGTATATAGATTGCAAAATGATATGTCAATCTAAACTCAATTGCTACAACTTGAGGTTTTGCGATATAAAGTAAATAAATTCAACTTCATCCCTTCAACTTTCCACCATTTTTTTATTAAACTATTTTTGAATTAGGATTTGGTGCTTAAATTTCCAATCCAATTGACCAGAAACATCGGAAATTTAAAGTTTTCTGTCATTCAAGTTTCAAAAATACTTAATGGTAAAAAAAGCATTCTTGTATGTAAACTAATAACTTTCAATTTACTCAGTCATTGTATTCAAGTAAAGACATAGTTATTTGAAATTGTTTGTTTTAAAGTCATTTCTATTTTTTTTTATTTAAGACTTTTTTTACATTTTCATGAGTTTTAAAAGGATTTTAAAACTTTAACAATGCTTCAATTTTTTTTATTTTAAACATGATACATTGTAAAAATTTAGATTGAAAGGTTTTTGTAGAAAAATGTGGATATCATTTCTCATACCTTGTGTCCTGATTTTGTAAAAGTATTCGTTTCATAACACCTATTTTTCATATAAACAAATTATTATGATTTAAATCATTTAATATTGTAAATTATAAAAATAAACATGACCTAAAAATAATATCGTAATTATATGATAAGAGTTTGAATAAGATAACCTTTAAGGTAACCTGTTTATGTAATAAGATAACATTATTACATAAACTTCATTAAATTAGTAAAACAAGCCTTTTGTTCAATTTAATTTCTTCAAAATATATTCTCATTGTTGATCAATATATTATTAGATTATAAAAATGCATTAAGTAAATGAGTATTTTTCATAAGTATGTTTTCTCAATTGCATTTAGAATGAATTTAGCAGCAAATGTTTCAGGACCGTTCATCAAAAGAGCCGTTTAAAGTTTTAGTAAAAATTCAAAGTATCACAAAAGTGTTCCAAATGGACCTAGATCGGAAAAACATTTGGCATGGATATCCGTTTTATGAGTATCAAAAGGTACACATAATCATTTTTTACTAAAGACCTATCTGAAAATATCTCAGAAAATTCAAATTTAAAGTAAAAAGTGACCACGTTATACTGTTTTGATATTCATAAAACGGATAATGCTGACAAATATTTTTTATCTATATCCATTTGGAACGATTTTGTGATCATTTGAATTTTTACCAAAACTTTAAACGGCTCTAAAGAAGAATGGTTTTTTTCGCGAAAGTTCTCTTTTCCGCGTACGGTGCGACTTATTCCAATCGATGTTCCAATCGTTGATATAAGTTCCAAATTTCAAGACGCTTTCTATAGGAAGCGCTTTGGCCACTTCAACCAAACCATTTAGTTACACCTGTAACAATTACGCAATGCACTAGAGGTAGACTACTGGGTCGCGACACACCATATGGGAAACACTGCATTTCAATTATGCGTCATTTCATAAATTTAGTAATTTTAACTATAAAAGAAATTTATACCGATGCTTTATCCTCTATTTTTATAAAAATCTCTAACAAATTGTAACACTTACAATCAAATTTGAGTGATAAGAAAAACTCAATAACGAATAAAAAAATATGAGGAAGTAAGAGCTCTTTCAGCAATACTCATTTTTTTAATTAACTTTAAAATTTCAAAGAATTTTAAAACTTCATTTAGTAAAGAGAAACCTAATGAAAACTAAATTTATAGAGTAGATTTTTAAAACTTTTAGCAAAATATAATTTCAAAAGTAGGGGAGAGTGTTGTACCTTGGGACAATTTTTTCATTTTAATTTTTTTCTTTGATAATTATAGTCAAAATAAAAATTTAAAAGCAGCCTTTCAACACACCAATATATTCCTCTATAATATACTTTTTTAAATTCTGGCAGCTTGAAATTAAAAAATTGCCACTCATTTAAAGTAGAGAGGATAAACTGTCCCAAGGTACAATATGATGTTGTACCTTGGGACATACTTTATAATGCAGTCAATAGTCATACACTTGAACTAATTTGTGTCAAGAGAGAGAGAAACAAACTTTATTTCAAAATACATCAGAATATGTGCTCTTTAAAACATTTCATCACATGGAAGGAAAAAGATTTATCAGGTGTTGCCAGAATTATATTTTCAAACTTCAATCATTATAAAATATATCCAAAACAAAGCTGAGTTGTATTTTACATGTTTTGTGGAATTGCTCTTAAAATAAATAATAAAGATATTTTTATTGATCCAAATTATTAAGAATCATGAATATGTTGTACCTTGGGACCTGTCCCAAGGTACAATACGCTTTACTGTCCCAAGGTACAATACACTACATGGTTTAGATAAAAGCAAGATAGTGGCCAATCTAAATGCATTATCATTATTTTCTCATAACCAAAATATTTTCAAATCTTCTCTTTTATGAAGAAAATAAAATGCATGACTTTTTGTAAAAGTACAAAGGTAAAAAATTATATTTAGAATGAGAAAAATATTTACTTTGGGGTAATGAAATATTATTTTTCGCGCGCGCGCGCGCGTGTCACCAATTTATCAATTCAATGATGCTAGTGTTAAATTTTATTATGATGATGACTGTTGGTTATGGCTACTATTAGAAAAAAAACAATGTATGAATATTGCCAATAGATTCTTAGAAATTGTCAGTGTCCCAAGGTACAAGCGTCCCAAGGTACAACACTCTCCCCTATTCAAAATTTTAATTAGTTAATTAAGTTTAAATTTGTACCTTATACAGTGACAGAAAAGAGTACACTTTAGCCAATTTGCCTATTCTCAATGGACTAGAAGTCAGAAGTAAAATAAAAATATTTTTTGAACTATCAACTTGATTTGAAATATTGAAAAAATTTACGTAAAATAAAAAGTAAACACTTTCGGAGAATTTAAATAAAAATATTTAAATCTGTTTTGGAGTCCCGATTTTGACATGTAACGTGACAACAACGTTACTCGGTAAAGGGGATATTCGCATATTACGTCATCAGCTTCTTGAAGTCCTTTTTTTAAACTCACTTTTTTGTAATTTCATAATAGCTTTTCGTGTTTGTTTAATAAATTTATTACAATAATTTTACTTATTACAATGTATTTACCACACTACTTACATCAGCTTTCATTAAAAATTAGTTTAATTACCAGCAGTAATTTAACTAATTTTTATAATTCGATTTATTTAACTAAAATCATTCATTTAAATAAAATAAATTTTAGTTTAGACAAATTCAGTACCCTTTTTGAAATTCAACTATGCATGAGGTTTGTGTAGGGTATTCAGCAAATAACTCCTTCATTACAAAATTAAATACCTTAGTAACAAATATAGAAAGAACAATAAAACAAACCGTATATTTGTAGAATGGCATAGATTTTTTTAGCCTACTTTTCTTTTTTTAATTCGAAAGAATTTTTAAAAAAAATGAAAATGTAGGTATTGACATACAGTCGATGTCCGTCTGTCCGTACCCCCATTCCAAAATCGGTTCTATCCATCCGATCTTAAAAATTCCTTTTTTGTTAGATAGGTATGACCTCAGAGACAAAACTTTCATATACTTTTTGTCCGCCTGTCTGTACGATCGGATGGGGGCATAAAACTTATATTTGTTGACTAATTTCCCATTGGATTAGCATTGAAATTCTATTTCGAATCATTTAAATCGCTGTTGAAAACTCAAAAATGGCATGAGAAACTTTATTCATTTAAAAAATATTATTTTGGTCAAAAATCAGTTGGGAGTGACGTCAGGAATGTGATTATTTGATTGCTTAATATTTGTTTACTAAGTAAGCATTTTTTGCGCATAATCCTGATTAGTTGTAATTTACAGGCGGTCATTGCGTAGTTTCCCACGGGTACAGGTCCCTGGAGACTATTTCCCTCCTCTTTCAGGGACAAGTCTAAATTGTGGAGGTGGCGCGCGATAGATCGCATCTGTCACTTATGTGTGTGTGTTGTGTCTGTCTTACTTGACGAAGGTTTATAAGCAGGTCTCTGATCAAGCACACGAACCTCAAAATATGTCTACCAACCAACCAAACATGTCCTCTATGCATATTTGTTTTGAGATGTTTAATTTCGAAGTGAGGAAATTGCTTATTGAACACCCAGTATTTTGTCAAAAGAAAATGATGCATGGAGTGAATATTTTCAAATAAGCTAGCTGATTTTTAAAATATCAAGTTCAAAAATTATTTAAATTAACCAATAAAGGTTGTGAAAAATAACTTGTTAATTTGTTTTATATTTCAGAAAGTTTTTAAATAATTTAAAGCTGGGTTTTTTATGCATCCTTTCATGGTGAACCAAAATATGTTTTTGTTGTTAGGGTGGAAGTCAGTAAATTGACCTGGATAATGGATATTATATAAAAGTTTATAGTATTACATATCAGCATCAACTTAAACTAACACAATAATTAATCCAATTTTAATTAATTTACTTGGTTTTTTTAAGCTGTCAATTGACTTTGTTTGGAATTTTCTGGTACAAATGGTAAGAGATGGTTTAAAGGTAACATAAAATATTAATTTTCAATTGATACAAATTTTGAATTGATCGGTATGATGGCTGAGCCACAATTAGCACATGGCATTTTTCCAAAGATGAAATCCAATGGAATCGCAAAATTTCCGTGGATTAATCTTTAAAAAATCTTTTCGGGGATCTGCCACTTTTTCATGCATAATATGATCTAGTCAGAATAGTTTTCATATATTTAATATTTATAGATATTTTTTAAAAGCAGCATTTCTTTTTTATAGGCGAGCTACGGAAAATTCCCGAGATGGATGATATGGTGATTTACTGCAAAACATGTTTAGAAAATCTGAAGAAAATAAAAGAATTAACATACTCAAAAGAATTTAAGTGGTTAAAAGAAGATTCATGATAAAAGGCCATTACCTTTCTATAACTTTATTATTTATTGATGCCATAAATTTATTTCATTATTTTCATTTTATTTAATTTTTTGTCATATTTCAACAGATACTAAATATAATTTTATTAACAGTTTAAAGTATTTAGGATAATTTATAAAAAGGGTGTACAGAAAAATGGGCATTATAACTCAAGCTATATATATAGCTTAGAATCTATGTAGTCATGGTATCTGAAAAATGTATCTAAATTTATACAAATTTTAATGATATTTTAATGTTGATAATAATCTATATGATCAATATTTAAAAATATTTTTGTAATTGTATCAAACTTAGCTATGGGGTATTATCTTTTAATCCCAAACAATTGAAATAGCATCCATTTTTTTTAATTACATATGTAACGTAAATTACATACGTATTGTAAATCTGACAATATTATGACTTGATAAGATTTTTAAAAACTTGTTTAACATTTATTAATTTTCTGTGTTATTTATCTTAAGTATATTTATAAATAAACTTTTAATGAACAAATGTTGTATTAGTCAGGTCTGCGAATTATTTTTGAATTTTTATATTAAAGCAAACACATTAACAGGTAATTTTTATAATTTACATTTTCAGGAGTTGACTTTTAAAAATGTAGACTTGCCTATGTCAAGTACAAATAATTTCAAATAACTTCATCAAAAGTAAAAGAAAATACTTTATTATCACAATTAATTCTTGGATAAAAACTGTAATCAAATTGTTATGCCTTGCCTTTGTCTAATATAAAGTTCATGGACAATGGACCTTTTTCTTGAAATTTCTTTACATCAATTGACACTTGGCATCCACAGTACATTATGCACAGTAAAAAGGCTAGTGGAATTAACTCAAATCCTAAATTATAAATAAAAAAATAAAGTCAGATAGCATACAATGACAATTAAATGTTTAAAATAGTACTAAAATGTTCCTTACTTAGCACCATTTGATTCAGTATTAATGCACCGATTTCATAGTTTGAAAGAAAGAAATCGCATGAAATGCATAACAGTATAAAATGTGGAGTAGCCAGAGCAGCACAGAACCTTCCATGCATATCAGAAGGCAATTTCTAATAAAAATAAGAATAAAATTATATAATAATTTTTTAGATGTTTCAATTCTATAATTATAATAAAATTTAATTTAATATTGTATATTCAATGTAAAAATAAGATTATGATGCTTAAACCTGAATTTTTTTTCCAAATTTGGAAGTTGAAAGATGTTTGGCTATGACTTCTGAGGCCACAAGCAACCAGTTAAGAACACTTGATATACAGATGGCAGCATCTGAACCATGCCATATAGCAACAAAGGCAAAGCATAGGGATTGGGCGGATATTCTTCCTAGACCAATTTTTAACATTGGAAGGTAGAGATATCTAAAAAATAAAACACAAACTACTAAATAAAGTAACTTAAATGATTTCAAGGGACAATATCTCCACATTTTTTTTCTTTAACTTTTATTTTGCCACAGATACAAATCTCTAAATTTAACTCTGGGTCTTTTATGTCTAAATTCTAAAAAAAAAAACTAATGGTTAACGTAAATTTCAACTTCTCAAATTTGAGCCTTGAAATACGCTATAAATTGGCTACTAAATATATAGTTTGAGCCAATTTCCTTTATGATTCGTTGTAAAATAAAGAGTCGAAGGGGTATTGAATTGATTTTATGTGTTGAAATATTGTTCAATAAATGAACTGAATATTTCAAACTGCAAAGAAAGTACTAAATATTATCATGTTACTATGGTTTTTGTTATGACAGAGGAGGCTGCCTTTAAATGACAATGGATTTAATAGGTAAATTGGTGCAAAAGTTCAAATAAAAAGGTATATATTAGTGAATTAGTATAACTGATCATTGCAAAAAATAGTTCAAAAATTTATCATATCATAAAAAAAAAATCTTTTTTTTTTCTTAAATGTAGGAGAACACAGGATAAAAAGAGACACACAAAAATAGTAATAAAACTAAAATTATATTTTTTAAATTTTTTATACTATGAGTCTAAATAACTTGAAATAAATATATCACAATAATTTTTAGGAGATTTTTTTTTTTGAGTTTCAACTTTTTTTTTTAATTTTCATTAAATCCTAGTCTCTAACAAGCCCACATGGGGGAATAAGAAACCAGGCCTGCTATTGACCATACATAGCAATGTAAAATCATGTGGGGTATTGAAAGAAATGTGGAATCTATTCTGAATCAACTAATAGTTTTTAGGATATTTGCATTCATTCACAAAAATATTTTTACAAAAACTAGCTTTAATAAATATGTCATATCTTTTTACATTATGTCCTGAATAATATATTTATTTAAAGCTCTATATAATCAACATAAACTAATAGTTAGAGAAAAATATCAATGCAATTTAAAAACTATAAAAAAAAATATTACACATTTTTTTACAGTGTAATGGCAAAATTGGTTGGAAGTCAAGTGAACAAGATGTTATAAAAGATATTTCTATTAATTATAAATGAACTTATTTATTATTGAATGAATAAGTGAAGATTAAATAGCAACTTACAGATATTCAAAACAATAATTTACAAAATTATAATTAAATGGGGAAGACTATTTTTTGATTTAAAGTGAAAAAAAAACTTGGGAGACTAGCTCTGGTTGTCTTATGAACTTAAATTTTTTTATAGATCTCAGACGTGCGCTTGAATTGCAGATGTACCACAGGCGCCTTCAGTAATGTGAAAAGGGTGCACTCAAGACTCAAAGACAGTCACAAACTTTTAGAGTACGTTCAAAGTTAAGGACATTTCCCTTATATAAAAGAGTAAAATGCCCTATAAACTTTTCAATAAGAGTAATGCAGTAAAAAAACATAGAAGATACTTAATATTACATACTTTTGAAGTTGTTTAAGTTTTTTTTTTGGGGGGGGGGGGGAGGAGAATGACGGTGTCTCTTAATACCCTGTCATCTCCCAAACACACATGTATATAGCCAAAAAAAATTAATTATCTTACTTTAATAACCAAAGGTACAATCCTCGATCAAAATGCCTAAAAATATGAAAACTGTATTATACATTTTAAAATATTATATTGCCAAAATAGCCACAAATAAAAAGAAGCTTCTGTCATAGAAATTATATATTTCATTAAAGGCTTATTTCTTTTAAATTTTTAAAAAATAAGCAACAAGGCCTTCTAAAATTAGCAGTAAATTGTGATATAACTGTTTATAACATATTTATGCTTTTTGAAATACATGCAACATATACATAGGAAAACAGTTCGTAACATCTAGTTAGTCATTAAGACAAAAAGTTCGTTAACATAAAAAAAAATTCCATATCAGTATACTTACCGGTACAAAAAAGAAGCAAGATAACTTGTAGTAAAACATTTAGGAGGAGGTGGTAATGTTATACCTTCGAATCGACTTAAGCTTCCTGCGATGCCAAACAAGATGAAATATTTTAAGTAGAACATCATTGGCAAAGCATAACCCAAGCCACAAAGTGACCAACGGTCAAAATTCGACACAATTTCAGGATAATATGATATAGATGAGGAATACATAAAGTGAAGTAAGAATTCATATACAAAATAATAAGACAACTGATATAGAAGGTAAACAGTATTTAGTAATATATTTTTTGAAGATAAACTATCTCGCTCATTTTTCAGCATCTAAAATAAATATTAAAGTATATTAGAAAGGACATTTTTCAAATTAAAAAAAATACTTAAGATTTTAATAAGAATTTCATAAAAAATATAGACATACTTCTGCATGAAAACTTTCATAAGCAATGAGGGGACCAGTGAAAAATGCTGGCAGAAATAAACAGTATGTCAAAACCATTGAAATATCTGAAGCATTGTAGATATTTCTTTTGGCATCTATACGATCCACAGCAAAACTTAGACATTTAGCTAAAAGCCATGCTAGTCCAACATCAAACAGGAATAACTCTCTCTCCCTTTCAATCAACAAAAATTCCTAAAATATATTAACAGATAAATGGTAGATATAATTAACATGTTTTAGGAATAAGACGACACGCATTGGGTTATTATAACCCCTTAACAGTTTTTGAAATACATAGTGAATTTGACCAGTTTTTTCGATTTCCTAGATTTCCATCAAGCTGTAACTTCTTAAATTCTCCTTAATTAAATACTTCAATTAAAAATTTCAAAGGTGGCTCCTGTAATCTTGCAGCTAGAATTTAAAAAAATTAACTCGCTATTACCAATCATGGTTTCATTTTGGTTGACCGATTAAAATTTGCTGCTAAATTGTTAAAATGGCTAGAAAATAAGAACTATTGCAATCCTAATCATAGGAAACTAAACTCTAAAGGAAAATTATTTTTAGGTGAGGATCAATGGAATTAAGTCAAATATTCAAAAATTAGAAATTACCTCACATGTTGAAAGACAATATCTCATAGTGAACTATATCAGACATTTCCCTCTACTTAATATTCGATTATGCAATTAACATAATTATCAAATTTTATGTAATTATCACCAGTGATACTTATTTTGCAGCATATTAAAACATTTTTTCTGTATATATGGTCGAGTAAACAGGCATCTAAATTAAAAAACTCATAGTTATTAATATATTTTAAAAATTAACAACTTCACTTTTTAGCTAATAAACCAGTTTCAACCAGTTATTATGAAAATGAATAAATAAGTAAAAAGACTTAATATTTGTATGCCACATATTAGTTAATACCATGCATAAACAAAAAAAAAAGATCCTATAAAGCTATATTACACTTAGACTGTTAGACAATTCTAAAAACAATTCATTTAATTGACTTTAATACATACCTTTAAATTAAAAAATCTTGTATGATGGACCAAAAACAAAGAAATAATTGTCAGTAAGTAGCAATAATGCTTCTTTCCAGTCAGATGTATACAAAACATTAGCAAAATATACATTAAAAAGACAATGCTAATAGTAATTCCAACTACTAAAGTTATGGCAAGGATTGAATACATTGCATAAAATAGCATTCTGGCCTGAAAAATAAAAATTTAAATAAATAAACTCATTGACATCACAAGTTTGACAAATTTCAGTAAATTTTAACCCATAATTGAAAAGTTCTTAGAAAATTACATAACAAATAAATCTTATTGCTTAACTTTGTTATATGCATTAAAATCTTTACATAAAATATAAAACATTACCACTTTAAACAAAAATTATTTAACTATCGAAACAATTTTAAATAATTTAAAATGTTAAAACTATTTATTTTATAAAATCATCCTAGATGCTATTCAATAAAAAAAGTTAATTTTTTTTTTCTTTGACTCTGTCATAATGTTGTAAAGATGGAGTTTTAGACTCATGTAAAAACCTATTAGGTAAACAAAATCTACAAAAAAGTCTGAATGTACTGAAGACTAAGAATCATAACGATAAAAAATATATAAAATGTGCTAGACATGACAAACTTCAAAAAAGAAATCAATGGATTTAGAGATGATTGTTCTGATTATTAATGTTTAGTTTCTTTGAGCTCCAAATTTCTTTAAAATAAATTTACAGAATTTTAGTTACAAAATATGAATAAATATACTTGACATACTTTAATTGGGGTGTTTTTTTTTGCACTAACCAAAAAATAAATAATATAAATTCAGAAATTGTAAGTAAATGTTTAAATCCTACACAAAGCCTTTTTTGTATGTGTGCTTCAAATCAAAATACCCAGGAAAATATGTAACTGAATCGCAAAATACACAGTTAATAAAAAAAATCAGCAATGGATCTCATAGCACAAAAAACTCTTTTAACCTCTTTGTTCCAGAGGTACACATATGTGGACTTTTGTAGAATTCATTTCACAACTTCAGTTTACAATTTTCGGCGATATTTTTTTATTATGTTATGATAATATTTATTTATTATGTTTTAATGTTCAAACTTTCCAAAAATACTGATACTGAAGCAGCCAATTTATTACTTGTATTAAAAAATTATGTAAAAAGAGTACGGGTTTTTTCAGTGGTTAATTTATCGGACGTTTTGGATTAAACCAAAAGTTAAAATGGTATATTAATCATAAAAACTGACAGAGCATGTATGTTTATTCTTCACACACTAAAAATGTGTATGTCTAACCCTCAAATTCTCCTAAATTGATGTGGACCTCAGCAATGTTAAATGCATTTTTTTTTTTTTGCAAAATTGCTTTCAAGACATACTTCTAAATACGAAATTGTTTGAAAAAATATGTTTATTCTAAGAATATTTGCATTTTTATATACAATAATATTTTTATATATTTCTTTATAAAGAATATATGCACAGGAATTTATTTCAGGAGTGAAGTGGTTAAATAAATTTCTGGTTTAGAGAAACAAAATGAGTTTTTGAACCAGGGCCTAACCATAAATTCTCGATTAGATAATAAATACTAACTTTTGAAGTTCTGAAAAACAAATTTGTACAGATCATTTGCACAACCAGTATGAACCAATATTCCTTAAACAGTGAAGTCAGAACAGCCCACTCAACATCTGATTGGTCTTGTTGTCTTTCAAGAAATTGCCAACCTTCTCCAAAATCATCTGGAAATTCTTTGGGGTGGTTTTTACAGGATTTTGAAAAACTGACAAGTGCCGCTGATATGGATATTATCCACACAGCCAAGTAGATCTTTTTTTCAATCCACATTTGAAACTGTCCAGTCTTGGTTAAACAAAACCTAAAAAAACCCAACTTATTAATTAAAATTTTCCCCACACATGAACAAGAAACAAATAAGAGATTTTTTAAGCATAAGAAAATTTACTGTTCTGATTCAAAATGCCTTGATTAATGGATATATGTGATAAATCTCACTAAAACAGCTAAAATGAAGTTTCAATAAACGTATTTACTATTCAAAAGAATTTGAATTTAAACAAATGGGGTTCGTGGCGACAGTATTAGATGAAGGTATTCTCGATAGTGCGAAGATTTCTCTGCCCTATTCATGTGCTTTGTGGTGTAATTACTAAAATTGATATGATGGGACTGAAGGGAAAGTAACGAGTTTTTATCGAGGATTTTCGACAACTTTAATACAGTCGTTTTTAAAAAAACAATAATCTAATTCATCAATCGCAACAAAATTATAATTAGCAACGTTCCATTTTTACCTTCTACAATCGATGTACTTTCATGTGCTTAGTGTTTACTATTTCACATTTGTAATAGTCATGTGCTTTTATTATCCACACTACATAGATCACAGTTTCACGATTGAGAAATTTCAAAAATTGAGAGTTACTTCACATTATTACAAAAAAATATATACATTAAAAAAAATTTATAAAGGAAAACCAAAATATATAAAATAGCGCGGAAGATACGGTTGCTAGGGACGCTAAAACAAAGTTGCCAGTTTAACATCAGCAAGATGTTAAGTAATTTTGAAAATATAAATAAAAATAAATTTTAAAAATTAAGTTCAAGAAAATATTTTTTCACATTTTAAATGGGTTTAAAGAATTAACAAAAATTTTCGAAATTTTTATTTTAACAATAAAATAACGAAACCAAAAAATTCTTCGTATTTGTTTTCCGAAACTTTGTTTTGATGATTGGAGTTCGACATTGAAATTTTATGTAAATGGATGTTTAGATTGTTTAGAATTTGGCATATTCTTTTCTCACACGGGAAATTGATCATGTCTAGTTTTACGACATTTAAAGTGAAAAATATATGATCCAGTGTTTTAGTTTAGATGTAATGATGTTTATTGTTGTACTATACCGCCAAAGATTTTTACTGTAACATAAATTTGTTTAAATGATCCAATATGGTTATCAAACCTTAGTACAATTCTTCCAAAGAAGTTTAATAATATATCTAGATTTATAAAATATTTTCTTATTTCCTGATATCGTTTGTGATGCCTCACCATTATTTAATAAGTTAAAATGTCAAGTAACTACGATAAACTTTACGATTACGAACGAGATGTAGAACAGGGATTTCTGCAAGAAGACCGAAAGAATGATAGTTTTTACTTAATTGACACTGGTTATTCCCGGCCTCCGTCACGGAGTATTAAACGGGTAAGAATTTGTTCATATTAAACTCTAATTACTTTTTAATTTAAAATTTTGTGTTATAATATTCATGAGCCAGGTATCTTGACGGCTAAATTTTTAAGCATAGCATATGTTAGATTATTTATGTGTAGAAAAGTTGTTTATTCGGTGATAGTATAAAATTTAAATTCAAATGGTCTGTTAAAAATGATACGATTTTTATATAAAATTTTCTACAACACCCAATCAGGTTTAAATATTTTTTAAAAAAATACTTAAATGGTTGACCCCCGTACAATTATTATGCCGTATATATATTGCCCCATAGATCTCTATATAACAGGAGTCTATGTTCAAAACTATATACATGAAGTTTAGATGTAAACCTGCATATAGTTGACTGAGTACTTGTGTAGCTTTACATAAAAGTAAAGGTAAAAATTAGCAAATTTGGTTAATAGCCAGTAGCCGGTAGCCTCAATTTTTTAATGGCCACTTTTTTTTAGTTAACGGCCACCCACAAGCGGATTTTTTATATAAAAATTAAATAAGTATGAATTTATAAAAATAAACTTTTATTATTCAATGTGTCGTTGTGAGTCAGTTCGAATCATTAAAGGAAATCCAAATCAAGGTAACTTTGAAATATAGACATGGTACAAGCTGAAGAAAAAAAAACTTTTTCCTTTTACGAAATTACGATAGCAAAAATATTTCAATTTCTGAATGATGGATTTTTGTAACTATAAAACAAATAGTTAACTTTTATAACCAAGATGAGATGTTAACAAAAAGATAATTGGCTTAACTATATAATTTTAAATTAGATAAAATATAAGAACAATTTAAATAAGTAGAAAATAATTTTATTGTTTATGTAATAAGCAGCAATTAAATTTATTCCAATGAAATTTATTCTGAATGTTAACTTCAAATTAAACTGTTTGCTCCAAATTAAAATAAAATTTACATTTTTTATGCAATATAAATTTTCTGGATAAAATAATATTCTTCACACATCTTTAGTTGAAATCTGGAAAAATCGCGAAACTCCGGTGATCCTACTGTCCGAAACTCCGACGTTCCTACTATCCCGAAACCTTTTAGATTTTTACCTTTACATGAAAGTGTAAAATTGTTGCTGTTATTTACTGAGTTTTCATTGATATTTCACTTTTTAATTTTCATTATTTGTTACAATTCTGTGTTAATTTTTGACCTGTTTATCTCTCTTAAATTAAATTATTGCTGACATTTTACGCTGCTCAGCAACCATGCTTATTGAAGTACCTAAAGAATTTTTTTTTTCAGAATTTTAATTTTTTAAAGGCTTTCCTTATAGGTATTTAGGTATACCTTATTGTTTTAACTGTATTTTTGAAATAATGAAAAATAACTAATTGCTTAATATATTATTATTTTTTAGTTATGGAATCAACTATCAAGATTACAGCGTTTTATGATAGTTATGTTAATTATCTTTTCAATACTTTGTGTGATTGTTCTGTTGCCTTGGACTGATAGTTCTTTTATATATAATGGAAAAATAGAAATTCAGAAAAATGCTCAGATAGATAATATTTTAATTGACTACAATGTAAAAGATAAACCGCAACTTGTAAGCACTACTTCAAAAGCTCAAGAAAAAGACTTAGTGAAACTAAAGGTAATTTTCTTTATTTTTTATTAAAATATTTTTCCTTTCTAAATTTTGTTTCATTGGTTCCAGAAAATATTTTATTTATATGGCTATAAGCATAAACAATATTCTCACTATTAAAACCCTGTAAAATACTACTAACCCTATTGCCCTTCTTAAAATACCCCTTAAATGTATCCTTGAACACTGATTGCATAAAAATTACATCATTCACCTATAGCTCAACAAAGACGCTAATTAAACAGAGGTATCAAATTTAGAAGAGCTTGCAAAGGTTTGTTTTTGTGTAATTATTACATCTTTTACACACTTTTTAAAATGATGCCTTACTAACAAGTCGTTTGATTATTGGTCTTAATCAAAATATTTTTCTGCTAATTGAAAAACCCTTTCTACTTGCTTAAAGTAAAACAGCAAAACATACTAATACTGGAAAATCAACTTCCCAATTTCTGGTCCATATGTAAATAAAAACAATGTTGTCAAAATTATGAACTTGATATCTTAAACATTCAACTAAATCCCATGAAGTTGTTTATCCAATCACATACTTATTTTGCTCCTGATGATCTTAACAATCACCTGAACAATAAAGTAATATAAAAAATGGTTTGTAGTTAATAATGTACTTTAATATAATAGAAATTTTTTTACCTTACCTGATCTTAAGTTGTATTTTCAATAATAAATTATGAATCAAATAATGATTTTATTATAGTGTTTAGTTTACCTCACATAATCCTTCTATGTTATAATTAGTTGTATATAAGGGACATTATAAAATCTAGAAAGGAGACAGAAGTGTTTTAAATAGAAAATTTTGAATAAAAGACATTCCTCAATCATCCAAAAGAAATGAGATAGCCTTTGATGTTTTGACTGATTCATTCGTGACTGGATACACAACAGAAAAATAAACTTCCGTTTTTTTTTTTGCTTTTTTATAATGTGATTTAGTTTCCCTGCATACAATTTAAATCTATACTAATGGCTTTTCTGTAACCACATAGGTAGGCTAACCAGTGAATGAACGTTTAAGACGTCACGTTGGCCAGTGAATGAACGTTTAAGATGTCACGTTGGCCAGTGAATGAACACCAGGATATAATGACCAGGACTACCAACCATTGTCAGATAGCTTCCTAGTACATGGGAGGAAGTCAGTGTTGCCCATCCATATAGTGGAATGATTTTCAATCCTTATTTTTTTTTTAATTATATTTACCAAATGTTCATTCACTGGGGCCTGTTCTGTCTACCCTATTTAAGAAAGTTACGGTTATAAGAAACATAAAACTTTTTACCATGTGTATTGTTTGTATTTTTATTAGTTAAATGTAACTATCCCTCATTCCTTTTTTTAATCTTTCTTTTCCACGCCCACCCCCCTCTACTCCTGACTCAGTTCTTAACATTATTCTAGATTTTCAACAGACTTTCGTTCAAAATTTTACTTTTCAACAATTCTCTTTAGTTCAGGCTGTTCCTCAGTTTCTTCAGGTTACATCATCATTCATCCCCTCAAATATTATAACCTCACCCCTTGTTAAAATGTCCTTCAATTTTATCCTTGAACAAAAAACACACAAGTATTATTTTATTCACATGTGTACATCAAAAGCACAGATCCATTGCTCTGACTAAACTTAGATTCCACGCTCAAGTGGGCATGTGATTGTTGGCACCAACACAAACAATCCTATGTCTTAAAATTATGCCTTACAAACAAGTAGTTTTATTTCCAGGCTTAACACCCAACCCATTAAAAATGCTAAAAATTCGTTTATTTATCTGTTTTTCACTTGTTATTTTGCCCCGGAATTATGACAAGCTTTTAAAATAGTTTCGAGAGCTGATGTATCCCATGATGATTCAGGACAACTTATCCTTCTTAAATGTTACCAGTTTAATATGTAAACTCTGTTATGAAACTAGTTTCATTTTTATTGTTGTCAAAATTCAACTTAATAAAACTGTTAAATTAAACTAGTGTTTTTGACCCAACAAAAAAATTTACTGTTTTGTCAAAAACTGTTTTTATAGACAATAAATAGCTTTAACAATGTTACTCAAATAAATACCAAAATATAATTTTTTTAGATGGAAAAAGTAGATTTCGAGAATGGTTTAGTAGAGCAAGGCTTTGTCGAAAAAATAGATAAACCTGTATTAGAACAAACAAGTAAGATTTTATTGCTTATTTATTTACCTTATAAATTCACTTTAGTATTTTATAACATATTATGTTTAGTTTCTATTGAAAGCTTATGGTGACAAAAATATAATTTATGCTTCAGAGTCCTTACATTACTATAATAATAAAATAATTTATCTATTAAATACGGTCAAACCCTGCTATAATTTACCCAGGATATAATAAACCCTCTCTTGTGGTAAACCTTTTTACTTGTCTCTTCGAAACTCCTACTTTGCTAATGTTTTATAAGGATATAGTGAACTGCTTATAAAATGAAAGTTTACTCGTATTGAACTCGTATTTCTTTTTCTTAATATTTTTTTTTCTTCCGATCCCCATATTTTAAGTTGTAATAAGTGGCAAGTGAAAGTATAGCAATCTTTAATAATGTGTCAAATTTTAAACTGTCTTTAGGATCTTATTGCACACAAACTGGGTTCTAAGAAACTTTCTTTTACCCATTCATCTCCCCCACACACACACACTTCCTGATTCCTGGAAGGCATGTCTGGTCAAATGGCATTTACTCATGTTGAAACCTGCCCTACCGCCTGAAGAGTTCAAAAAAGCTATTCATCCGTAATCAACTAATTATGCTTTTTAACCACCCCTTGAAAACTAGATATCAGTGGAACTCTCCGATTGTAAATCATTTAACCTGTACTTCTCTGTCACTCCCTTATTTCCGTAGATATTAGACACATTTGGAATCGGAGAAAAAAGGAGTTCGAAAAAAATTCGACTTCTGTAAAGGAAAAAGCCTTCACCATTGAAGACAAAATCATTAAGGGATTAAACATGAAGCCAGTCAATCAGCGATATGTAATCATTGGTCCTAATCCAAGTTCACAGTTTTCAACATATGGGAAAATGGGAACTTGACTACTATTATTTTGGGAAAGTTTCAAAAGTTAATGAATTAATAATTTTTAAAATATTATTTATTAATTAATTTTGATCTTCAATTGGTTCAAGATATACAAAACCTTTATTTTTTTTTAAGCCTTATTTCATACAAATTTTATTCCAGCAAAATTGGTTGTAGGGAACCATTGAGTATAACAAGTGTTGGTTCGGTAGGGAAGTTTCACTATAGCAGTGTTTGACTGTAATCATAAATGTAGGTTAAATATCATAAAGTATTTAATATAAATTGCTTGTCATATAACTTACATGAATTGAATCATGCTATTAACATTGTTTTAAAATAAATACCTATATACATTTCTCTTATTTAGGTACAGCTCAAGACAAACAAAATGCAATTGTGGCTGCCTTCCAGCATGCTTGGAAAGGTTATAAAAGTTATGCTTGGGGTCACGACCACGTTAAACCCATAGCCAAAACATTCCAAAACTGGTTTGGTTTAGGACTTACGATAGTAGATTCTTTAGATACTATGTATATTATGGGATTGAAAGAAGGTGGGTTCTAAATTTATATTGTTTAAAGTTTGTTTGTATGCCACATTTTAAATATAATTTGCAAAAAAAAAAAATTTTACAGAGTTCTATATTTTAAATACAATTTTACGAAATATGAAATTCATTATTTTTCTCTGAAACTTTCTTTAATTCTAATAAAGAAGCTTTCTAAAATTTGCCAGTGTTGGGTTATCCCAGTCAAAGCCCATGTGCCAGCATAGTATGTAAGATTATGTCTGATTGAGCCTTTGTAGAGCAGTAACTATTACCAATCCCAGGTTTCCGCAATAGCTCTCATGTAGCTGTAGTTTGACATTAAATCAATCCAAACAAATGTTTGTAATATAGCTCAAATTCTTTATTTTTTAGACATCATGTATCTGAAGTTGGTTATAGTTTCAAAATTGCATTGTTCTATTTCTTAGAAGGTTTTGTTGTGTAGCTCTAGTATGACCATAATTCAACCTAACGTAAGGAGGTTATATTTTTGTATGGCATACATATAGTTTTTTTCTTGGCTGATTCTTTAAATGAATTTTTTTCTGGGGAAGTAAATGCTTTTGTAGAAAAAAATGTGTGTAGGTTCAAGCAATTATCAAAATGTTTAAATAATAATTATTGTTTCGTTTTTATCAGTTTACAGTAAAATAGTCCATTTAAAAGCGGTCAAGCTGACTGTTTTAAAAAAAATGTAACTTGCTACTTTCTAGTACAAAAGTTAAGAGACTGGACCTTAAATTAAACCATTATTATAACTAAATACTGAGAAGCTCACTTACGTGTATGTATATCAATAAAGTATGTTATAAACTGGTCTTAAGGAATGTATGTTTTCGTGATTATTATTATTGCTAATCCCATCAATATTTTTGCTACAAATTAGTTGACTAACTTTTATAGTACATTAAAATTACAAGAGATATTACAATAAACATAATTTTATAAAAAAAATTTAATTTTCTCCCTAGAATTTCATGAAGCAAAAAAGTGGGTGAAAGAAAAACTAAATTTCAATTTAAATAGAGATGTAAATTTTTTTGAGACAACTATTAGAGTATTAGGTGGTCTTCTCAGTGCCTTTCATCTCAGTAAAGACTCAATCTTCCTAGAAAAAGCGGTATGTTGGATAATTTTATATTAACCAAGTTATTTGTTAATGTTGATATTTAAAGTTTATGTGTTTTAGTACAAAATATTCTTGTTAATTTGTTTATATTAAATTAGAAAAAGGCTTTAACTATTCAATTTATTATTTAAATAGCTAACAAAGGTTTATTAAAATATCATGTACCCTGTTGCATTTAATGTTTGCAGAATAAAACAACTTTTGGTTTCTTCAAGCTTCTAAACTATATGTACCTTTAAAGCAAAACCAATAAAAAAATTCCACACACACACCTTCATTCATTCCTAGCTTATTTTGTCAAGGACACATGCAACTAAAAATTTGAGCTTTCTGTTAGCACTCTCAAGTATGTCGGCTGTGGCCTAGAAGCTCTGGGGTTTTAAGAAAACAATCGATCTAAAAGTTTAATGCATGCACCTTTGGCATCAAATTCAAAACAACAGTAATAAAACAAAATCAAATACAGTTTTGATTTTCTTTTGCTCATTTTCTTTGACTTAAAAGTTTTTAAATACCGTCAAAGCGGGTATCTTTGGCCACGCGTCGGAAAAAGATTTGTTTCTTAATTTTTCTTCATAAAATGATCTCATCTTAAATTGTTTTACATTTTTGGAAAGGTGGAAATATCGCCTTTCATTTCATGTAAAAAAATATCTTTCTATATCTGGCAATACTACAAATGCTGTTTTCATTCTTACGAGCATAAAATGACAAAAATCTATATCTTCCAACTTTTGTCTGGAACACTTAAAAAAATATTAAAAATATTTAAATAAAACACTCTATTCGATTCTTTTATTAATGAGGAAGAATATTACACCATTTGTTTTATTCTAAGTTGTCTACTTTTTATGCTGTATTTAAATATTTGTAATTGGGAAGCTTTTGCCGATGAATGCGGGTAACTTTGGCCATAGATGTAAATATTTCTTTGTGGAACTTTGCACTTTAAAAAATGTATGTAAAAGTGTATTAAGTTTAACTATTTTTGAAAAAATTCTTACTTTTATGATTACTCATTTTTTAGATATTTTTTTTCAAATCTCATGATTTTAAACATTAAAAAGATAAAGATAGAATGCAAGATACGTATTCCACTCAAAATCGCAAATGTCGAAAGGTAAACATTTTCAAATTCCTAATTATAAATAGATTATTTTTCACCTTTTATAATAAAATCGTTTGCTTTTTACAAAAATATTTGTTATTAAATCTTGCTTCAAAAAAGTTCTTTTTTCCTTATTAAAATAGAAGTTTATTTTTCTTTCTTTTAAGCGACAAACAATACTAGTATTCTGCGTGTAATGCCATTCCACGATGCACTGCAATGTAAATGTTAAGTTATATACCATTTTAAATAACTATATGTCTTATAACTTTGTTATTTTTGGGTTTAAAGTGTTAATATTGCTATTTAAATCGTTAACACAGCTTTTAAGGATGTTAAAAAGTATGTTTCTTATGTATTTCTTGGGTGGCCAAAGTTACCCGCCAGGCTCCTAACAGTGTCTTATTTTTTAAAATTAATACCAATTTTTTATTAATTTATTAAATGTAACAAAAATGCCTGAAAATTATTCCTAAATGTACAATACTTAGAATGCATAAGGATTTTTAAGTGTTTAAATCGTTTTTGAAGTTACATTTTTCTTCTTTTGTGAAAAAAACTATGATTTTGGCCAAAGTTACCCGCACTGACGGTATATAAATCTCTGCAAAACCTAAGATTTCACACCTCTCTGAATGCAGTATGACACATTTAAACTTATAATGAAGCTTCAAAAGCAATGTAGCGTATTTTGCAAGTAAATTTTCAAACTTGCAATTTAAAAATAATATGGTTACAATTACACTGCTTTAAAATATATGTATATTTTATATTAATGGCATTTGAGATGTTTTAGAAAGTGATATCGGATGCTCTTTTTTCATATTTATCTAGAAACTTGTATAATGATATGTACATAGAAAATATTGCTAGCTATTTTGACTATAAGGAATTTTTCTTTGTTGCAATAGGTAGACTTAGCTAATCGATTAATGCCAGGATTTAAAAGTTCTTCTGGTATGCCATATTCTGATGTTAATTTGCAAACCGGACATGCTCATCCACCTGCTTGGGGCCAGGATAGTACAGTTTCTGAAATATCCACTGTTCAATTGGAATTCAGAGATGTTAGCCGATTAACCGGTGATCCAAAATATGAAGTATGTTGTATTTAGGTATATTTCAGTTATCTTTTGAATTCGTTTATACTAAGCTGCTATGTGTTTCTGTAATTTTTAGTTTTTTATGAACCTGGTGTGACTTTATTTATGAACCTGGAGCAACCAATTAGATTTCTATTAAAGCTTAGTGCCCAGCAAAGCCAGAATTTTATAAATTCCATGTTAAATGTTTGAAAGTATTATGGTAATTGACATTATTTAATGCTTCACAAAATGAGTGGAAATTTTTTTTTTTAAATTTCTAATATACTTTTTATAAATGTGTTGCCTTTATTCTACCATGATATTTTCTAATCCATATTTTTACACATTGTCTTTCATATGTTAATATATATTAAGTTTTCATTATGTTAGTAATTTCTACTCTTGAATCGTAATAAAAAAGGTATTTTTTTTCCAACAAGTAATAAGTTACTAAAACTAGTAAAAATATATTTTAAGTTAGCAATTGTGCTATTGTAAAATTTAACACAATAATTTATAATATTCAATAACCATATAAAATAGTTAAGAATTCTCTGAGGACCTGCCAGTGTTACTTTGTATTGAGTTTTCTGTACTAGTAAACAATACCTTATCTCAAACATATTTATGTTATGATAAAAATCACTGTAAAATATGAAACAAATGTTAATAAAAATTTGTTCTTTTTTATTAACACTGTTGAACTAAAAAAAATTATTTAACTTTTTTTTCTGTACAAAAAGACAGCCGCTTTTAAAGTATCTGAGCATCTCCATCAATTGCCAAAGAAAGAAGGTTTGGTTCCAATGTTCATCAATGCTGAAACTGGCCAGTTCCGTTCAACATCAACAATTACCATTGGAGCAAGAGCTGATAGCTACTATGAGTATCTACTGAAACAATGGGTACAAACTGGAAGAACAATTGATTGGTAAAAAATATATTTAGAAACCAATTAATTTTCAATTTAGGCATGTTTAACTCATAAACATTAATCCCTCTGCTATATATATATTATTACAATAGCCAGTAATTTTTTTTAACGAATTATTAATGAAACAAATTTATATAGTAATGTCAATGGGCCACGAGATTTTCAAAAAATATTTTTTTATTTTAACAATCACATGTCTTGTTTTATCAACCAGGTCGATAACATGTGTATTTTTTTCCGTTTCCCAACAAAATTCAGCTTTTTTTTCAGCCAATTTTTTCTTGACAATCACATGTCTGCAAGAATGAACATGCAATACCCCCCTTCCCCCCCTTCACAGGGTTTATACTGAATGATACAACCTGCCTGGCAGTCAGGGTGATTTATATCATAACCCTTCTTTGGGAATGTGATGTAATGGTAGAGGCCTGTAATCACTTGAGCTTATAATGGTGATAACAGAACATAAAAATTTAGCGCCCAGAAGGGAAGGGCGTAGGCTATTTGGCACATTACCCTGTACACATCGAATGACAGGTGTATACTGTATGAAGGAAAATAGAAGAAAAATTTTACTAATCCATTTGATTCGACTTTTGGGTCAGGGAAACGTGATTATGTTATAGGGAGGTGTCATGTGAATATTGATTATAATACATTTGTATTTTAACAATTCTATCCCAAATCCGCCGTGACGCTTTTTTAGCGGCTAAAGTGGGCAATTCTAATTTGGTTTTTCACTTCCAAGAAAAGCTCATATTTCGGGATTGCGAAATGTTCCCTTCTTAGGAGTTCAATTTCAAAATTGGCATCCAACAGCCTTTGGAAGGTTACTGAATATTAACAAAACTTTTTGTTGCTTCATTACCGCTAAAAGTAACTAAGTTACAATTACTATCTGAAAAATTGAAGAGCGTTACCTAAAACAGTAACTGTTACAAATAATGCATTACTAGAATCCCTGATTATTTTCATCAAACTAAGTAAAGCACACTAAGACTTGTTTAATGTTTTTTGCCGATCATTCAATGTGTTATTTTTTTATCAGTGAAATATTTTCATTTTTTATTTGTTCGATGAGGTTTTAGTAATAATTCAAAGTAAATTACAAAAGTTCTTCTTTGATGCATATATTTTGTATCAATAATTAGCTTAAAATAACTTTTTGGATTTCAGTAAAATAAATGAGTTGCAGAAAACAACAAAGTTTTTAATAATTTAACTATCTTCTACTACATTTATCCCATAATAAATAATATATTGTGCAGCATAGATAAATGTTTTATTCAGACATTTTTTTTCATATAAGTTGTGATTTATGTGACTGTTCAAATTCTTTTCTTTTTACTATATTTGTTATAAAAATTTTCTTAACTTGAACAACTATCAGAATTTAATTTTTAATGCTATAAAACTAGTTGTTAACATTATATTGTAGAAGTGGTTCCAAATGGAATTTGCTTTTTCTTTCAGTTAGGTCAATTTTTGTGTTTTTTACTAATGTCAGTGAAATTATGCTTGGGTTAAACATTTTACTGTAATATGTTTTTGTTTAAAGCTGAACAAAAGAACTACAGTTTTATAAAATGAAATTAATTATACTAAAAATATCATGCAAATATTTTTTATTTAGGTTGAAAGATGATTATATGCAAGCAGTTGACGGAATTTTAAAGCATCTTGTAAAAGAATCATCCCCTGGAAAACTAACTTTTGTTGGAGAGTTATTGAGTGGACGCAGCTTTAGTCCAAAAATGGTTCGTAAACTTGTCATAAAATCAAAATTATATTTTTGCTTATTAAACATTGCACTTTTTAATATTCTATTGGTCTGTGAATAATTAAACTGCATCTAGCCACTATATCTGTTATATGCTCAAGCAACTAATATAATATGACCATTATTTCTGTATCTCTTAAATTGATTTTCATAGAGCAAAACTTCCTTATATATTCACTTTTTATTTTTTGTTCTAGGACCATCTTGTCTGTTATTTGCCAGGAACATTAGCTCTAGGGTACCATTATGGAATGCCATCCTCACATTTAAAATTGGCCTTTGACTTGATGGACACCTGCTACAATATGTATGCTCAAACAGCTACTAAGTTAAGCCCTGAAATAGTTTATTTCAATTTGCAGCCTCATGGATCAAGTGATATAATTATAAAGGTATGATCTGTCAAGTTTGGCCTTTAAAATATAGTTATTCAAAATGTAAAACTAGGTCCAAAGAAACAAAAAAATGCAATGCTTGTTTGTTTCTTTACATTATCACGAATTTTCATGCACATTATCTACTATAATACCTACACCTGAGTTTGCCAGATCAATAAAAACCAAGTCCTATTCTGGCTTAATTTTAAACACTGAATCTTTTTTCAATGATGTCTTATCAGCCTTCATAAAAAGAATTTAAACTAAGAAATGGACTGTATTTGTTTTATAACAAAGTGTGAGCTAACTCCTTCTCATGGCCATACTCACCGCAGTATGCCATAGCTGCCGTGGGCAGGTAAACTGCAGTAATCGCTAAAAATGCGTTTCGCAGATATTTGGTGAAACACGTTTTTGTTTTTCTACAAACTCGAGTAAAACATTGAAATTTGAAGAAACAAGAAATTTGAATGTGATTCTGAACCTTGAATTCGAAATGTTTTATGAGTAGTGTTTTTTATTTTGATTTTTTCAGGCACACATAGAGAAAAAGCATATACTGCAGTTTACTTGCCCTTTTCACCCTGCCGTGGCATGACTTTCGGCAGGTAAACTGCAGTAACCACCAAAAATGTTTCAGTGATGTTGAATCAAAAGCATTTTTTTTTCAGAAACTCTACTAAATCGCTAAAATTTGGAGCTAATGTAGTTCTTGACTTCGATTTAGGTATATTTTAGCAAGTTGGTTTTAGTTTTAGTTTTTGAGGCACATGTTGAGTAAATGCTTATACTGCTGCCAATTTGACTTAATCTTTATTATACTAACAAGCAACTGTTTGTAAATACAATACAGATTAAATAAAAACAATAACAAGTAACTGAAAATGAAAAATTTAATGTTTAATATTTACAAAATATACAAATTTATAAAATACCAAAGGGTAATATTACCTGACTTTCAGAAGAATTAGTGTAGTGTAACAGTGACAAATCAGTAGAAAATCTCACAAATAGAAAACATTATGAACATATCTATTTATTGTAAAATCAGGGGGGGAAAATTGTCTGCTCATTTGGAGCTTTTTTAAAAAGTGAATCAGCCTATTTATTACTATCAAAAACGAAATAAATAGTTTTTGAAAAGTAAAACTAATTTTTTTGGATACATTAAAAATAAAAAAATATTACGATTCAATGAAGCAATTCATTTTGCTATTAAAAAAAAAGAAGAAATCGTTTACCTTTTAGAACCTAGGAGTGTGTAACACTGCACGACTTTCAATTACCGCTCAAAAATCAATGCACACATTTAAAGGTAATTATATACTCTATAAGGTAATTTCTATTACTTTACAACCAAAAAAGTTCTATCACAGATACCCCTTGTGCAATTTCTTCAAAAATCTTCTTATGACATCCTATAGGTACTAAGAGTATGTGTACCACATTTGAAGCCTGTATCTCTTTTTGTTTTTCAACAATACCTTTAAAACCAAAAAAAGTGCCATTGCCAAAAAATGGTGAATTGGCCACGAAAATCGCTAAAAATGGTTGGCAAATGAAAATATAACTTAAATGGATTCTGAAAGTGCAAAAAAGCTGAAAATTTTTTTAAGTTTCCGCTGTTTACCTGCCCACGGTTCATTTGGCTTTTCATCTCTTTAGTGGATCAATAAAATGATGAAGGTAGCTTAAAAAAAACTACCTGAACAGTGGTTTTTTTTTCCTGGATCCTCTTTTCGCATGCATGCCATTTGGTTTAGTAAGGTGCCTAAGTATGGGGTATATTTCTAAACCTTCTTTTATAATTCATCTAAACTGATATTTTATTTCAAAATGTCAAATTCAAGTCTGTTGATAGTCAATCAGAGTATTCGTTTCATTACTTTTACTACCATATTTTCTAATTGAATTGTATTGTTTGTTTTATTTCCAGAGTAATGATGCCCATAATTTACTTCGACCCGAGACTGTGGAAAGTCTGTGGTACTTGTATCATTTTACTCGTAATGATACATACAGGGATTGGGGCTGGCAAATATTCCAAGCTTTTGAAAAGTATGCAAAAGTTGAAGATGGGGGATATACTTCTATTGGAGATGTTCGAAATCCGTTGGTAACAAAACCAAGAGATTTGATGGAGAGCTTTTTTTTAGCAGAAACTTTAAAATACTTATATTTGTTATTCAGTGACAATCAGGAGTTATATTCATTAGATAATTATATTTATAATACAGAAGCTCACCTGCTGCCTATTCTAAATTCTTAGGTTTTTTTTAAATTTTTATTATGTTTATGTATAGTATAAAACACAAATGTTTGATATTTATTGTTAAAAATCAAATAATTTATGTGCTTAGTTGATTTTATGTATTAACTTATTTTTATAAAAACAATGTGCAATTAGACTTTTGAATGCTCGTATCAATGTTATATTTCAGCTTAAACTGTATGTTTATAATGTAAATATTCTTTGTACTATTAATGTTGTAAACCTGAAACTTTCTCCTTAATGTTAAACGAAAATACATTTATTTATTAAGTATTTTACATTGCAGATTTATTTCACCGAGTCTGATTCATCCTGGAAATAAAACTTTTGTTTGTTAAAAAAAATTTTGTACAAATCTTTTTCCGAATTATGATGTTACCTGCTGGAATAGTTCTAGTGCAATCTTAGACTGTGTATTTAGCGTATCTAGACTTTCATATAAATATACATTGAGTGAATACAATATGGTCAGTAAATAGGTATGTGTGCAGAGAATTTGTTTAAGTAAAATCTTCTTGTAGTTCAACTTAATACTATACCATATTGACATGATAAATCATTAATTAACCATCCTGAAAAATGCAGGTTTTTTTATTTGTGGGGGAGGGATCTATTCATTGAAATGTTTCATACTGAAATATACAGGGTGGCACAGGTTAAAGTGGCCCCAGCATATAGATAGGAATGCTTGGAGAGAATAAAACTATTGAAGCTGTCTGGAAGCCTTCAAATCGAAATTGAAGATTATTTAAGCGTGCAATGGCATTTGAAAAACCTGTTTTTGCATTGGTTGGATTGGATTAGTATCACATTAGAGATACTCATGGACTATTAGAGCAAGTGCGAGTTGTGACTGTTTAAGCTTGGCCGTGTAAGTATAAGTTGATCAATGTACAGGTGAAAATGATACTCACAGTATAGCAGAGGGTTTCCTTTGTAGAAGGTTTTATTTAAAAAAAATCGGTGGGGAAGTATGGCCTGTTGTTTCAAAAATGTAAAATAGCCAAAAAAAAGATTTCTATGCAACGATTAGTTAAGAAATGGCGTCAGACAGGATCTGTTTTGAACAAGTCCAAAAACCTTCCGAAATGAGTCGGAACACCAGAGTTTGTGTCTTGCCATCAATCTAGAATGTTTTATATTAACAAAAAAAAGTCTGATTCTCTAGGATAAATAACGGCCTATGACTCTGATTCAAAAAATTAGAATGAAAAAATATATAATCAAGGGAATTGAAAATTTAATTTATCAAATAATAAATGATATCACATAAATTATTATAATATCAATCTGCATATTTTGTAGATTTGTAAAAATGTAAACATATTACAATGCAATAGAAAATACATTTTAATCAGCAAACAACAAAAAATTCAAAAGATTAGAATACTTTCTAACATGGTTAAAAAAAATTAGAATAATGTAATTATATTGTACATAATTTAAACGTTAATAGACATAATCTAAATTTTAACTCTCATAATTCAACCTAACTGTTCTTACAGAAGTTACAATCAGTTTCAATCAGTACTTTGTCACATCCCCCTTAGCCTTAATTGCAGCTCTTGGACGGTAGTGTTGTGGCTAATCCTCCTTGGTCTGACGAAGTCTCTTGGACGGTTTGGCATATTATTGACTAAATGTTGACAAATTCTTTTATCCAAATTCGCCCATACGCTCTTTATAATAGAAATAAGTTCGTTTTTGTCTGGCAGACGCAACTTCTTGAAGTCTTTTTTTTTTTTTCATAATTCCCCACAAATTCTCAATGGGATTTAGATCGGGTGAGTTCGCAGGCCAAGGGAGTACAGTTATGTCCTTTTTGAGCCATTTAGTTGATTTGGAAGTATGGGAAGAAGCTAAATATTGCTCAAACAGGAAATAGTCATCACATAAATCCTCAGCTGAAAGGAATCATGAAATGTTCAAGAATTCCTTGATAGACTTCTGAATTGACTGTTGTAAAACAATACGCAACCTACCATGGCCTTCAGCAGTCATGCAACCCATTCCAAGACAGAACTCGCAAATTTAACGGAACGTTTTAAACAATCTTTGTTACAAGCTTCTTATAAGTCTCCATACACGGAAACCTTGATGCCCATGAGACACACAAAACATACTTACATCACTGAAGAGTATCTTTTTCCAATCATCTTGACCCGAAAATAGTCGTTGTTTGCACCATTTAACTCTTGCAGCCTTTTGCTTTAGAGGATAATAATGACTTTACCTTTGGCACACGTGATCTAAATCCTAATTTATGAAGTCTTCGTAATGTTGTAGATTTGGAGACATTTACAGGGCCGTAACTTGAGCCTCCCCCACTCCCAATAATTTTACAGAGGGCGCCGTTAATAAGTAATTATATCATTATTTTACTTTCTTATTTCCCCTCAATAGCTTTTTTAGGGCTCTATTTTCGCCCAAAATGGCACCATGTGAATGGAGCCCTCCCTAAGATTTTATAATAAGCATCAGTAGCTTAAACTGGTATAAAGAAAATACTGATATTTTTTTAAATGACGGAAATCTTTCTCCAGTTATTCCTTTCCTTTTTCCCACCTATAAAAATTCTTACCATCTTTAGTGGTGGATATGGGGCAGGTAAAGGGGACTATAGCCCTTCAATTATCAGTTGCACTATCTTTCTTTTTGTCTCCAAATGTATTCATTTTATTATCATTATATAAGTTACTTATTAAATGTATCATTTTAGGGAGTTAAAATGTATCTATATTTTTTTAATGTAGGGGAATGGCGCCACCCTAAGGGAAATTGAATTTTCATGCAAAATTGTGTTGCAATTAATGTAAATGGTAATAAGCATAGCACACTACAGTTAATAACCAATCTTGTGGTGATTTTTAAAATTTAAATATTTAATAAAAGCTGAATAAAATTGTTTTTTCTAAAAGTTGTTTGCACAGTGGCGGGATTGCCCCTGGCGGGGTACCTGGCGGGGGTACCTGGGGTAATGCCGCCACACCACTGGGGTGATGCCACCACATCAATAAACAAAGCAAATAATCTATAAATAATGGAAAATTATACAATAAAGCAATACATATTGTACTAAATTAGGTTTAATTAACCTTGGAATGGCAAATTGTACAGGGTACAGCTACACTTTTATGAACTTTCCATTTGCAACTAACTGGGCATTTTTTTTTTAAAGTTTCGTTAGTCTGTTTAGCCATTTTAGTTATTCTTTTCCGGATACGTGGCATCTGGAACGAAAACTAATAGGTTGTAGGGCAAATATATGAAATTTCTGTTTTACGGATTATGCCGCCATCCTTTTGTGGGTGGCGGCATAACCCCGGAGTGATGTGGTGGCATTATCCCACTAAGACAAAATGGCTTAGACGGCTTGTTTAGGGAAAGGTAGATAGCCTAGCGTCCAAATTAACAGCGTGATGACATAGCCAAATAATTACTCTTTTCAATGATATGTAACTGATTTATCTAACTTAGAGATAAGTCACTTATCTCTTCTTTTCAGAAGGCCCAAAATTAGATGAAAATCCCTAAAAACCGTATTCTTAAAATAATTTTACAAAAACTCACCGCACGGCCATTAGCGTTTCTACTACAAATTACTTTGTTTCCTGCTACAGGTCAGCGCTCACAGTCTCCCTCCCACACACACCGTTGGCGAGATACAGGGTGAGGCAAACAAAAGTGGCCCCGATCTAGAAATAAGAATACGACAGAAATGTCTCAAAGTCTAAAACCACTACAAAAACAGGTTTGCTAACTGAAGCTATTGATCGCTTCAATACTAATCCCAAACAAACGCTTGGCGACTTATTTGCCGGCAACTACGCTACGGTTTTAGAAGCTAGTTGAAATGAAATATAAACAAGGTTTGTAGAACTGATCAAGAAAAGTTCCCACTAGTGATTATTTGATTGCTTTGGTCGATATTTATCCTACAGAATCGGACCTTTTTGTTATTGGTAATACAAAACATTTTAAATTGACTGCAAGACACAAAATGTGCATGATGGGACGTCTTCATACAATACAAACTAAGATCTGAACTAGCCACTAGTACATGAGTAGCTCTAATGTGAAGCTACTTCGATCCAACCCATGCAAAGACAGGTTACAGGCGCCTTCAAGAGTTTTTCTCGCCAAGCGTTTCAACGTATTCCTATCTCTAGATCGGGGCCACTTTTGTTTGCCTCACCCTGTACAAGGGGTGGCGGCATTGCCCGGGGTGGCGGGATTCCCCTGCTCTCCCCCACTTGTACATAAAAACAATAGAAATGAATAAAGAAAACTAATTTTATAATTATAAATAGGAAATGACAAATGTAACTTTTACAATTAAATTGCGTGCAAAGCTACTTTTCGATAATTTCATGAAACAATTATGTGGTTTTTTTGCATGGTTGTACAGATATTCGCATTGTTACGTTAATAATTGTATAAAGGATCAATTAATTTGAAATCTCACTCGTTTCTATCGAATACTCTATTGCAAGGTACTTTTATAAAGCTAATAATTTGTAGGTTTAAATTTATCATAACTAATTCAGTGTTGTTATTTTCAATTTAGGTTAATTCATTTTTAACTAATTTGCAAATTAATAGTTAAACAATTAAATCAGTCATTAATAAGTCTTTAAATTGTAATTAAAAAAATATATTTCATTGGTAATTAATAATGATGCAAGTAGTAATTAATAATTATTTAATAAGTAATTAAAATGGCTGATTAGTAATTTAAAAAATGAATTACTTTTATTCGAAAGTTAAATTAATTCATAAGTACTAATTAATGTAATTAGCCGTTAATAATTATTCATAACTGACTTCAAAAATATGTAAGAGGGTGCCAAAACGTGGCAATATCCCCCCCCCCCCCCTAAAAAAAAATGCAAATATCTCACACTTCAAAAACGATGTTTCTGCACAATCTTTTTCAGTTTTTCAGTTGCCTTTCATCTCTTGCTGACGTTATTGGCTTTCGACCATTTTTAAAGTGTTGGTATGGAACATATATATTCCAGAGTCGTGTGTGCTTGTTCAGAGAACCGCTTATAAGCTTTCGGCAAGTGGGACAGACACAGAAAGAGTTTTATTCACAAGGGAGACACACAAAGAAGGGACAATACAAACACATAGACAAATAATAACATTTATCGACGGTCACAAACATCCATGCCTGACAGGGATTCGAACCCGACCCCAGCAGCTCCAAAGGTCAGCGTCCTAACGATTGCACCACCGAGGCGGCTTTTAAAGTGTTTATTTTAAAAACACTCATTTTTCGAATTTCTCTCAAAACTTCTTCTTCTCCTTAAGAAAACCAATAGCTCCATTTCTTCATTACGATTCTTAGTCATACAATTTCAGATCTTTTGGATAACTTTGCCAACACCAACATTTATGATAAACGTAATGACTTTGATTAGGTTTGAGCAGTAGGAAAACATAAGCACGTGTTTCGATAGCTGTATTGTATAGGATAACATTAGCACGTGGGTCTAGAGCTGATGCATAACAAACCGCGTGACATCACCTGAATGTTCCCCATTCCTTGGAATTCTAATCTTTCCAAAGAGTTCTATGGTAAGAGACTGAACCTGGCAACAGCACCATGGACCAGCACGGATAGAAAATATAGGGTGGCATGCGGGGCTGTAAGGAGCCTAGTGGTCCGGACCCCGGACTTGCAATCGGAAGGTTGAGAGTTCGGGCCCCGGTGCCACTGAAGACTTACCGAGTATACGCGGAGTACGTGCTCGTAAAATCTGTTGGGTCCGAAAGTCCTGTGGTCGGTCATTGCGCAGTTCACCATGGGTACAGGTTCCTGGAGAAAATTTCCCTCCCCTTCAGGGACATGTCTAAATTGTGGAGGTGGCAACAGATGTTGCCATCTGTCAACAGATGGCAGCATCAGTCATATGTGTTTGTGTGTGTCTTGTGCTGTCCTACTTGACGATGGTTTATAAGCGGGTCCTTGCGACCAAGCACACAAGCCTGAAAATATATGTCAAACCAACCAACCAACCTAGGGTGGCATGCGGGGCCCGATGGCCGAGTGGTTTGGATCGCAGGCCATAACGCTAGCAGTCCGCACTTTGTAACGGGTAGCATGCGAAAGGTCCCAGGTTCCGGGCATCGCCAAAATGACTGCCACCTATAAACGTCCCGTGCAGCCAAAAATGTCCGACGAAAAAAGCCCGTGTAGGGGGGTGCGCGTTAAATATCCTTCAAAGTCCTAACGCTGCGTACGATGTCGCCCTTAACGGTTTCGTTGGGTGCCTATTCAGGTGTCGCCTCGTCACTTGACTGTGGTTCTAAAATACGACGCCCGTCGCCAATAGCCCTCGTGTAGCTCTAGTGCGATGATATTCAAACCTAACCAAGCTAAATCGGCACTACCACTCTTTCACTTGAAGGGCTCTGCTATTATAAAGACATGAAAATAAAGAAAATTAAAGCCCTCGTTGAATACAGGGTTGTCCAGAAATAAGTTTCCCAACTCAGAGGCCTGTGCAGGATGCTGT